>VZRL01002954.1:775746-829150 GCA_013397895.1 Origma solitaria | reverse complement strand
AAAAAAAAAAAAAAAAGGATGCAAATGTACATTGAAATTGGTTAGCCCCGAGCTGAACAATACAGATCTAGAGAAGCATTTCACACCTCATGGTACAATTAAATTAAGTGGTTCTAAATTTAACATCAACTCACTTCCTGAGAGGAATTACAATGAAGACTTAATTAATATAAATAATTAATTATTTAACAAATATGTTAAGTTGTCCAGGTAAAATATTCACTATTTAACATAGGTTTTAGTGACACCGCTCCTATAAAAATAATACAGAAAAATGTACTCATATAAGAACAGAAATGACAGAAAGAGATATTAAACTTGAGGAACTACGTCCTCCTAACACTTGAGACAAAGGTTGCAAATAAAGTAAAATGTAAAACATATTTTCTAAGAATAATTATCTGTTTTCAGGAATGTCTTGAAAAAATATTATGGCCTACTTTGTGCAATGGGTCGTAATAGACTTAAAATGGACTGTCATAGAAACTGAAACAATGGGCAGGATGGGGGGAAGAAAGAAATTCAAAATGTTGCAGAAGAAAGTTATGGCAATAAGAAGTATCCTCATTAGTTTAATTTCAAGGCTTTTTACTGGCCAAAACTTTGGGCTTAAACCAATATATTTCAAAACTGGTACTGATTTGCCTGTTTAGCTGAAAAGCTAAAATAAGCAGATGCTTGCCCATCTGCCATCTCTCTGCCTGCCACTGTCCAAGAAAGCATAGTTCGAACCAGCTGTGTCTGAGGTAATGTTGTACAGCAAATATTGGCAACTGGAAGCAATATCTCTGCAAAAGCCTGTTACACAGCTTAGGAAATACACAGAAATCCTCAGTCTGACAGAAGAAGTAATGCATTGATTACCAAAATATTTCACTGCATTCCTTTTTATATACGTCATCTTTTTCAAGTCTTCCATGATGTGTTTTCAAACAGCAATAAGAAATCTTTCATTATTGGTTCTAAGCTGATGAAACAAGGGAATGCTACTTACTGATATGGGCATCAAATTCTAACATAAATCCTTGTTTGCTGAGAGCAACAAAATGTCATTCCAAAGAGCAATAGATAAGCTCTATAGTTGTATATATGCCTCCAAATCCACAATATTATTCAAATCATTAGAATTTGAGAAATTAATGGTTTCTTTTCATGCAGAAACATGTCAAAACTAACTGACATATGATACACATGGGAAAAAAATGACCAATGGGAAAAAAGACCAATATACTAATTTGATAACATATGATTTGTATTTAGATTTGAATTTATCTTTTCCAGAAGGAAAAAAAAAAGAAAAAGGAGAAAAATTTCCTGCCGCTTAATATGTCCTGAATTTTCTTTCAGAAGACAATGTTATGAATCTGACAAGAGAAGGAATCTATTGTAGTTATTAGACAACCTGCAAAGTGATAGGTATCCTCTTGTTCTTTGGACATGTACGGTGAGTATTGTACTGTTGTACTCTGAAATGTGAGTCAGTGACAATGACATCATGAAGTTCCAAATTTATCCTTCTCTCAAAGTCTGATATAATACATCTGTTTTCTTTGTACATCAAAGGCTGATTTCTATGGGCTTTAGCCCCGCGGTTTTGACCTAAGAAATGAAAAAAACTCACAGTCTTATATAATAAACTTTCAATCAGAGATTACTGGGCAACTGTGTGCTCAGTATGCATTAGACAGAAAACCTGATAGGATAGTTTTGAATAGTTGCTTTTCCTTAGCAACATTAAATACAGTAAAATCTATTAAATCTCTAAAATTGGAGAGAATTTTTATTTTTCTTTCATTCCACTAGTTATTTTGGTCATATTTTAAACAGTGAAAAGAGTCTTAAACAAAGCTGGCTTATTTTGCTAGGAAAAGAAGAAAGTGTTTTACATTTTATAGAATTAGTTAGAAAAAGAGCTCCTAGATTCAAGAACTTAATGGTTCTCACTTTACTTATATTTTGGTGAGTACTTGCGATTCTTTCTGAAAGTTTTCCTGAAACTTGCATCAAAAATTTTCACAATCAAAATTGGTCTTGACAAAAATGATTGAATTATCTTTTGGTATTTTTAATGAAAAATTTTTCTTTTGTAAGATGTTGCAGCTGTCCACTGAGAAAAGAGAAGCATCATTACATTTTATTAGCCAAACAACTCATGATTACAAAAAGTTGTTTCCTGTGATTTTGGGATGTAAACTCTGCCTAAGTTCTTTTCAGAAGTGAATTCCAGGTGAGACTGTAGTCTATAGGTTATGGAGTGCTGTGTTTGAGTGCCTGGGAAAACTGAAGACTAATTAATATATTAATATATATACTAATTAATATATTAATATATTCCTTTACTGATTAAAGGGGAAAATCATTGCTGTTAGGAGAGATAGCTAGTTGTCTGAGTAGCACTGAGAGTGTTGCAAATGTAAGAACAAAGTCTAGAATGAATTAGTATCTCATTCCCAGACTTTAACATTGATCTTCATAATATGTGACAGGGAACATTTAATTTTTTTTTCATTATATAGCCTCATAAAGAATCAAATAGCTTCACATGGAAAGAAGAAGTCTGAAACCACAGTTTAAGCACTAACATTTCCCTCATAAATAATTAAAAGTAAATCTGTCTTAGGTGATCAGGGAATACAAGGTAAACAACTATCTTAAAAGGACATTTTTCCATATGAAATGTAGGGAGGTGGATATGAGACTATTCAGCAAAGGGAAAAATATAAGGAAGGGTCATCCAGAATAATTTCAATATTGTGTCAGTCAAGATGAATGTCTGGAATGGGTGATGAAGCCAAGAGCTTCTATAAAGAGAACTATAAAATTTCCATGCCCCAGCCAGCTAGTTCAACAAACATTTCCCCCTCTCCTTAATATATATATCCCTCTTGCACATATGCAACCATAAGAAGTCAATACAGAATATTAATTTTGTAGTGTTGTCTCCTGTCTTTTGCTTTCTCTTTTTCACCACACATGAAATGTGCAAGTTTTTCAGCTCAGATTATAAAAATTTTGAAAAATGCTTTTTTTTCTTCTTTTTGCCACAAATATTTCAAGTATTATATATTTTCTGTAATATTTAGCTTACTCATGCTGTCTTTTTCCACATTCTGCTTCTTACAAACATATATGTCAAATACTAAAATATAAGAAAACATTGGTTTTATGAAATCTAGTCTAAACAAATTTGACGATAAATTAATGTGAAACATTTCAAGGGATTTTTCCTCCTTGTTTCACTAAGAGCAACATTCTGCTTGGAGAGCAGAGTTAACAAAGTTTCCTCTGTATTCTAGAATTTCTCTAAAACTTCCCATAGTTAAATGTATATTCATTGCTGTTTATTAGTAAGATCTAAAACTGTTGTAATGTGTTCATGGGTTTTTTATTAACATAGACTTTGATCTTCACCTCTCTTGAGGCAGATATTTGCTCTTTCCAAAGTGTCCTTATCAAGATTATTAGATTTTTTTCTTCCTACTATGAACAAGAAATAAAGCTCATACTAATAGTGGCTTTCAGTGTTTTAGTATATGTTATTGAAAGAGCTTTCCAAAATCAGATAGTGGCATACCCTTAAAACATGATGTTCTTATACTGACCATAAGTACATGCTTCAGATATAAAAAACCACATTGATTCCTTGGAAAAGAAATGTGTAGTGTCATGAGAAAAATGTACAGACAAGTTTCTTAGGATGAAATAACTTACATGTACCATACAAGTTAAAGAGAGATCAGCTATTGAGTTTTTCAGGTTCCTCTCAGAAACTGTGCTTTGGAGGGCATAGTCAATTTAAAGTGGTTCCTGCAGGGGCAATCAGGATGGCTGACATTGGCAGAGGAAGCTTAGAAAAGGAAATGTCTTTTATGAAGAGTGAAAGAAAACCAACCAGAAACTCCAGGGCTAGAACTGGGGAAGCTGCTTCCATATTAAGGGAGTAGCACAACGTTCTCCTGACTGTGTTTGCCTTCCCATCTCTGTGAGAGCTTAGCAACTATGAAAAGATTCTGATGTAGTAGCAGGTATGATTTCTCTTTTATTTAATCTTTAAGTAATTGAAGAGGTAAATCTGATACGGTCGGTAAGTTCAAGACAATTTATGTGAACGTTTTTAAGGAAAAATAAAAGGTTTACAGGTTTTTATCATGGCCAGAATAGTCTTATTTTTTAACATGTATTTGACATCTTTTATAGACCACAAGAGCTATTTCAGCCCCAAGCAAACTATTAAAGAACAGATGTTAATTTAGTGATGCAGCATATTTCACAATGTAATCTTTCCCAGAACAAAGTACAAGAATGTGAATTAGGTAAATTTCCCAACTGAACAGGGATGATACAAACATTTTATACTGCAAGAGGAATCTTGGCCAAAACACATTCTTAAATGTTTTAAAAGTGGTGTCATGGTAAAAGCTATCTGATATAACCAATTCTTTGTCATCGACAAAAACGTCATGTTGAATGTTGTCCAAAAGACTTATCTCCAATGCCATTAAAAAGCAAACCAAAACAAAGCCCTATAACAAATAAACCCCCAAATCTGAACCCCCCAAAGCCCCCCAAGAGCTCCCAAAAAACAACAGCAATGAATTAATTACTCTTATTAGTTCTGGCAGACTCTTAAACACATTTAGCTGATCATGTCTTCCAAGGACAGTAAATTTCCAACTTCATTTTTCTTGTTTCCTGCCCAAACATCAAAATTAACACTTCATGCAAATATTTTCTCTCGCTTTTATCATTCTCTTTTAATTAACAGGTTAAAAAACAGTGACTGTCAATGCTCACTCTTCCACACAGCTGCCTAGCAGTTAGCCTCCCTGATTAGGCAGACACTTGACTCATCCAAGCTGTAACTACAAACATGACACTAATAAACTGTACAGTAGTTACATTCATAGTTTTAAAATCAACTATACAAAATCACCTAATAGCATAAGATGCAAAACTGAATAGTTTATTAAAATGAGGCATAGATAAAACTGCTTACTAAAAATCATTCTCCCATCCGCAAGCCATGGCTTATCGCTGTTCTGATAATTAAGTCATTAGAAGCATTATGTCCTTTCAGCAGTGCAGATTCTAATCTCAACATTTGGATAGTTGTGCTTTGAGTTTTAGATGGATTCATTGCTTCTCCCTCCTCCCTTGACTCTTTCTTCTACTTTCTTTATACAAAATATATTATCTTCTGGCACCTTAAAAAAAGAAATAAATAAATAAACACCCTAAATAGGGAGTGAAGAAGATGGCTAGAGAACTCAAGGAAAAATAGATGCCTAGAGGACTCAAAGAAGGCTTATTCTTATCTCTAGATCAACAACAAGGTTTTTGACAAAAATGGGAATTGAATTATTGATGTGTGCATCTTGACCATAGCAGAACTGAACAAATAATCTTGTCATTCACTGATAATATGAATTTCTCTTTGTAGAAAAAGTATCTTACAAATGTGGAAATTAATTCATACTCTTTTCGGTTTTGCCACATCACCTTTGGGTAATGTTCACAAGTATTTCACTGTCCATGCTTAATGTACTAAAAATGAACATAAAAAAATCAACCAACCAAACAAACAAAACAAATAAAATCCATGATGGGAAGTTATCCTGTCTCTTTTGGGAATACTGGCTGTGAAGGGACACTGGCTTATCTGGATCTATCTCTTTCATGAGTTTCTGTAATGCTTTCATGAGCTCTAAGCATCTGCACTGCCAAAGAGTCCAAAGAAAGAGTGGTCTGAAATGAACTGTTAGTCATGACAGTTCATTTTACATATGGAAATCATTATTATGAGTAAAAAGATCACACTGTCATTTTTGGAAGGACTTTCTTGAATAATAGGGCTTAGGAGTTGTGCAAGCTGGATATTTTGAGTGATCAGTTAATAAGTGCTACAATGAGAACAAATTCACAGCACAGCTATTTACCTCCATATATTGCCATACAGTTGTGATGTCGGTTTATTTTTCAGTTATATACATATGTTTGTTTTCAAGTTACATATAATGTAAACAGAGCATAAATATTGAATATGTCTAAGGAGAAGAAAGATCACAAAATCACTACTGTTTGCCTCTCCTCCAATCTGGGATAACAGGTTTCACAAGAAAAGGCTGCGGAAGCCACTACTCTCATCTGTTCAATATTATCTTTCTTTACATCTTCCTATGTGAGAGGGAAAGGGAGGAAATTTTTAAGGGGAGTCACATATCCTTACAAAGATCTTTGGCTGTAGTTTAATACTCAATGCTTTCATCACCTTTCAGTTCCATCTTTTATCTTTCCTTTTCAGGTTCCTACCCCAGTCTTATAAAGCCTCTACTGAGTTTTTTGATCTTTCTCCTTCCACACCAAGTGCTCCTTCCCAGGGGGTTAAAGGGAAGGGTAGCAATATTGCTGCTTTTACTCAAGCTTTGCAGCACAGATTTAATCACACACATACACACTCCGATGGAAGACTCTCCCAAGTGCATTCAAACAGCTCAGATTTTTCACTAAACTTGTAGATAACCTTTCTTACTGTCTGACTTAGATTAGACAGCACTTTAGATGTGTCTGTAGTGATGAAAGTCAGATCAGAATGAAGTTTCTACAGGCACCACCTATGGACTATTTGCGTAACATGACTCCTGGGGCTTTTTTTTAAGTGTCCGCCTTTTTGTATCCTTGAACTGCAGATACTGTTTTGTCCTCTCTGTTGCCAGCTGTGAAATTGGATGTGTGTGTCCTTAATATGCGAATGCAACTGGGCTCTTAAAAGCCTAGAATAAGTGATATTAGTTGCAGTCAAAAGCACACCAGGGTGCAAAACTGAATGTAATATTTTCATACACACGCAGAAATAAACCACCCCAGGACTAGTCTCAAATGAAGAACAGTAATTAAAGAACTGAAGGAACTGAAAGCTAGCAAGGTAGCAGTGAAAACTGACCAAATTAATTAGAAGCAAGTATGAAACATCCCAAGGCACCAAACACTGATATTAAAGCAAAGATCAAATCCACAAAACTGGATAGAAAATACAGAATATTTTATTGTGGATTCACTGTAGAGATATCTAGATTTTTTAAATTTAAAATATCTGGAGCAGTTTGATAGCACATTTGTTCCCTAGGGACAGAAATCACTTGAAAAAGCACAGGGGATTAAGGAATCTGTAGCCTTCTTAGAAAGTGGATTGCATTAAGGGACAGGACTTAAAAAATTATTAAGTAAGGAAGATTTGTTCCTTCATCAGACTCTGATGTTCACTTCTGACTAAAAAATAATTGTGTTTTTTCCATATTTTAACAAATACTCAAAGAATGGGTTTCAAGAATGAAGAAGTTAGTTGGTAATTTCCACTTTAGCAAGTGTTATAGGAGGGAAAATAGAAAAGGTGGAGTATGTCACTATGAGTAATTTTTACAAGTTATCTTTAACAATTCTGCATGTTTATTCCTACAATGTTTCAGTACACTAACCAGTAAATGAGAAATAAACAAAGAATTTCTTTTAATAATATGAGAGCAACAGGTTACTAATGTTAACACTACCCTGAATATACAAAGCTCTCAAATAATCAAAGACAAAAAATATCCCGTAAACAAAGACAAAAGTAAGAAAGCAATTGGAATTTTTCAGTCATAGGGAAATTTGAAAGAGTACTTTGCAAATTAAATGATGTACAACTAGTGCATTAGGATATTACTTTGTTTTCCTCTTCACAATAGATCGCAGCAACAAAAAAAAAAATTATTTTCTTTCCCCATGGTTTTAACAAAGACAGTACAAACAAGTAGCTGTAAGATACCTGGTAGCTTATTCTGAGCTTAGGAAAAAATCTTCATCTGCCAAAAGAAAGTAAAAAACTGAGAAGGAGGAGGTAAAATATTAGGGTAAATAAATAAATAAATAAATGAGATAATCAAAAGTGAGATCAAAGTTATCTCTAAACAAAAACAGAAACGACAGCATGGAACTGGTCATGGGAGGGAGTATCTGGTAAGAAGCATCTGTGCTTATTTTTCAAACACTATACAGGAAGTAGTTCCTAAATATATCGGGACACAGGAACTGATTATTTTGGGAGACATGTGCAGGGAATTAGATTAAGTAGAATTTTTAAAAAAAAAAAAAAAAAAAAAGTAAAATTTCTTTTTAAAATAATTGCAAAATTTAAGTTTTGAAAAGAGTTAATGCTGTTTTTCACAAGTGGAAGAGAAGGAAAGGAATTTCTTAGTGTCTGAAGGCAAATAACATCTATTATTTGAATTTAAATACTTTTGTCAAATTTCTATCTGCGGCATAACCAACCTAAAATTAAAGCAGCACTGTTACTTAGAAAAATTTGTAAAGAATATTATTTCTAGTCTTAGAAGGTAATACCTTTTCCCGTAATTACATTATGATGTAAAATCTACCAAATATCAGGACCAAAACATCAAGCCTGTGCTATTACTTTATTAAAAAAGAAATAAATAAATGTTATTTATAAAGCACTGAACTGGAAGTTCAGCTAAAAATCACTTGATAGCAATTTAGTTGCCCCACACCCAGACAAATGGTGCGCTTAGAACTGTAAACAGCTGCACACATAAGAAAACATTTACAAGTGAGTATGGAAACAATGGGTTCCCGAGGGAGCAATGCGGATTTTTGCACATCAGTTTCACACAGTTAAAGTTTCATACCTGGCTTCTGATGGACTGTCTCAGGCATGATCAATCTCTGTTACTTCCTTCCACTGTAGTACCCACACAATGATGCCTCACTCATTTCAGTTACATGCAGTTTCTCCTCAGACTACAGGGCATGCCAAAAAGGACACCAAAAGTTAGACCATGCTTTTGTGTTGCATACCAAACATCTCAGAAAATCTGTTTACTTATAAGCTAGCACAAAAATGTCCCTTCTGATTTATTTCAGTCAGTGAGCAAGGGTATTCAATGGTCTAAATGCACTGGAGGAGAGGATTCCACTCAGCTTACAGAAGACAGAACAAAAAACAGAAACACACAAACAAAGCAACTGCATCTGAGCCACACTTTGGAGTATTGCCACTTTGCTCAGCGTTTACCTCGTGTGCCCCCTGGGTGCACATCTGGCTGGTGAGATGGGGTTCATCCTTCCCTTGGAGTGGGAAGGGGATGGCAGTGCCTGGACTTGGGAGGAAGCCCAGCCCAGGTGAGTGCCTCAGTCTGGGCCACACTGGGATCAGCATCTCCATGCATCACCTGACGTTCTTGTTCTTCCAGCTTAGGTCTGACATATGGCTTAAATTCTGCATCTGGGTGACTGTTCTTTGTCGTAATCAGAGGGGACGGTTGTATTGCTGAATCAATTACGTACGCCTTTTGTAAGCATCAAGTTATTTCTAACAAGTGCAAATTCTGCTAGGTTTATATTAACCTTCCTAGTTTTATATTAATCCATTACTAATGCCGAACAGTCGGAATTTCTAGTTTGAATCCAGTGCTGGTAAAAGTCATGCTGTCTGCACGCATTTTACCTACTACTACATGCTTTTTTCCCCACATTGTTATATTACATATTGCAAAAATATTTAACCTCTTTAAAAGGAGAATCATTTTAGCAGAGTGATAAAAATAATTTTCTTCTTAGATGGCTTCTGGGCAAGTTTTTACTAAACAGTTTTAACACACAAGTATGGTTCTATTATTTCTATTGTGGGGACATTAAATTTTATTGATTTCTCAGGAATGTAAAGATGAGTGCCTTGTTTGACAAATTTTGCTTTTAGTTTATGTTTCTGAACTGCCTTTTCCTGAGGTAGACAAAAGCCATTGCAAAGTTAGTTACACTTCTGGATTTCGTTGAAATACAGAAATAAAGTCTTAAACTACTTAATAATAAATATTCTATACAGTTATGCATACTTCCAAGGATAGTAAGGTATATAAACATTAATTCATCAGTAATTCACACATAGAGAATATCCCATGATAATATTCTGATAATTTACTTACAGAGGAAATTGAGATAGAAAAATTAAATCACAGGAAACAAAACCACACAGGGATCAGAAAGTTCATCATTTATTATATACATGTTGATATAAGTAGAGCTCTTAGAAGTAGACTTTTCTCATCTGTAAAAATCCAATAACTTAAATGATTGTAAGCAGTGAGAAGATTATGAAATACACAGAAATAGTTGATCAGTTGATAAGTTGGTCAGACGATATCTTTTCAAGAATTACCAACCAGTTTTGGGACTATAAATAAATAAATTTTTCTCTTTTATGGTGGAGGGATATTTTCTTAAATTATTAATCCTACTTCTGCCTCTTTTTTCTTCAACCACCTCTGGAAGAACAGTCAAGCTCATTTCACTCATGGATACTTGGCTTTTAAAAGCACCCAAGAGAAAGCATAGAGTCACAAACCTGCATGATTATTCAACCATCCTCAGGGGAAAAAAGTGCTTTCTTGCGTTCAGGTAGAATTTGTGTGTTTTGATTTGTTCTCACTGCCTCTTGTCCTTCCACTAGGCACTAATGTAGAGCCTCTGGCTTTGTTACTTTTTATTGCCCTGAGATTGCCCAGGTTGAACAACCCCAAGTCTCTCAACCTCTGAGCACATGTTCTTATTAGCTTCTCAATGCCTTGGCAAAGCAAATGGCATTTCTAGTGAATTCTTTGTATTTATTCTCTAAAGGCCTGCCTGACTTTGTGTTTGTTAATAACATGGAAAAACAATTCTCTTTTTCAAGAGACAGATGAGTGACTGTATTTTGAAATTAAGGTATATCCGTAGCTCATTTGTTATTATTGTTGTCTTTATCCTTTTTCTTCAAAAAGTATTATAAGTGTAATACTCATCTATCTCAGTACTAACATCTTTAGTTAGTTTTTCTTTGAGATAATCTAGACGCTATTATAAAATAAAGCACTAATATTGTTGTCCATAAAATATTCTTAAACTGTAAATTTTCCATTATCATTTTCATTCTGCATTTTCTCTTTTTTTTTCTTTCAAATATGACATTTTTCAGTTTGGAATAATTGTCTTATACAAAGTTCTAAATATATCTGTGATCACAATTTTAACTTCTCTCATTTTAAGAAGTTCAGATTAATGAAAGGAATTTAAGAACAAATCCCAAGTCTATGCTGTATCCTTGACAGGATAGTTGGTACTCTTCGAACTAAGTACCTTCAAATTGGAACATAGCTCCAGACTCACGGTTTTCCTATTGACCAAAAATGTATTAAGTCCCTTTCCTCCATGGTAGAAGAAAATACTTCCACTCTGGTTTGTTTGGTTGGTGTTTTTTTTTGTTTGGTTAGTTTTTTGGTGTTTTGTTTGGTTGGGTTTTTTTGGGGGGATGGTTTTTTTGTTTTTGTTTCTGGGGTTTTTTTGGTTGGTTGGTTTTTTTGTTACTAAGGAATTCTGAACAATGGAATGCAATAATTTATCCTTGGTTCTGTCAATTATGAAATGGGAAGAAGAATAACTTTGTTTTTGTCACTATTCAGTAATGAGTCTGCCTCAGAATGTAAACATGCCGGACATTGGTCACTAAAGAGCGTGACAGCAGGGTGTTCTTCCGGAAGAACTTGGATAGATGCAGTATGGAGTTAATGAAAAGAGGAATGAGAAGGGAATCTCTATGCTGGGAAGATTAATAACTATTTCATGTTCTCCCCAGAGAACTGTTTTTGCATATTATTCATTTGCACTTCTGATTAGTAGCCAATTAACCTCCTCCTCACAGTTTTCTACTCTCACTGTACAATAACTAACTTTTGCATGAGAGAAGTTTCTGTGCTGAATGCATGGCCAGTGAATGTATGCATCCTTCCTTATTATTTTCTCACTGTTTATTTCAAAGTAAGGTAAAAGTAAAACAAAACAGGAAAAAACCAAACAACCACAACCAAAAAAAGGAAAACGAAGCAAAAATTTTAATAAGGAAGGGTAGAAGACAAAATTGCAAACAGCCTTTAATACGCAGAAAAATTCAGACTACTACCTGCCTGAGAAATAGAAAAGTTGAAGAGCTGAATGATCGTGCATTGCATAGGCATTTTATGAGGTTGATGATTCAGTTGATAATTGTATCTATAAAATATTTCTCTTTTTGTAGTGATGTTAAGAAAACCCCATTTTTTAAGCTCAGTTGCAGGCCTTTTTACCATTTATCCCTTTTGGCAAATTTCAGTATTTCTGTAATTAGAATTTTATTGAGGTATTTTATATGAAACTCATTACTTACAGCTGTAAGGCACAATCTGAGTAAAGTTACAGGAAAAATAAGTGATTATAATTGAGAATTTTGAACTATTATAAAATATAATATTTAAAAATATGGTCTTTCCATGCTTGAGTGACAAAGTATATTCCCTTCTCTAGCTTTTGGGACAGTACAGTACCAATTTCCCAATTTTTTTCTGGAAAAAAAAAAAAAAGATAATCAAATAATGCCTCTTCACTGTCCCTTATTATTGAATAAAGATGAATTTGAGAGTAGGGAATATTTTCTCCTCCCCCTGTAGACCCCATCATGCTAATAAATATCTAAAAGTACAGATGAACTAAGCCTCCCCTACCAGATTACCAGACCAGCTTCACAAAAGTTAATTACAACTTATGTATTTGCAAATGCAAAATACATCTGCATTTAAAACATGACATCTATATAGGGAATACAATATTCTCCAGGCAATATCCAAGTTCTTTTGTATATATTTGAATTTCTGTACTGTGAATCACAAATGGGTTAGCTCCACTGTCTATCTTACTAATGTGGACCCTCCTATTAAGTCAAGCTAATTTAGGAACATTTGTCCAACAGCCTTTTGGGATGAGCATGAATTGGGATTTTGAGGGATGTACTATGCTCTACAAATAATTTTAGTGTATAGTCTATTAAATATTCTATTACAGATACTGCTTTCCCCACCAGTGGTACTGATATCAGGATGAGCAAGGAGCAGTAACGACTTTAGAGTTAAAATTTGCCCAATACATTTTTTCAGTTCCTTACTTAAATTTATCTTCTATGTGACAGGAAACTGCATAAGGGAAAAAAAAAAGGAAATCAAGTTGTTGGGGGTTTTTTAATGTATGAGAGTTGAGATTGCACTGGGTATTAGCCTGTCAGTCTGCACTCACAACTTATATTTGTGTTGCAGAGAACTTCAGTAAAGTTGCTGCTAAAATTTGTAATAATACAGCCTTTTTTTGGTATTGGTCTCCAATAGTCCCATTTTTATGCTCACATAAGGAGAATCAGGAATACAGCTACAACTATATCCAGCTCTACGTGCAGGAGAAGAGACAAGGCAAGACTAAAAGCCTTTCCTTCCCTGTCATGTCCCACCAGCCAGAGCACTCTCTCTTTTCTGTTCGATACTTAATATAAAAAGCAGTCCTCCTCTTTCCTTATAAATTGCCATCCTTTTAGTGCTTGTTTTAGTTTAGTGTTCCTGAACTTTTTGTTTCCATCTTCATTTGCACAATTTTGGCTTTCACTAGTCTTCCGACTGCTCTGCTAGAGTTAGCAGAACCTGCAGCTGCTGTAGGCACTCCTCCCTGTGCTCTGTTTTCTCACTTTAGATGGACAACCAAGTCAGCATGAGAAAATAAAAGAGAACAAAGTGGCAAGGATGACAAGAAATAGAGATAAAAGTAGAGAAGAAAGAAACATTGACAGAAAGGAATAAGATAAAGACACAAAGAAGAGGCAGTAAATTTTGTTTCAGATGAATGACAGAGTAAGGGTGCATATAGTTTTGGAAATATTCGCCAGTATTTCTGAGTATTTTGCAGAGTAGAAATTTCAGATGGACAGGATTGCACTTACAGAGTGAAGGAAAAACCTAAGAGATATTTCAAGCTCTTTGTTCTTGATTTACACCTGGCCAAGCATAGGATAAAACCTAGACTAAATCAGCAAAATGAAATGCCAGCTTGCTTGTTCCGAAAAACACTTGCCTTTTTGTACATGGGTTTTTCTAACAGTCTTTTCTCTCCACAAACAGCAGGAAGTTTGGAGTTTTTTCAGGGCAGGTGTTTTGTTGTTGTTGTTGTTGTTTACTTTAAAAAAAACCTATTCACTTGAAGCTGCTAAGTAAATACTAGGGAAAGTCAGTTAATGGTTATAAAACTTTTGCTAGCAAAACTATCTGATAGTTCATTATCTGTTTTCTACTATCAATCACAGTATGGATATCACCTTGTGTTCTTCAGATATATGACTCATTGAATTTAACCAAATAATAAGATAGAAGAATAAGATTTATTCACTAAAAACTAGAATTTTCTTTTTCTGCCCTCAGGCTTTTAAATTGGTGCGTATGTTTCAATAAAAGTATTCTTTTTCCAGAGCTGTGAAACCAAGAAAAGCCTTTTCCCCATTAAAAGTAAAACCACAACATACAGGTGTCAAATATGCATTCTAGAAGTTGAGCTTGAATTTTAAATGCCTTATTTTTCAAGGTGTTTTTTTAATATAAATGGTGCTTTCTTGGACATTTCAACACACCTAAGGTTTTGGTTTATTGATATTTTTCCATTATCTAGTTAGTTCTGACCGCAAAGGTATATGGGAAGCTGTCTATAAAGGCCTCTGCAAGATTAGTTCACAGACACCAATATTCTTTTTTCCTCAAAACTGAAAACTTCCTTCTTTTTTCAGCAATAATCAGAGTAGCTGTAATCCTCAAGCTCAGGGTACTCCACTTTATAGCTCTGCCAGTTCATTGATGATATCACCAGGGTATATACCAAAAAAGTGCTGTTGTTAGACTTCAGCATTCTTTGCCTGAAATATATCAGCAAAATCTAATTTTGTGTATTTATTTTTCCAGGTCGATGTCAATAGTCTAATGATTGCATACTGTATACATGGGCCAAGGTGACAGTGTTCAAATAAATGAAGCAAAATGAGATGTCAAAGTTGAGTGTTTTCTTACTTTGACATTTCAGAGTCGTAAAAGCTTTTTAAATCCAGAATGGCTGTGAGATTATTGGCAAAATAAAACCAAGAACAAAAAAGAAATTCACTAAGGAATTACTTGAGAATCTAATCCCGAGGTGATCATTTCTCCTCCCTCAGGTTCTCCACTCTCTGAAATACTGATTCTAGCTACAGACAGGATAGCTGAAGAATAAGATATGATTTTAACAGCTGGTTCCACTGAATTAAATTAAATCATTACCAGTTCAGCCCTTCTTTAGGCCATGTTTTCATAGTGTTTTATAACTCAGTAGGACATTTTCTGTCAGCACTGATTTAAAGACTGAGTAGTAAACTGACTTTCATATCTCATTTCTAGGGAAAACTGGCCTGAAAAATGACTAAGACCATAATAAGTGATATCCAGAGTCTTAAAAATATGTTAAGAATTTCGTAGTATATCAGGTAGCACATAACTATTTATTTCCCTTTTAAATTCTGTGGAAGATTTATGTGTAATATTACCTTTCACACAACAGAGATGTAAATGTAGCGTAATTCTAGAAGAGATGGACATAATTTTAAAATTTGAATTGTAAAGAGTGCTGTGTGGATCAGTTGTTGAGCTACAGTCTCCCAGTTGTTCACCAGCCGTTTTCTGTAGTCTCCAGATTATAAATGCCCTGGTTAAACCCCAGCTGGCAGCTCAGCTCCACACAGACACTGGCTCACTGCTCCTGGTGGGATGGGGGAGAGAATTGGGAGAGTACAAGTGAGAGAATGCGTGGGTTGAGACAAAGACAATTTAACAGAGAAAGCAAAACGCATGCAAAGAAAATAAGGGATTCTTTCACCACTCCCCATGGGCAGGCAGGTGTACAGACATTCCCAGCAAAGCAGGGCTCCATCACACTCGGTGACATGGGAAGGCAAACGCCATCAACTTGACTTTGTTCAGTGCCCAATCTCACAAGCGTGCTGAGAAAAATGAATTGGTGAGCCTGCCTGCATGCCTAGCTGGCGCCAGCAGAGGATGCAAGCAATGAGTATAGGCACCAATACTCAGAAGACCCTATACTGTGATATTTTAGAGGGACATAAGACTAGTTTTCTTCATTTTTCACAAAGAACTGAGAGAATAACTCCTCTAGTTGAGAACTCTTCAAGAATTTCCTGAATGCCACTTTGTTGCAAAATTTTGACCTGCTCTGGTCCCTTCCAGCCTTTTACTTATTCAGTGATTCTATGATCACAGCATCCATAAGAAACTATTGCCCTTTTCTTTTAACTCTCTTTAGATCCCACACAAGGGAAGATTACCATCTTCCTGCTTCTATAATCAATTAATGTGTTCTTGATATGTTTATCCACCTGATGAATGAACCAAGGAGCAAATTCCCTTCCCATCTAAGAATGAATTTAGGAAAACATTCCTAAGGACTTGAATCAGGACAGTATGGATACTGCAGCTGTGTTCCAATGTCCATTGAGACTTTCTCAAGGATATTTCTGTATTAATCTAGTGTTTTCTTACTTAGTGAGTCCAAATTTTGGTTAAAGTATGATAGGATTATCTCATAAGCAGGGCTCTTTCTCCTGGGGCTGTTATGAATTTTATCCTTTGCAGTCTGCTATTTATCTGCCTAGTTACAGTTTTTCTGCGGAGATATACTTACCCTGTAAACCCCTCTAAATGTTATCCCTTTAATGCTTTCAGCATAGTTATTACTGTTTACGCCAACATGTTATTGCATACACCAGAGTACAGCAGAAAACAGATATCCCACTTTGGCTTTGGACTAACACACCGTTTCTTTTATACTACCACAGTGTCTAATTTTCCTGGCAGGAATTAGTATGAGAATATGTGAAGAGACAAATAGTGATAAGTCCTTTCTATCTGTACTATTTAGCTGCAGAGCTGAATTTACTGCATTTCTTGCTTCTTTCCCATTATCATTCTCATTGTTGTGTCCAGCTGACTATATTTACTCCCGGTGTTATTTTTGCTAGATTTTCAAATTGAATTTCATTGGAAGAGGTCACTTTTTTTCATTATTGATATTATGCTTTTTCAGTCATATCAATAGAGTAATCCATCCTTGCTAAGGACACTATTGAACCCTATTTTTGTTTATTTTTTATTTATTTTTAATTTAAGTAAAAAATTCCTTTTTTGTCAAAGACTTCATTATTCACCTAAAATAGCAACACTGATATTTCAGTCATGGATCAGATAGCTCCTAAAATTTTACCTTTTCTTATCCTGCATATTCAACAAATCTCAGAGGCTTTGAATTTCACAGAAAGCACAGGCATCATCAATATTTAATATATATTTTCTTAATCAGGCTTTTAAGCCCAAAAATTTTAAGCATCATGGTGGATCAAGCTGTTGAAAAAATCCTTTCTGTGTAATAAACTAATACTAACTATCCCTGCATAACCAAGGCGCTTGCTGCTGCTGTAGAAACTCTGCCTACAATGTTAAGTCTATTACATTCGGACTTAATATTTGACAAGGTAGCTGAAGTGATAAAATTATTTCATAAATCAAAGGGGTTTATATAGGTCTACAAACTGGGCAGGAAAGAAGGCCAAGCTCAAAATCAAATTGAGGCGGACAGTAAGTTTCAATCTTCATGATTTTCAAACTCTCCACTGCCTGTCACCAAGAATCCCCCTCACATATTGCACTCCTTTCAGTTCTGTGTTATCATCCTTTGTTTTGGTTTGCTTTCCTTCCTTATTCTTTTGCTTTCTCTTTTAGCAACTTTTGTAGTGGTCCCTGTCTTTTGTCACATCTCCTCTTTCTTTCCAGTTTCAACCAAGACACTTGCCATCACAGTGAAGGGCAACCTCAATGAACACAAAAGACTGAACTAGCAAACTTTCTTTTTCTTGACTTTTTTTTTCTCCTCTCTGATCTAATATTTTGTGTCTTTTTCCCACTGTCTAAGGAAATGAATATTCTTTAATTATATAGGAAAGTGGTTACACTAAAGCTAGTTCTTATTAACTACCAAATAATGTTGTTTATGATTGACATGGGGAATTCTCATTGGAATGCCCTGGGAAAAAATATGGTCTTAAAAAATAACCTCATGTGTAATGCAACAATAATCTGTTGAGAAAGAAAGAATATATGCTTATTTCCTCCTTGCTAGCTGGTGATGACTTAATTGTTTTGGGTTTTTTTAAATAGCATTCCAACCTCCAAAAAAGTTTTGTAAGACTGGCATGATTATACACAGAGACCAGGGATCTCTGTAAGAAATTAAAACAAGCTTATAATCAAGAAAAACAAGATCTATAATCAGAATTAAAGAGATTAAATAGGAGATAGGATTGCTTAAGCCTGTGAAATTCTGTTTCCCTCTTCTTTAGTTTGTTTGATTTGACTTTTTTTAGTCTCTCAGGCTGCTATTTCTATCAATAGAAGTTCTAGAAACTGTCAATTTTAAACAATTTCTACACTATTCAGCTACATTAAAAATAAATTTTCTGGTGTACTGTGATGGAAATTTGTGAGTTTGCCTTGTTAAAACTCTTATAGTGGCTATTAAGGGCACATTAGAGAGCTATATTGTACAGTCTGCAAAACCTAAATGTTGTATCCTGTCACTGCAAGAAGGCTTAGGGCAGATTTTTAATAGCCCAGTGGTGACAGTGCATATGCATCTAAGGACAATGCACATGCAAAAGAAGCTAATTAACATAAAACACTAATTAGTCCCTCAGTATTTAGCAATGAAGTTTCAGCAGCTGTCGAAGATGCCATATGCTAATTAGCATTAATAAACTTCAGAAATAATTGTCTCCATTGTTCTGTGTCATAATACTCCCTCTAATTATACTTTGGAGAGCTTTGCCTGTAAATGGTAGCAAGCATTGCATTGCAATGCTTGAAGTTTAATGAGCAATTTATGGCAACTTGTGGCAATAAAAAAAAGGTATCTATATTAGAAAAAGGAAAGATTAATATCAATTTTATAAGTCTATAATTAATGTGTTGGCTTGTAACTGTGTTCAGAAATTCTGTGAGATGGGAGTGAGATTTATTTTTCTTCTGTATGTTGCAATGTATACAGTAAAAGAATAAAAATGTGATGTCGCAGTATAATACAATTGATTCACTGTCTCTGCATGCAAATTCTCCAAAACAAGAGTTTTATATCTCACACAAAAGGGTGTGAGCTACTATAATAGAGTGTTTATGTTTAACTGTTGGACTTTATGGTTGTTCAGAATTTCATTTTGTCTAATGGTGAGGAAAAAACAAGAATTATTTTTGGCTTACTCTTATCATTAATGCATTATCCGCTATGGATGTTTTCCCACTGATTTTTATTTTCATCACTGAAAAGCTATATGGCTATTAGCTTTCTTTGTTGTGTGGTAGGTTATTTTGTTTTGGTTGGTTAGTTTGGGTTTTTTGTTTGTTTGTTTGTTTTCATCAGAACCCAGCAAAATCCATAGGAAATACAAGTTCAATAACCTGAGATTCTGGAGATCCATTTAGACTTGCCTGAATACTTGTGATGACCATTGTTAAAGACATCCAGCACTGCATTATAGGAAGTGTAATTTTCTATAAAATGATCTGCCTACACACGCACTGCTCAATGTCTAGATCACCTGCTTTAAAGCATGTCAATAAATCCCAGCCATTCAAATACAGAAAGCATATGCAATATTTGAGCACATCGCCCACCAGGAAGTCCCGATGGGGTGAAAATAAAAAAGTGTGAAAGGGCACATTACAGACTACTGAAGCAGGCAAACCAGCACCCCACTGCCAACGGGGCTGACCACTGCTGCACTATGTCATAGCTAAGCTCTGTCTAACACAGCTTAGTTTGACAGGAGACAGAAACATTAGGAAGGGCTATTTTGCAAACAGAGAATGTTGCTCTTCCATGGTTTACAGATTTGTTTATAAAATTACCCACCTTCCTCCAACACTTGTTAGGAATATCCAGGATGAAAGCATGGTAGAGGAGTTATAGAAGCGATTAAAAAAAAAAAAGAAAAAATAGATCAATCCATTAGTGTTTAACAGCCTGATCTGAAGTTGCAATCGTTCAAGACCGTGACAGACTTTTTAAAAGATGATTTCCTCCAAGGAAAGGGATCATTAGCTCACAGAAATGACTAATGTTAAGAGGGGTTATTAGTCTATTATTTCTATCAGTGCAGAACCTAAGTATGAAGATTTTACCCATTGCATTAATGCCTATAAAACAAGTGAATTGTGGATGAAAGAGTGCATATGCTTAAGATAAGTACATATTCAGACAAAAGCATACAATTTAACTTTTGCAGCTGGAATGGGTTTGAGGCACAAAATTCAGTTATAGGTTGTGTTTGAACCTGAAATTAGTGATTAAGAGCATCTGCAAACTGTTTAAATAAACAAATGTACCTTCTTCCCAGAAATAATAGTAAGGTCGTTAATAATGCAGGAGGAGGATGAAGATCTGAAACTCAAGATTTGACCCTGTAAACTAGTTTCTCAGCCATAATTTGAAGAAATTTGTTTTCCAGTTTAAAATGATACTTGATTTCATATTTTCCTCCCATTTTAAAACCATTTCTTTGCTTCTCTATAGCTGTGAGAAAGAAAGAACGAAAGAAAGAAAGAAAGAAAGAAAGAAAAAAGAAAAAAAGAAAGATAAAGGAAACCTATCCATTTCAAAGTGATCTAAGGCCAAAATTATTTCACATGCATGCTTTGTTACAATGTGTTAACAGTATGTCCATAAAATTAAGTAGATTCTGTATATTTATTCATGTTCACCTGCAGGAAAAAATCAATAAGAAACAATATCTTAATAAACACTTTTATACATCTAAATAAGGAGTAGCTTCCTTCATATCTTAAGAGATTTTCTTTAAAAATAACTGTTTTACTGTGGTTTTGAAATGCCAAAAATAAAAACCATCCTTCAGAAAATATCTTATTTATTCCGACCTGAAGGGGTTTCTTCCAGTAGTTTATACTTCAGTTTGTACTAACAAGGTGATTTATGCATTTGTACTGTATTTTATCTTTTATCAAAAGTTTAATGCAGTCAGTTTGGGGTTTTGTTTCCATAAAAGCCCCAGGGCTTTTGATAAAGCTTTTACCTGGAAACATTTCTACCTTTACTGTTTATCAACGTTTTATGGCAGAAGTTAATATATTATGTAGGTAGTTGATTTAGATATAGCATAATTTCTCTCATTTTTTATTAACAAGATTATCTTCTCTTCAAAGGTTGATGTTTCCTCTTACAGTAAGGTGTATCACAGTGTAACATTTTTCTTCATTGTAACCATATTAAGAATATTAATAATAATTCACTGCTTCAATTTTCCCATCAATAATATATATAAAATCTTGACAATACTAGATTTCTACATGTTAGCACATGGACTTCTAAGCTGCTCATTTCCCCTATATTTCAGAAACCCAAAATGACTTATAAATGCAGACAAGGTGGTGGCCTGGAACTACGGCTAACAGAAAGGATGATGTGGAACCACACCAGGGAAAGATCAGAATACACCTGGAGCTCTGTAGATTTTTTGTGAGGGAACAGTACGAAAATGAAAATACTTTAAAAAGAAAAAAATTAACATTTCATAGGCCCTAGTACACTGATATATTTAACGAAAAACTTGCTTGAAAGTGTATAAAAAACCCTTGATAGGACTTCTACGTGTGTCTCTTCTTCAGACTACTTATGTACCTAGGTGGGTGACAATCAGATCCCAGGTGCATTCTGGTTGTCTGAGCTCCTTGGCAGGAGTGCCACCTTTTCTTCAGTACTCACAGGACAGATGGGGTCCACATGTTTTCTTCCCTCTACTAGTTCCTTCAAGGGGTTAACAACAATTGCTGGTCTTGTTTTCAAGGAAGTTATGTCTTTGCCTTCTTTAGCCAACATTGACACATTCTGGGAACACATTTGCATAGAAAAAATAGTGGTTATTAATATTCTACTGTAAGAATATCCACACTTTGACCTTTGCAGGAAGCTCAGCGTCAGACAGGAGGAGGGACGGCACAGCCAGCCCAGCGCCTACTTGTGGCCTCTGAGTGTGCTTCTGCACCATGACTTCTAGGCTGGTTAAAGAAAGAACACAGTTCGTGCAAACCAAAATGGTCTATGTATGGTGTAAACCAAAACAGAGGGACAGTTGAGAGGTTTGGTTGGAAAACTTCATCAAAATGAGAAATGTAATGCAAAGACACACTGAGTCTGCAAGTCTAACCTGTATTCTATTGCTTTCTACAGGGATAACATGATTGATACCTAGAAGTCAGAGCACTTTGCTTATATGAAAATTATGAAACATTCGTTCTTCTGTTAATTTCGGATAATCTTTATCATATTTTTTCCTAACTACTGGAGACTTAGGATAGAGATACTTCACTGTGAGTTTAAATCAGTTCCATATTGCAACAATTTCATAGGAATTAACAGCCTCAGTTAATTCTGAATATGCTCACTGTGATGTAGGTAGTTATCTTTCTTTTGAAAATTTTGGTAGCTTAGGCCGTCCTTGAAAACTTCTTGTTTCTCCACAGTTATCAATTACCATTTATGGCAATAAGGTTCTTGATCTGATACTGTTAGGTCGCTAGGAAAAGTTCCTTCAACACTCTGTGAAATTAAAAAATTAAAATGTGAAAGATTGATAATGTCAGAGCTAAACCAGATACCCCTGATGACAGGGACAGCAAGACAGATCCTTGGAACAAGGACAGATTCTCCAATGCCATAACCAATCTTAGAACAGAAGAGAGGCATTTGAAGGAAGAAATTTCTTACATTCAGTACTACTGATTCAAAAGTGAACACTGAGGACCAAAACCTTCTGGTTTTTGTAGTTATTTTCACAATATTTCTTTTTTTTTTTTTTTTCAGAACAATACTTACATGCATTTTATTTGTATTTTAGCTAAAATCAATACATTTAGTAGGTGTATTGTCAAATCTCCATTACTATATGAAATTCCTTTAAATTTTGTTTTGTTTATTTTACCTATACAATGAAATATAAGAATTTAAATTGAGTAACAGAAATAGCAGATGTTTTTCACATATGGAAGAGATGATTAATACCCATGACACATTTAGTATGTTCATTTTTGCTAATTGCAGTGGATGTTCTCTCAGAAGTCAAGTATCTCTCCTACCAGGCAGTGTACAAATGTGACAGGCTTAAACTAATGTTGATTTAATCATATGTATTCAGGAAAATTATTGACTTATTTTTATTTGAGTCATTCTGAATTTCAAGTAAATTTCAAGTAAAGAGAAATTTTATTGGAGTGATGAACCCCAACACCTATTTCTACTGTTGCTCAACTACCCACCTCCAAAGCCATATTCATATTCAGACAACATCTCTTTTGCAATTTCACAAAATTTACATTGAATAGATTTCATTATCAGCCTCCTACACTGAGGTGAAAGTCACTGACAATTTCTTGCTCATGTCATACCCCAGTCTGGCTTCAGATCAACCCACCACCTCACCTCTGGCTCACTTCTGTTGGGTGTTCCATTCAGAAGAGTTCAATTGCTGAATTATTGTGACCATCAAGATTTACACAAGAAATGTTTCTTACAGGTTTCTTCTCAAGCTCTGCTTTCTCAGAATCCAAAAGTCTTCCCATTTCTTCACCTCCAAGGGTCACAGGGTCTCACCATTGCACTTCTCTGTTGTTCTTGTGCTTTTAGATATCATTGTATCATTTGGATAGACATGATTCTTCATGCAGTACAAAGTTAATTTCTTTCATAAAATGCTGAAATGCAGAACAGTGAATAAACTCTGGGCTAGTGCTTTACCATTTCCTAGCCTGATGCATCTGTTTTCCATGGATTAACCAGATTATTGAAAGATGGCCTATGACCTATAATCCTCAGGTTTTTCCCTTGCTATCTGGTCTTACAATTCAGTATAGATACTCTTCCAAATTGTACCAATTAATGGTCCACAAATATAACACAATTTGTTCCAACTTTCAGAGGATATCTTATTATTCTCAGACTACGATGTTTTGCACCATTCCTTTTTCTCTCTATCTGAGAAGGAGACTACTCCAGCTTCTTCAAGGATCAGGTTCCCTGTAACTAAGGAAAACAATTCTCTGGAGATTCAAATAAAATAAAATAAAACTGTGTTATTTGAAATAGAAAAGAAATTTCTGTTTTAAAATTATAGAATTATGATGACAGCTATTAGACTGCTTATCTTGAATAAAGAATATTATTAGCAAACCATCCATGTCTCTTTAAAGACTGTTTAGATGCTTCCAGTTACACAGACTTATCAGAGATAAACTGTCATATTCCCTTTTCTTCATAAAGGGTCACAGAGGAAATTACCAGATTGCCTGAAGAAATTCTCAGGGCAATTTAAATTGCTAGCTAGCTAGCTAACTAGCTATCTACCAAGAGAAAGAAAGAAAGAAAGAAAGAAAAAAAGAAAGAGAAAGAAAGAAAGAAAGAAAGAAAGAGAAAGAAAGAAAGAAAGAGAGAAAGAGAGAAAGTGAGAAAAAGAAAAAGAAAAAGAAAAAGAAAAAGAAAAAGAAAAAGAAAAAGGAAAAGAAAAAGAAAAAGAGAAAAAGAAAAAGGAAAAAGAAAAAAAAGAAAAAGAAAAAGAAAAAGAAAAAGAAAAAGGAAAAGAAAAAGAAAAAGAGAAAAAGAAAAAGGAAAAAGAAAAAAAAGAAAAAGAAAAATAAAAAGAAAAAGAAAAAGAAAAAAAAAGAAAAAGGAAAAGAAAAAGAAAAAGAAAACTATTTATAAGCTGAAAAGTGGCACTGATTTGCAACAGATATTCTTAAAAATTCTCGGCAAGTACTACATCTCGAGGATTTAGTGCCAGGTTAGTTACACTTCTGCAGAAATGTATTTGTAAGGGGAAAATAGAGAAAAGTCCTACTGTTATTTCGTTAGAGAAGAAAGAACCCAGAGAAAGCAGATGCATTTTATTTATAAGAATTCATTTCTAGGGCAAATTTTCTTCCATATTTCACACCCACTGAGCCAGTGCTGAATCAGGAGTGACATGACCCCTAAAATATATTGATTGCTATAGCTAGTTTTGCAGTTTGGGGCTATTTGGGTACTGTGCACATGTAGTATGTGACAGCAGGAGCTTCCCTTTAGGGGGTTTTTATTGATTTATTTTTTTAAAAAATTTGTTTGGTTGGTTTTGGACTGTTTTTTTTTTTAGTGTAAAGTAAATAAGTTGTAAGTTTTGAAAGAAGAATTAATTGCATATTTCTCATGCTAAGTGAGCAAAACAGTCATAAATAGATGTGCAATGAATATACTGAAGATATTTATAAAGTAAGAATAGGGGCAATAATAATTTATTCCTACAGGTGATTCACTAAATAAGTGAATCTGCGGTGCACCTCCAATCTTTCTGGCAGGGTGTCACTACAGCAAGACATTGTCTAGACTGAAGTGATACACTTTCACATCCACCTACCTGACTGCCAATGTCACAGCCACCAGAAGCAGAAACAACTACATTTAGTGCATTCCTTGTAAAGCATCAGTACCTTTTTTTTTTGCCTTTTTTTTTTTTTTTTTTAATGAAAAAAAGAAAGCTGTTTGCCTTTTTGCTTTGGACTTGATGGCATGGCATATATTAGCGCTACCTGCCATAACAGATGTTCTTTTCATTCTGCTAGGATAAAACAATTGTTGCAAGCAGTAAGCACTTTGGCCCTTAATAAATGTTGTGGGAGATGTTACTTTTGAAAGAGAGCAAAGAAAACCTCGAAGGACTGAGTGATTTACAGCTTTTTTACATGACTTTTTTTCTACAAAGTCTCAAACAGTTGTTGAAGTATAGCTGACAAACAGATCTGTGCTCTAACAATTGAAAAGAAAAAAAGTAAGTTTAATACCAGATGAGGACAATTTAACCCTTTGCAACACTTCTGACTTCATCAGAAACAATGAAAGAAATTGAAAGATTACCTCCTCTAGTTGGACTTCAGAGAGTGTTAAAATCAGTGCAGTAAACCAAAATACTGTGAAGGGAAATAAAAGACCACTTTGGGCTAAAATATAAAAGCCATGCGATTGCTTTAGATATGGATATGTAAGTCATCTGGCTGATTTTCTGAGATGCCCTGCAAGATATGTAAATTGAAAACAATGTCAAATGTAAAAGGAACATCAAAGTAGCTGTTCTACACTCGAAGACAAATGGAAACACAACACCTCCAGCTTTATACTAATAAATTCTAAAGTGCTTGTGCCTGAAAATAATGATCAGATTGTTCAACTGGTATTAATTATTGATAAAACATAATTTTCCATATATACATACTTGAAAGTATTGACTTTGAAGTCAATACTTTAAAGTACTTCAAGACAAAATGCTTAAAGATGGAAATGAAGCTGGTAATAATTTGTGTACACATTAAATCCAAAAGGTTAAAAGAGTCTGCTTACTTTACTCATTTTAATCTTTTCTTTGCTGTCCAAGATATTGGACTTATTTATTTCAGTGTTTTTCACTGACAAAGAAGGATTTTACTTCAACAAAGGGGTAAATCTGATGCAAGAGTAATCAGAAATGTGTATTTTTTCAGACTAGATTCATCCTAAGACTGTCAGAAACATAATCAAGAAAAACAAAACACAGATCTATTAACTGGAACACAAAAATTTACCCTTACTGGAAATGGATTAAGAAGAGGAAAGATGGTCATGATCAGTCTTGTATTCTATGTAATGCCATATTCTACTGAACTTCATTCTCTGCTTTAGTTGTTCTTTTTAATCTTATGGTCATGGAAAACAAAATTAAGATGAGCCTAATATTCATTTCAGCTTAAAATATGCTTACCTTTTATTGTTGTTGTTGTTGTTTTCCCTTCCTTTTCTTTAATGTATTTACAGTCAAAGACAATTATCACTACACTTAGCTCAGTGACAGGCAACCAGTTTTTTTACTCTTCTAATTCTGTCAATATCACACCCTGTGACTGATTTCATGGAAAGGCATTTTGCTGTTAACTTCTGTGAGCTTGGGAACTCATAGTGTTTCTGCTCGTGACACTACGGTTCCACATTAATTCTGTCAAGCAATTCAAATGAATCAGTTTGTAGAATCCTGAATTTTTTAAAAACCTTTTTCTCAGCCAGATGCCTCTCATCTTTATATCACAATAAGCTCATTTATTTACTCTGTTATCTTAAAAATAAAAAAGTATATATTTCCTAGGAAAATACTGAAATATATACATCATTCAAGTTAGGACTGCTACACAGTGACATTACATGACTTATTAATTGGTGAATTTTTCTTCTGGATTAGCATAGGAACTTCAGTTTCATCTTAAAATGGAAAAAATATTGTTGCCAAAATGCACTGTGTACATTTTTACACATTTCATTTTAGGAGGGAAACAGCAACAAACATTAATTATGCATATGTAGGAATGATGCATGCTGAGAACGATTAATTGCCAAATTGTATAAATGCCACTGACGATTTTAAAAATACTTTGTTACTGAATTTATTTTGGTATCCATGGGATTTAGTGGATTAGTTATGTATTAGACCCCAAATACCTTGCAAATCTAACTTCTTTGTTATGTGTTCCCTATAAGAATCTTCTGTTTGTGAAAACAAAAATGACTATTCTTATGTTAAGACTATTTTACTATGTCAACTATTGATAACAATATCACAATAAAGAGTTTGCCATGCAATTTATAGCAGAAACCTGCCTACATTACCTCAGCAAGAGAACCACAAAAAAAGATTTTAGTGGTTCTCAAGTAGCATCTTGTAAGCAAGTACAGGCTAGATTACTCTGAAAAGATGATGGAAGAATCAAGAAGCTTGAGTTGAGCCATTAAACTAACTGGAAGAGTACCACAGTCTCACTGTCAGCTGTATTAATTAATGTGTGTTTTGAAACACCTTGAAAACATGAAATACATTGAAAAGCTATTGTTTTAGTTGCCCCTAAAACTTCTGACAAAAATATTCAACAAATGAAGTCTGCATCTATTGTGCCTGCATAATTACTGATCAAATGAGTCACAACTGACCACTGAGTATTTTTTTAATGCCTACTGATATCACTGCTGCCTCGAAACTCTATTTTCTGTGACTATGGTGAATAAGCAGAAGTTAGCAGAGTTGCAATAAGACAGCTCTTTCCTAAAGGATGCTTATCAGAGATGAACAAACTTTTGACCTTTGGTGAACTTTCACAGGAACAGACATGCCTGAAGTCTATATCAGAGTCTGTGAAAGACCAACACAAACAAAAGGTTTCTGTAGAGGTTTTGACATTCCCATTTGGGCTTGAAGGGATTAATGAAGAGATGGGCCACCTTTATCATGGGGGTTAGAATAATCTGGATCTGTTGAATAGCTTGGGCAGTTCACAGTATAGGAGTGAAAAGCAAAAAACTTACATCAATTTCATTAATAGTGTATGAGCAAGTGATGGGGGGGAAAGAAAAGGAAAAGTTTCTGTGCTGTCTGGACATATACACTTAGGGGAGAATGCAACTATGCAACTTTGTTCAGCAGGAGTAAAAAGACTGATAATGTGAGAGACAATTTCAAACTTGGAATGAGCAGATGTAGAGAAGAGAGGGTAACTGATTGTTATAGAAAGCTGCATAAAGTTTTTTTAGATTCTCATGTCACAAGGCAGCCAGGGTAATGCAGAAGGGCTGCTCCGTACAGGAGGGTCCATGGTAATGTCAGAGAGAAACTGTAGTAGGATCCAGTTTAGGTGCTTAGCACAAATCCCTGGCTGTTGGGGAGGATGAAATAGGAAAGCCTTATAAAAATTATTACCTGGCAAAAGATGCTGAGAATATAGAAACCATAAGCGAGATTGAAATGAAGACAAGCTTTGAGATACCAAAACCTCAGTTACTAAATAACTGGAAAAACAATGGAATGGCCACTGAAGGCTCACCACCCTCTCTGATTGAACAATACCCCTCCTTGATTAGACAATAGCTTCTGCTTGCCTGCAGGTCCAAGGGTCAGAGCAGACCCTACTAACTTAACATAAGGTACAAAAAGCAGTTTTTAGGGTTTAAAATGTAACACTGCATGGTAATACAATGACTCTCATAGACTGTATGTAAATGCTATAGAATTTGTATCTTGTTCTAGATTGGCTAGTGAAAATTAGAATATTCAGAACAGAACATGATTTATTGTATTGTAAGCGAGAACCACGGCATTCCGTATTCTGTAGTCCTGTATCCTGTACCTCTCTCTCTCTTACCTCTGACCTCCTTCGAGCTGCGTCTTGCAGCTCCTGGCAGGTCCCCTACCCCCACTCTCTATTACAATAAACCTCCTTCTCTAAGACCAAACTCCAGAAGTCTCTCATCTCCGTTCTGGCCGTCTGAAGCAAACCACACTACAGACAGCAATCCAGGAGGACCGGATCCTACACCTGGCATTACTTTTTATTACCTTGTCTATGAATTTCAAAACAGATATCTTAAAACATCATTGAGATATAACTGCATTGCCAAAACCTATCTAATAATGACAATACTTTTCAGTATTTATTGCTTAAAACACGAGGATGGGTATTGATTCATACTGATATTCCCTCATTTTCATCAATTCAGAACACAAGACTGATATTGCTGTCATTGGAAAGTATGTCCAATTCTGCTTTTGAATATCACTTGTGTTCCTGAGTTAATTCTGATTCTTAAAACACAACTTCAGTCATTGCCTATAATTAACATAAATTTGTCTTTTACCAGGGGGGTATCTAAAAAATCACAAATTTATCTTTTCAATTGTATCAACTCACCCTACAGAATACAGGGCAGTTCAATGTAAAAACTAAAATTCAGTACCTGAGTTTCTCTTATACAATTCTTTCTAGTACAGCTATTATTTTTTCAGAATTTTTTTGAAGTATAACACCTTAGGCATCAATGCAACTTATGATTTAATATTGAGATGAAACATTTGTCTAGAGCAAACTTTCAGAAGTAAAAATAACAAACATATTACTTCTTTCCACTCTTGAAATATTGGTATCATCAAATTTGACTACAGTGCTGCATTGCATTAAAATATTTACCTAATATGCCTTCATAAAAGTAAAGGTTTATTTTATTTTCTTTTCCTGATGTATTAAGAATAAATTCTAATTTGCTTTCTGAGAATTACCACGGTAAGGCAGACTCAATTTACAAAATGAAACCCTGGGGCCTGGAGGACACTGACAGTGATACGATAAACAGTTCTGCTCTGTTACAAAGCTTGAAGCAATAAAATAGTTTCAAGTTCAGAAATTTCAGACTAAAAACCAACAAGTAAACTCAAAACATAAAAGTGTTTAGTAATGATTTATTTTTCTGTTTCTTGGGAGACATTGCAACTAAAGGGGAGACTAGAATAAAAAGTATTACCTATAAAATGGAAGATAAATTATGATTAAAAGCATAAATCATTTAGTACAATATACCTGAAAGCATTTTATTGAGTATTTTTAGTTTGTTTCTTTCATGCTCTGACATGGCAGATTACATTAGTTTTTCCTATGTTCTCCACAGCTCCTTGCATGGCACAGCCTCCTCAATCACTGTTCATACGTTATCCATGCTTGACTTACTTATCTACATGGCTACAGATGGATGTTAGACCACAATTGGTTTTTGCACTAATATGACAACTATTCAGACTATTAGGCAGACAAAATTCTTAAATGTTTGTGAAGTTTTGGCCTCTGCATTCAATTAGAGCAAGATAGATCAGACATTTTCTCAATGCCTCATTATGTTCTAGGTACTGCATCAGGACATTTTTATATGGGTGATCAAAAATGCTCTGGGGTCAAAAGTGAAGCCATCTCTGTGTTTTGCACTGTTATGGCCTTGTCTCATTAAAATTTAGGTCATGAAGAAATCAAAACTCTGTAAAAAGGATTTGTTTCTTTCCCAGGCAAAAGAAACACACACAGATGTCTTTAGAAGGACTGGGAACAAAATTTTCAGAGAAATCAGATTGGTTCTGCATGTATGGTAAAGTAAGAGGTGATCTCCAACAAGGGTTATCTTTTTAATTTTTCTCTCTTTCTGCTTTCTTTCTTTCTGATTCCAACAACTCTTTGAAAATGAATGAAATATTACCGTAGTTCTACAAGGGGATATTTAGGAATACTAAATTTGTTGACATCCATAGTGAATAGATACCCACAACAGTAAATACAACAAAAAAAGATTAAACAAATGTTCCCCAGGAGTTATGAAAAAGAGGTATAAGGGGAGACTATAAAATAAATACTATCACTATATATAGTAATGCATTAGCATTATCTTTTCCATTTAAAAATAACAGATCATAGGTAGGTGATTTCTTTTAAATAAAAAATCTTTACAAAATTTCTCTATTGAGTTACATTTATCTGCTGATCATGCCCCTTCTGGCAGATGTGGTGGTCCTCTCTGTCCATATTAACATTTCTAAAGTTTTCCACTTACCATCTTTGAGATAATGAACAGTTGTTGAAACAGAGCATCAGCTAGCTCAGTAATGGAACTTGCTGCTAAGTCATTTGTTAATGAAAAACCCCCTCTGCTAGATGTGCTTAGAGAAGGAAAAGGCTCCTGCTGGGGAAGCAAATCTACCCTATGTATTCTCACGGGCCTCGAGTATCATTTATTCGTAATTAGCATGTGTTTTTGTTTGTGTGTGTGTGTCTGTGTGTGTGTGTGTGTGTGTGTGTGTGTGAGTGTGTGTGGCCGCCACATTTTGTGCGAGCCCTGGTGCCTTGAATTTAGGAGGCAGCAGCATGGTAGGGTAGTATGGCTTGAAATAGTTATTCATAGCCATTATTTGTAGTCATTGACTCTGGCAACTACCCGCCGGTCAACCTCACCTCCCTGCCCAGTAAAACCTTGGAACAGATCCCAACAGATCTGCTAAAACACATGGAAGACAGGAAGGGGATTAGAGAAAGTCAGTGTGGCTTCACCAGTGACAAATCACGCGTGGGTCATCTAGGGGCCTGAAGGAGTGACTGCAACAGTGGACAATGGAAGAGCTACAAACCTCATCTGCTTGGACTTCTGTGGTGTCCCACAGCATTCTTGCCACTAAATCGGAAAGAGATGGATGTGGCAAATGCACTTCTAGGTGGATATGGAATTGGTTGGATGGCCATATATGAAAACACAGTCAGTGGCTCAATGTCTAAGCAGAGAACTGGGCCGAGTGACAGAGACAGTGGGATAGAAGCATGTCTGCAGGTGTCACCAAACTGAGTGGTGCAGTTCATAGTTCTGGAGGAAAAGGAGGAGCTTTCACAGGCTTGAGGACTGGGCCTCTGTGAAAGGTCATTAAGTTCAACAAGGCCAAGTAAAAGTTCCTGACCCTGAGGCAGGGTAACCCCTGCTATCATTATTGACAGGGGGATGAATGGATTGAAAGCAGAACTGAAGAACAATAAAGGACTTGGACATCCTGGTGAACAAAACACTGGAAATGAGCCGGCAATGTATGCTCACAGCCCAGAAAGACAGTCATATCCTGGGATGCATAAGAAGAAACATGGCCAGCAGGTCAAAGGAAGTGGCTCTCACCCTTTATTTTGCCCTTATGAGACCCCACCCGGGGTCACTGAATCTGTCACGTGCTGGTTATGCTGTGTTTCTTCTTACTGGTAAGAATGGGAATGCAGCAACAAATAAAGAAATTCACTGCATGCTCCTAGTAAGCATAGGTATGCTTATATCATTCAATTACCTCTATTTTTTTCTCTAAACTCGAAAGGGAGGTTATGGAGGTCATTTCTGTCTCCAGAAAGATCAGCAAAGTTTACTAATCAGGAAGGACTAATATTGTATTTACACAAACCTCAGTTCTTTCCCTTTCCTTCTTTATACTCTAGGTATGAATTCAATCATTTGTTCAATAAACTGACTCCTACTTTTCTCTAAAACTCACCTAAGACAACTTTCAGCGCTATGCAATTTTTGACTCTAAAATGATCTGTTTGTGTGGCTGCAAACTAAAGGCATAAATGAGTGGAGTACATATAAAAAAGGCTTCATATGTTTTTTGGAATTATATTTAGAGGTTAGAACCTGTACTATTAAAAATAAGTGATCACATATAACAAAAGTATATTGTATCTAACAGAATAAAATCTCAGGTTTTCCATCCCTCAATTTAATTGCCTGCCTAGCATGAGCAGTACAATCTCAAGTTTGTGTGCATCTGCCAATACATACATGTCATTGGATTGCAGTGGGAGCAAATCATTGTGTATGTGTTGTAGTCACTATGAAAAATAAACACAGCAAGAAAATCAGCAGGCAAGTAACTCCTATGTTACTTTATCAATTGATCAGCAGGAGGTACTCATACCCTCAGCAGCTATCATTTCCCCAGCTCCTCTACTTAAATCCCTCATCATGCAGAGGAGCCAAGGTCAGGCCACAGAACCGTATCACCTTCACAATATCAGCAGGACTGAGCTTTCCCAGCCAAGTGAATGGGTGAGAGAAAGATAGATGAGGTTGCTTTCAAACCAACCTTCCCGTTCCACAATACTCTGAACAGCTGCTAAGCCACCTGGCCTGCCACAGGATTATACCTTATTTAATTCTGATCCACCAGAACTCAAACATTGCATAGTATTGCCACTTCTGACTGCAGAAAAAAAAAATCCTTTTTTCTCCCACACATTGTTAGAGTTTGAATAAAACCTGTTTTCAGTAAACAGATCCGCTAAAGAAAGTTACAAGAGATGAATTAAATCCCTTAACTAATTGGATAGTTGTTGCTGGGAAAAGCATCAGTGAGCAAGATCATGGAAAAGTTTGAACAGAAGTTGGAGACCAAGAGAATTCATTTGTGATGTCTTCAGAACACAGAGCCCTGGGTACTTCCAAAATAATCTGTACTCTGATTATGTAGTCATTTTTCAGAGAGATAAGTGTATTGTGTATGCATGGCAAGGTTTTGGTAACTTGGTGCCTACAGCTGTCAGAGGCTTCCTCATGTACAGCAGGGCCAATCTTCACTCCAAGATGGACCCACTGCTGGCCAAGGCAAAGCTCATTGGTGGTGGCAGTGCATCTCTGGGACAATGTATATAAGAAAAGGAAAAAATGCTGCACAATGGTAATTGCAGTCAGAGAAAAGAGGAGAAAATGAAAACCTACATTCCTCATGCCTCTGCACCACTACAAGGCAGGAGGTGAAGATTATTAGGAGTGAAGTTGAGCCCTGGAAAAGGGATGGGAGGACGAAGAGTGTTTTTAAGATTTAGGAGTTATTTTCTCATTATCATACTCTGCTTTGATCGGTAATAAACTAAGTCATCTGAGTCAAGTTCATTTTGACTGTGACAATAATTAGAGATTGTCATTTCCTGTTCTTACCTTGGCTGTTTTTTACATTTTCTCTCCACTGCCCAGCTGAGGAGGAGAGTGATAGAGCAGCTTTGGTGTGTGCCTGCTGTCCAGGTACACACCAAAGGACAACCCACCACAGAGCAACGACTGAAGGAACTGAAAAGAAAGTGGAGAGAAGATATCATGCACAGCCATAGCACCTGCAGATGTTAGACCAAAAAAAAAAAAAAAAATTGTAAAAATAACCAGGATTTAGCAAACACACCTGGAAGTCTTGGAGATACAAATGGCACATTTTTTTCAAGTAATGAAACTTTCTCCAATCACATCACTCCAGGGAAGGTTGTGATATGCTCAGTGATATAAAATTATAGAAGGAGCATTCAAGGTAAGACAGCAGCATCAACACCAAAAGTATTCTTTGCAGCTGCGTCCACCAAGAGTGACTTTCAGGAAGTTCCAGCAACCATAGGTGGTCTGTCCCTTTCTGATAAATCATGAGAAAGATTAAAGGATAACCTGTCAAAATAAAGAATTACATGGTATTCAGAAAAGGACAACGGTACTGCCAAGTTGCTAACTGTAGGATAGAGATGTTTGAGTTTTTTTCAAGCACCAGACACAGATGGTTAGATTACTGGCAATGTGAAGCTTATTTTAAAGAAAGGGTTTGGGGGAAGATCCACAGAATTTAAGATTTAAAAGCCTAATTTCTATATTGGCCTTCCGTAGAGACTGGACTGAAAATAGAATTGCTGGGCATGGGAATAAATATGCTTTATTCAGGAAAGACAAGATTTTCTTAAGAAAATTATTTCCCACAAAGTTAATGGATGTATTTGAAAAAAGAATTAAGAAGTCTGTGGAGAAGAAGAACATCGTAGAGACTATATAAGTTTTCAAAGAGTTCCTTAAGGAAACTAAGCTTCAGCAAAGGAATAAACACATTGCTAATCGGCTAAAACACAGAAGACAGACAATGAAGGTGAATGGTCAGACCTAATTATATCAGCAAGAGGAATTCAAGAGATCTGGAAAAAACAGGAGAAAAACTTATTTTGTATAAATAATAATGATCTTTATCATGTCCTGTACCACTGAAGAATAAGTAGGTGTATGAAAACAATAGAATGGATCTCAATGTTAGTCAAGGAAACAGTATTAGAAAAGGAAGGGGAGAAAAAAAATTAGACCATAACATGACCTCACATTTTCAATGGTCTGTGCAGACACTCTCCTTATCACAAAAAGGTAATGTGCATCTTGGAAGCCAGACAAGATGGAGAAGGGCAACAAAAATGACAAAACAGGATGAACCATACATGTAAGAAATGAGCAGACAGTGTAAACATTTATTCAGGTAATGACTAAATGAACTGAAACTTCTGAAGCTTTAGAAGAGACATGAGACAATAGCATAAAACCCCATGACAAACAGGGAAAAGACCAAATAGGAAATAAATGTTAGTATTTTCTAATACCAGAAATAAGGGAAAGATAAAATCCCCACTTATTAAGTCTCTGTTCAAAACAAGGTGCAAATATTATTACTACGTGCAGCTTGAGCACATATGGTTTTCAACTTAATGATCACAAAAATGCATCAACAGAAGTCTAATATTCAGAGGAAATTACATTTCAAAAGTGAAAGAGACCGTAGCAATATTCTAAGAGTACAAAAGTTATATGATAAAATACAGACTATTGTTGGCTAGATTTTTGTAGATAATGATAAACAGAAAGAAAATAAAAAGCTTTAGTTCTTCAGCTCTTATGCCTTATAAACTATTATAAAATAATTTATTTGTCTTTTTTTTAATCAGTTGTTGATAACTCCCATATATCAGTTACCCGAATCTATTAATTATTTCGGCTTTTATTTCAAGCCAGGCCCTGATATATCAAGAGAGACTTCATGCTGTATCATTTCTCATGAAAATGTGACAGAAATACAGAGAATGTTCCTTTTTTTGTTGTTATATTTACTCTGTGTATCCCTAATAAACAAGTTCATCATCATCAGAAATCCTGAAAACACAATTTTATTTAATATTCACTTTGAAGTAGAGAATACAATTTATTGTATGCATGTAAAAGGCCTCACAAAATATTCCCTATTACATACATTAATATAATGTATAATAAATAGAATGTATATTATAATAAATATAATTGCTATAATATTTATACAATAAATAATAGAATGTGTAATATAACAAATAATTATAATAATTACTCTAAATGCCATATTTTAATATTTGTTATCAATGAAGATCAAGTTTGGTATTGTAGTTCTAGATATTTATACCAGCAAGAAGGACTTTAATTACTATGTTCACTGAATTAAGGAAAAGGAACAGTGATAGACTCTCCACATTTTCCTTTATAGGTCTAGAATTTATGGTCAACTGCTTGTAATTGTAACAGCTACTAGGAATTAGAAATACAAAATATTAGAATAAATGCCAATAATTAGCCTGAAAGAAAGACACTTTGGGATAAATCACAACTACATTACTGTATATAAATCTTTGATAAAGAGACAAATATACCTAATATTCTTCAATTCTGTAGCCCCTGCATTCAGTGGAAAAGCTTGTAGTGCTGTCAGAAGGAACAGATTTCAACATGGCCAAAATTACTAGTTCAATATACTGTTTATCGACCATACTTCCACGTATTAATCAGTGGATGAAAATATTGTGATGGGTTTACATTGGTGGGCTGCCAGACACCCACACAGTCGTTTTCAGGACAGATGGAGAAAATAAGATGGAAAAGCTTATGGGTTGAAATAAAAACATGGAGATCAATTACCAACTACCACCACAGGTAAAACAGACTCGACCTGGGGAGTCTAATTTATAGCCAATCAAAAGTAGAGTAGGATGGGAAAAAGCCAAGATAAATACTTAGAAGACCTCCCCCCTACCACCTCTTATTCCCTGGCTCAATTTGTTGCTGACTCCTCTACATTTCAGTGTTCTCTCTCTTGCTGTACAGCAAGGTTTTTAGATTTTCCTGAGTACATTTTCCCAGATATCTGACCTCCTTGGCTGAGGGGTCTCAGCTGAGTCCTGCAGTGGGTGCTCCAAAGATCATTGGAGCTGGAAGTTTGTGACATTACCCTTCTCTTCCCTGCACTCCAGCTGACAAAATCTTGTCACCTGCACCCAGCAAAAATACGTATAATAGAACTTTACAACCATTCTGAATCCTTGGAATAGAAAATAAGATAATCTTATCATTCCAAAAACTGGAATTCAACGTTCAAAAGTTGAATTTATGAATTTATGTCAGAGTTGGAAATAAATACGAAGAATGAATTTAAATTAAAAGTACAGTTGGAAACAGAAGTTATTCTTATATATATATAGAATATAGTTATTCCATATATTACTTGCATGCATGCATAACTGCACATACATATACACATACACTTACATGTATCCATGTATTTTATATGTTTATGTACATACACACATACACGTAAACATTATTGCCATAGTTTGAGTTTCTCTGTTTACCTTACTGTGGAGTATTAAAGATGTATCTATCTAATGGAATATGGAAATTCTGAAGGAAGAACATAATGTTCTAATTTAAAAGGTGAACTGATAATTCTATGTGTATCAGCCTCATGTAATTATGTAGAAGATATGTCATGATCAATGACAGTAAGATTTAAGATTGGTTCTTCTCTAGTAACTATTGCAATGTCTGTAAAAGTTGCTTTTACCTTTCTTCTGCACACTAAAAAGAGTAATAACCTCAGGTGCGCAAGAATACTGATTACTATGCACAAACATCTTCTCCATCCTTTTTCATTCAAAAATATAAAGTGATTAATGAAACACCTAACTTATTTTCTCACAATTTGGGAGACAGATGGTAAGAATAGAGTTCTATAAACTCTCAACTAGAGCATTGAAATTCATAGGGTATTAGTGAAGAGATATTTTTCTCTGTTTATTTCTTCTCTCCCTCCCCCTTGTAAGGGACTTTAAAATCATAATTGTTTCAAACATTGTTAAGATGAGAGAAGGACTTTGTTCACTATGGAAAACTATGTAAGAAAGCTATAACAATTTAAGTACCCCCCCCAAAATGTGCCTTCTGGATTTTAGGAAACTGGACTGTGAGTTATGCAACCTGCCTTGAGATAAGATAGAAGTGACTCTATTGAACAATTGTGTGAGATCTAAGGAGAAGTAATCAAGGCTGGGGGAGAAGAACGTATCCTCAAGGACGGTCAAACCCAGCAGCTGTCCTGATCCACAGTGTTGCAACAGATCCAGTGTCTATTACAAAAGACAGTTTCAACAATTCCTCCCTCCAGGGGAGGTGCTTGGACATTCCCACGTGTACCTGAAGGCATATTAATCCATTCAACTCTGTGTTTGCTGGGACCCACCACCAAGAAGCCCAGGGTGAAGAGGACCAACAGGATGCTGCTGGATCCACCAGGGTTCTGACTATCTTTCTACTTTATCCATCTCTCACTCTCTTTCTCTCCCCCCACCCTCTCCTTGTCTATTGTTTTCCATCTCTTTCTACCTCAAATTTACTGTTTAATAATATCTGTATTACTGACTATGGCATACGGTCTCATTTGCGCCTTGAGGCAGAGACATCTCTAACAATCATAAAAATAGGATCTTAACACTGTCCCCTGTTTCCCCCCAACTCCCTCAGGAATACTCTAGGTTACACTAAATGGATTAAACACTATGGCACAGGTAAACAATGCACCTCTGATGGCTTCACCAAGCCTCCTCTATGTCTGACCCTGGTGACTGATCAGTCCCAAATAAGGAAAAGAGACTATTTTCACTACTTTTTCAGTTGACAAAATTGGTAGAATTTATAGCCACATTAGAGCTTGAACTAAATAGTTTAAATTACTTTGTTGATTTGGAGAGATAGTCTTGTAGAAGACTCAAACTCATCAACAAAAAAGCTCTGTTACACATGAAGTCACAACTGAATAGGAGCCATTTTTTTCAGTTAAAGTCATTAAAGGAAGTGGTCTGAGATGTGTTTCCACTTTGTAATTGAATCACCATACATGTGCAGCTGATTCTGGAACCATCCTGCAGCACTCAGGGTTACTGAACTGACTGATGCATGCTGCATCTCACACTCTTCTGCAGGCATCAGGTGTATTTGTACAACATTTGTACAAATAGAGAATAAAAATTAATCATTTAGGTCAAGGAAAAGAAAGACGTGAAAGCTGAAATGAATCAAGTTGAACAGAAGTCACCTGTATAAGGAAGTTATGACGGGGCAAATTTCTTGCAGGAGCAAAAAAGTAGAATGTACGATCATTACTTAGGCTACACAAACAAAGGTCTAGAAATGGAGACATGAAAAAATATTAAACAAGCATGGCTCTTCAACTGGGAGAGAAAACAACAGTGGGAGTCTTGCTAACTGTTGTCAGACATATGTTGCATGTATTTATGATTTTCTGTGTGTATATAAATGTATACACAGGGCCGTTGTAGGATTCCAGTGCTCTGCTTATCTGGTCTTGATAAAGGGAAAAAAAAGCAAAACTGCAACAATACTGAGATAAAACATTACAATTCTTTGACAGTAGCATAGAGTGCTTGATTTGATCCTGAATGTCAGAAATGTCACAAGCAAATATCTTTTCTAAAAATGTACTGTTTTCAGTTTTAGACATCTTGAGATCATTTCTTAGACTGAGTTTTAATGAATATTTGGCTAGAAAAGATGGCAAAGATCAAGACAGTAATTACATTGAAAAATGTTGGATACAGCTTTTTAGGGTACTCCAGGAATCTTCTTCTGGGTTTTAGTTTTAATATACAGGGGAGATATTGATTTTCTATTTCAACCTTAAAGCCCCAAAAATATTGAAGATAAATAATTAAAGTTCAGGGACAAATCATCCTGGGAGATTAAGCAGTTCAGTTATGAAAAGGTCAGCTTCATATTGATAATAAAGTTTTGATTACTTTTCTAAAACCTATATGTAGAGTTACACTAAAAAAATACACATCTTGAAAAAAATCTTATTATTTATCTGGAAAAACATTGCAGAATATGAAACTTGACTCCCTCATCAACCAACTAATCTGTTTTCTCCATTGTTCTTTATAAAATTAAATGCTTACATAGAAATAAAGAAGACTTTTAGTAGATGAATAAAGAAAACTTTAAATATATACTTTAAATGTAGGCTTCTGTATAGGAAGAGAAAGGTGTCTAAAGATTTATGACACAGCTTTTTATGTCCAAATGCCTAACATTTGGAGGATTTTTAATGCTTGCTGAAATTCTTTGGAGTTATTAAAATCAAAATCAATTATGTACACAATGAAATTAACTAACAGGGCTTAACATCTAATAGCAAAATATGCAAAAGCTGGATTTACTAATCAAGAGTTAATTGTTAGTGGGATCTTCCACAGCCGGTTGGCTCCAACCTGAGGAGACAGAGAGGATCGGAATATGTTGGGAACCATTTATACAAACTCATAAACAATCTAGTGGAAGAAATAATAACACTTCTTTCCTTCAATCTTCCATCTCCCAATGGGAGCTACTAAGAGAAATATCTCAGAAAATCTTTCTCCAAAATAAGAATGAAAATACTTTTAGTTTTTAAATGGTTTCCACAGAAGACATAGAGGTCTGAAGGACACACTGTAGACCAAATAAATTTGTAATCTGCAGAACTCTGAATGTCACATTCATTGTGCCACATTGAAGAAAGAGGTATCTTTTCTGCTTTCAAATGTTAGACTGTGCAAATACTCCCTCCTCAGAGGGAAATAAAGGCTTTTTATCTCCATCCATAGACCCAGAAGGGTCATGAGAGCAGAGCAGAAAAGCCACATTATTTTATATCTCCATTTCCAAGCTTTCAACATAGTCTGAAACCTAATGATGATCCCTACCAATGTTCCCTAGACACAATAATTCACTGAAGTGGCTGATCTTTATCTTAATTCCTAGGATCTTTTTCTGGGACTCAAGGCCTACGAAAAACCTAATAGATGATGTCTGGGCTGAACTTACCTTTGCTGGTGCCCTGAATCTCATTATACATTTGCATGACGTGCACTGTGAGATGTCAGAGGAAAAATATTCCAAAAATTTCAAGGATCTTCTGGACAAGGATAATGTTGGCTCTTTAACTCTTGCCTCCCTTTTCCTTAAATTTCAGCATTGCAAACAGTTTTAGAAAGATGATGTGCTACTGAAATCTCTTTTGCTGCTGGCCTTATTACTCTCAATCTTCCAGTGTCTATCTGTATCTTATCTTGCTTTACTTCCTTTCTTATTCTCCTTGCTTTTTTTTTTGTCACATCATTCATTATGGTTTGTGGCTCTTTTTCTACTTATTTTTGGTACTTCTAGAAATATCCCAAAAAGAGTTTACTTCCAATTGTATCTGCCTCTTTCTCAAACCTTCACAAGCACAGAATTACACATAAGCAAGACCATGCTTACTCTGAGTCTACATAAAATAGACTAATCAATAAAATGTTGCCTTCTTGGCAATATATTCTCAGTGTTTCAGCGAAAGTCTATATTCCCAAGTCAGCTTTAATTTGGTATTTAAAGATCTTCAGTTGTGTTTTCAAATAGAGCTCATTTTCAATCATTCAGCTAAATGATAGTGAATTTTATAAAAAATCCCTATATATATAAGGTTTGGGTTTTGCACACAAAAAGTAATACAGTCTTTACATTCAAGGCTGAAATTCAAAAAATTCAAACTATCCAAAAATTTAAAAAACATTACTACAAGAGGAATGTACATAAGTACAGAAAATCAGCTAATCTTCTTTTCACCATAAAGGTCTTTTAAAAAAACCCTTAATTATCCTTATTCTTCTATAATTGAAATTTTCATATTTTACATTGTTATTAATTTGTAAGCTAGAAGTTGAAGAAATTAGTACCCTAGTAATATACACTTCCCTATTTTCTTCATGGCAAGCATAAACTAAAAAGAAATCTTTCCAGAGTTTGTAGTTACCATCACTATTACCCAAACATTTTCTCATATTCATGACACATCCTGAACTCACTGAATTTGCTGGTTTGGGGATTTTCAGAAAGCTATGACAATCATTTTAGGAAGAAAGGGTACTTTTTTAGATGTATATCACAGACAAATTACCTGCCTGTTTTCTGAATGCATCTGTTGGTGTGTTATGGCAGCATATGATCTCTAAAAGCTAATTCTCTTTTATTATCAAAATATTTGATGTTAGAGAGAGCAAAAAGAAGAAGCAGAGAATGAATTTCTGGTAATGGTAAGGAAATTTAGTTACATATTAAATAAATAGCTTAAATATTTTAAATACCAAAATAGATGTTTTAAAATTATGAGGATGAACTCAATGAGATAATGAGAAAGCTTGATTTGTTTAACACAAAAATTAATTCAGTGGCTCTAATGTAAGTATTCTGCCACTGTTTGCCTCTGAAGACAATGAATCTTATTGGATTTGGAGCAGTTCTCTTTCCTCCAAAATTCATAATTGATAAAAATTGTTACTGTCTCTGCTCCCAAGGGCTCACCATCCACTTCTGTGAGTAGTAGCTAGATTGTGTTTGTCTTTTTGGAACATTTTTTGTGCCAGCATCACTTGACTATTCGGCAAATGTGTGCTTCATTCTTCTCTCTTTTTTGGTCTTCCCCTTTACTTTCACAATGCAAGAACCATTGGCTTAAGGGGAGGCAGAGGCAACAGAGCGAGTATGTGCCTGAAGATGCAGTATTAATTGACATTAAACATTCAGTAAAAATTAAATAGACAGGTTGCTTCCATTATTGGATTTTCAAACGGAAAAACAGTGTCTCTACTTCTTTAGAGCTCTCTAAAACTCTGGTGAAAGTCCTCTTACTCCAAATCATACTTAATCTACTATTTTCTTCCCTGGCCTTCTACAAAACCAAAATTCCTACATAACTAGTTCTTCTCAATAGCTGTGGGTCTCCACTATCTAACCTCTCATATTACACTGAATAAATGTTAAAATAATAGATTTTTATTCGAAGTCATTGAAAGTGTTTAATTTAGTTATTCATTGTAATTACAAACATTTAAGATCATATAAAGAATGCATTATAGTTTAAAAAAAGAAATCTAGAACTTTCTTTAACTGCATAAAGGAATGGGCAGATTGGACAGAATTTTTCAAAGGTTCCCATGTTCACAGCACTGTAGTTTTTTGTTAAAGAAATATAGCTCTTTGGAATCTATAACCAAATGCAAGGGAAACAACAAGACATAGATCTAAGTCACTGAATAAATGTGTTTAAAGAGCATGGGACAATGATATTAGTTTGGAAAAAGAATATATATTTTACCGCACAGAAGCTGTTAGTCTTTTCAAGCTATTCATACAGAAAGACTCCTAGAATGACATGTCACTTAACTTTCAATGTTTCCAACAGTGGTATCTATAGCTGAATTACTTGCCTAGTCCTCCTTTTAAAGTCAATGGGGAAAAGTTAAGCATCTCTCTCAAATATCTACCACAGAAAAAGATAAATCACATATTTTAAGTAACTGCTGTGATTTTAAAGAGAGACTAAGTGACTAGCTGGATGCTAACATCTGAAGTTTGATGGCATAAATCCAACTCCAAAATCTAGATAGTACTTAATATGAACATCACAAAAAAATTGAAATGTGTAGACCTCTAAGTTCATAAAAGGCTGGAATTCAGTTATGATTCTGAGAATAATATATGTAGGTTTATTCAAGCGGTATCACACTCTTTAGACAGTTAGTGCCTCCCCAAAGTATTTGCAAAAGTTTGCTAGACTTCTCTCCACAGTGGAATTTTTAAACTTCCTTCATCCAGTCCTAGAGTAGGAAAGAAGTAATAAAAGTTTTTCTTTTCACAGTAATGCCATTCAGTTATTTTAGCTACTTATTTATGAGACAAATGAACTTGAAGTGGAACTTGATGTAGTGAAATTAAATCCATGTTATTTACTTGCATGATTCAAACATGTGCATTGCACCAGGCAGTGCTAATAAGGATGTTTACTTGATAATAACTCTGGCTTCTCTTTGTGGTCCATGGTGACAACCAACCTAGCTATGGATAAGGTCAGCTGGACACTGGAATCTCCTTAGTACCCAACAAATTTGAGTTCTCGCTGGGGTAAAACTTATTCTAGGAAAGCCAGTTCACCCTGTGAGCAGAATGGCAGGCTGATGTAGCTACACAGTTCTGGTACCTAAACATGCTCTTTCAGAGTTGCAGCACACCTTTCTGTATTTCATAACACACATCTTCAGAAGCCTAGTAAACAACAGGTTCCTCCAATTTCTGTGGAAATCAAGTGAAATTATGTAATAAATTCCTGCTGGAAGACCTTCGGAGTCCTCCATGAGCATAAAATGCATATACCATATAACAAAATAAATAGCTTTGCAAGCATGTTACTTATGACAAATATATCATACTATGATTAAAAATGAAAACATATAGAAAGGGGAGAAAGATATACATGTGTAGCAGACAGTCACTAGAGAATATGTGTCATAATAGTTCTGAAAGTTAGAACCAGCAGCTCCTGTCAAAAATACATTTATCTAATTATTTAAAAGGGCTGATTTGTGCATTATTGTAGACATTGCCAAGACAAGATAAGCTTATGACAGGCATATTGAAGCCATTATGTAGAATACTGTTGAATTCATGACAGGCCATAACTCTTGTGCAACTCCCCTTGCATATTAATACAGAATTCAGCAGACGCTTTTGAAGAAATTAAATGCTTTGACAGAATAAATTTGGCCTTTGAGACAAAGACAAAACATGGTTTTCAATGCTTCCTGCTCTCTCTGGTAGTGAAAACGTTAAATTGCAGCACAACATTGTTTGTTTCCTCTGTCAGATGTGATGCTTTGCAAGTATCTATCCTAGATAGCATGCGAGATATTTCCATTTAAAATATTATAAGGGGGTTGTTGATTTTTTTCAGGGTGCAGCAGGGGTGCTGTCTTTTTGGTATTTTCAAATAGAAAAACTCAAGCAACTATGTGTAAAGCACTAGAATAAGTATCCAAGTTTTTTGTAGACCAGTAAAGGAATTAAGTTTTACCTTACTGGATCATAATATAAATTAATACAATCAAAACACTTTTTCTAGTGAATAAATTTAGTAATAGTATCAGTCTCAGAATCAAATTGGTACTACTCAGCATTCCACCTGTGTGCAAATCCAATGCCTTTTGAAAAGAACTTGTAAATTCATCCAGAATTCATCATCAAAATTAAGGAATATTTTCCATTTTGATGGTGTTCAGTAATATTGAACAGTAACATTGAACAGTTACTCTGAATTTAGAATTCGAATGAATTTGGGGCTCAGAAGCACTGTCACCCAGACAAAGACAGATGGAAAAGATTCTCATTCATTTTACACTATGAAACTGCACAGTGAAACGTCTAAACCAACACAGAATTAGTTATATATATTTCTCCTCGGAAGTGGTAAGTTTGATCATCGAAGTGTGATTTAACATGGGATTAAATTTCATGCATACAAAGTGTATCTCCTAATTTTTTTAAATTTTTAAAACCAGCCCCTTATAAACACAGTTCTCCTGCAGAAAAAGAAGCAGGGAAGCAATAGAGGAAGCAATAAGGAAGCTGATAGATTAGAAACTGAGTGAAATTCTTGGGAAAGAAAGTTTTCTTAAGAACATGCAAAGGTTAATTTCCAGACACTGATTTAAAACAACTAAATAATTTTACCAGTTAAAGGATAAAAGACCTACTATCTATAAAGTCTTTTGAAGTGCTTTTCAGGCCTGTTGTCATGGACTGTCGCAGTTCCTATTATGTCTTCTTGAAATATTTGAAGTAGAGTATCTTCAAATAAATATTTAAAAGTCCTATTTTAACTCAGAACCATTTAGAAAAAAAATACTCTGACATTTCTATACTACGTATGCATTGACTTGAGTAAGTCTAAATGTCCATTATTTGTGTGTAAGACATTAAACACAAAATGTCTTTGGCCAGAAACCTGATTCACAGAGGTCATGGTTTTAAGCAACTTAAAAAAGTATTAACACAATTTCACTCTAAATTTTGCCTTTTTTTCTTTTTATTCATCAATAATGCTCTGTCTGTAGAAATTTCTCATATTAGTGAGAACAAAAGCTCTTCAAGTAACACAAATTTGTGTGACTAAAGAAATACTACAGGAGTTTAGACCAAAGATAAATGGGAAGGGGGAACCATAAGAACCAACACTCAAGCATCATAAGGTTTCTTTGGGTTTTTGTGCTTTCAATTGTGTGTGTGAATGTGAAAAATTATTTTTCAACTCTAGTGCAATGCTGATTCCTTTAGCCTTTCTGATTCAGAAAAGCCACAGGCCATTACATATCTTACAATATTTTTCCACCTTGAAAAGGGGTCTGAAAACATCCTGCAATCAGAAACACAATGAAGTCACTGAAACATGAAGAAGACCTAGTGATATTTTGCAATGTTCAGCTTGTCTGTATATTGATTTCCTCTTCACAGAGGAAATTGGAAAATGACCAACGAGTTTTATTCTGCTTTGGAAAAAACATTCCATAGAATAACTAACAAGTCCTTGTTTTTTGGAGTTTTTACTTTTTTGTCTATAGTTTAGGAAACAAATCCCAGCAATGAAGACTGGCAAGCTTCCCTTGGGCCACAGGCTGAAGTGAGTTGGTCTTCATCACTTGAATGATGGATCTGTTACTTCCACTATGTTGCTTTCAAAAGAGTTTAAACCAGACAAATTTCAAAAAAGTCCCAATCTCAGTCTTATAATTTACTTTAATAAGACAGAGTACTGTGGCTATGTAACTAAAACATTTCTACTCAAGAAAGAAATTTTTAAAACCACTACTGTAGTACACAAAGGTGGAGCTCTTTAGTCAAGTGATCTCTCTCCTTCAAGTCTCACTCACAGTGGAAAGTTGTCTGAATTATCTTACATTACTGTCTTTCATCATGTTCCTTCTTGCCTCTCATCTGTCTCCCTTATCAGTATTCTGCATGTTTTGTTTTTGCAGAAAGAATTTATAACTGAACAAACAAACTTTCTCATCAAATACAACTCTGGCAACTTGGCGTTCTTTTTCCGTGTTTTCTGGAGTTATTTTTTTCCAGTTTTCAGTTCTGTTTTCCCTTTTTACCCTCTTCTCCAACCAAACCCTCTGACAGTACTCCATAATCAGTATATCAATTAAAGCTTGTGACATTTCCCTGAAAAAAAAATTTTGTGATGTTGGTCAGTCATTCTCTGTAATTTTTCTTAGAAATATTCACTGCACATTTTAAATTCCTTTTATAGCTAACTTTCAGCTTGTCACAGATATCACACAAACTATGTTAATAATACAGATGACAGCTCTAATGCTTTTACTTATCAGACACAAGGTGTGTGTTTTTGCCACACCTTTTTCTGTTTCGGGGTCTGAAAATACTGGAAGTGTAAAATCATTAGTATAAAGAAATATCTATCTTTCTCTTCATACTTTTCCTATCTCCCTGACCTGGTCTCAAAATCAGATGTACAAAAGGTCTTGCACACAATTTGTTTCTCCACAAATGACAGGTCTGTCTGTGTTTGCTGTGACTCCTAACTGCACAATACTGTGTTTAAAGATGTTCCTGTTATCTTGTGCTGGACTCTTCACATTCCCAAGGATACTTTCTAAATGTACAGCTATCCTTCCTTTATATGTGCCCAATGCAAATCCCAATGTTTTGACTGTTAATGGCAAAATACAGATATGCCTTAAATGAAAATGGAATTAGCAAAAATTAGCATATATCTATTAATGAATCTTAACCTGCTAACAATTAACAAGTTTATTTATGAGTATCTTCAAATCATAGATTAGCCTTTTTTTTTACCTGAGTTAAACACATAAAATTGATTTGAAAAGTTGTGTTTTCTTCAGTCCAGTCTTTCCCAGAACGTATTTAGAGGCAACTATCCAGTGAAAGCAATTATATCCTTTGGTGATGAATTTGAGCCTTGCAATAATGAAAAGTACTGCCATACTTACTTTTTGTAAGTTACATGAGTAATAATAGGTTTAGTAATAATAATTAATTAGAATTTTTTGCCCTTGGATAGGCGATGTTGTCATTTTTATTGACAACAACAAGCAATGAACATGTCTGCCCTTGTCCCAAAATTATGTGACATTTTGCCATGAAAAAATAAAACTGTTGCCTGTAACACACGGAGAAGATTAATTTTCTTTTATAAAAGCCCTTAATTTTGCTGCATTGGCAGAAGAAACTATTCTTTTGCTGGAAAGATGAAACACCTGCCCTACTGGAATCAATAAGCATTTGAAATTTACCTCACATAGATCAAGCATTAGATTTAGATTGGAGATGATCTGTGTAATTCCATGAGTCATGTTTGCATAGATTCAAACATGAAGGGATACTATAAATTTAGGTTAAAAAAATTCACATAGGTTCTACCTATTGATTGCTTTATTAAACCTTCCAACTCTTTTGTTGCTATGAGAAAGCAGAGAAAATATAGTCTTACCCAAGAAATATGCATATAGAGAATATTATTGCACACTCCAGCAGAACCAGCAGTCACATTTACCTCCATGTGCATTGCACCTCTCATCTCTATGCAAAACCTAAACAGAATATAGGTGTTCATCATGGTTTCATGCATAACTGCTTGAAGATATTTATTTTTACATGCTGAGAGAATTGGATCAGTTCAACCTGGAGACCATATAGCAGCCTTCCAGCACCTAAGGAGGGCCTGCAAGAGAGGTGAGGGGGACTTTTTGCCAGGGTGTGAAGTGGTAGGACAAGAGGGGATGGCTTTAAACTGAAAAAGGATAGATTTGGATTAGATATCAGGAAGAAATTCTTTGCTGTGAGCATGATGGGGCACTGGAGCACGTTTCCCAGAGAGGTTGTGGATGGCCCTTTCAAAGTCAGTTTGGATGGGAATTTGAGCAGCCTGGTCTAAGGGGTGGCGTTCCTGCATCTTTCATGGGGGTTGGAGCTTGATGATCTTTGAAGGTCCCTTCCAACCCAAACCATTCTATGATTCTATGTTTCTGTTGCGCCTCTTCACAGCTCCTTCTTTATAAATGTACAGTGTTTAATGATCTCTTTTTCTTTTCCTTGATTAAAAAAAAAAATGCTTTACCATCCAAGCATGTCAAAATCAGCCATATTCATCGCTTGAATAAAAATCAGAGGGATGAGACAGTGAACTGCCTTATGTATAGGATTAACAATTTAACCCCTTTCCAGTTTTCAGGCTCAGTTGGATGCATCTGGATATCCAAATGTAAAGAGAGCCATATGCTTCATTTTCCTTTCAAAAACATTTAATACCTAATAGGTACTAAGCTATTTTTTGCATCTCTAACCATCTTGAAAAAGTGTTACCATAAAAATAAAACTTGATTCCACTATCCATACACCAATTCCAATACCAATGTTGATTGACTCAAAATTTAAAAGAGGAAGGTGCCCTATCTATATTTTCAGTTTTATATTCAAAACGTGATGTGTTTTACAAAAGCTGTCTTGCTCTTTGTTTCCTTACAACTACAATGTATATATTTTACAAAAATCACACATATTATTTCAATTTTCTCAAAGTTGAGATTCTTTGTTTCTGATTTATTTTAACCAAATACATCTCCAGTTTTATCCTTATCTAACCAATTAAAAATGGTTAAAATTATAAAAACATAAAAAATAATCCTGCAATTCTTAAGAATCCTACCTTTAACATGATTTCTGTGGGAGCTACAGACATGTAAGGGGTTCAGTTTTGCACCGTAATATATCTGCAGGCCCCAACACTGGTACACGATGTTAAAATACGAAATGTAGACCGTATATGCCATACCATCCTACTTACCCACTGTGCTGAACCTTCCCTGTTTGTCAAGCAGGTCTCACAAAAAAGATAGTTATAATCCTGTTTCTACCATCATTCAAACTCAACTATTCCCTTTGCTGATACAGCTCTTTGGGATGCCCCTTACTTTCATCAGAGGAGTTTTCATCATGTATAGCCCAGGCAGGAAATAGGTCCTGATAACATAATAAGGAAGCAAGATCAGTCTTGAAATAAAATTTAAGGTATCATTTATCTCAGAGATAACAGATAATTTTCTTCGTGTATTTTACAAAGGAATAATATGACACTCTATCACTGAATTCTGCCTGGATGAAGTGTGACGGGTGCAAAACAATTGTGGGTGTTTTCTATTCAAAAAAACAGGACTGATTACAGGCAGGACATTGAGAAAACCTACACAATCCACAGGCAGTTTCATGTCTTTTTTTTCCCCGAAAAACTGAAATCTGCTGGGTTTTTTTTAACTGTCTGGAACTTCTGCCCCAAAATTACTTTGTTCCCATAAAGTAAGCCTTAGAGCAGCAATGCAAGGTGGCTGCATATTTAAAATCAAAATTTATTTTTATTATTTTCTTTTGATTTCTCTCAGAGTGTGGAAGATGAAGTGAGGATCCTTACTCTTTTAGGATGGTCATGAAAATTACATTCTTTATTAACATTGGACCGTACATTATCTTGAGGAACACTTGGACATGTGGTGAGCTCAATGTCTACATCTGCACGAGAAATTAACACCAGAAAATTCAGAATGAAACATCTCCCTCTGATTAATGAAACTGATAACTGTGAATTCAGTGACCACAGACTACTTAAAGGCACATTGGTGGTGACACATTCCCAAGAGCTCATGTCCAGCCCAGTTCAGAGCTTAGCCAGGACACAAAGAAGGACACAATATACTCCGCTGTGACAAGGATGCAAGTGATGTCTGAAGAACAAGAAGGAGGCGTTTTGCAACATTTTCCCATTTAAGGGCAAATTCCTACTACAGCAGAAAAGAGGTAAGAACCCTGAAACTGCATTATAGTAGACTGACACAGAGTCAGGGTCTTGATATTCCCTAGACTTATACATTATTTCTGTCAGCTCAAAGCAACTGGAAAGAAACCTTTCAAACTAACAAAGTTGTGTCATGAAATTTGAAGTCTGTGTTAGATGAAAGCATATCTGGCAATGCTAAAAACAGACAAAAAGTGTCCAGCAGTGGTGGAGTCCACATAGCAACCCCATATATTAGCATTTTCAATTATGTCAAGCAGGGAAAGCCTGCTCACAACATCACAGTGAACAAATTTGGATATAAGTCAGCACCATTTCCTCTAGGACTGTGAATAAACTAAAGCACAGCTGATTTTTCACTGGACTACATTTCTGGCCATACTTGCATACTTATTTCCTCAGCTTGGAATTTAACACAAGCACCAAATTTAAGTCTATGGCTTTTAGAAAAGTAAAATATACTCACAAAATAGGGAAAGTTTCTGGGTCTAGGAAAGCAGTAAGGACATTTCTCTGTGCACAAGAGATCAAGAGAAAGCAAAAGCTCTGTCTAGTTCCTGCCCTATACACATTTGTGGCACTAGTAGTGTCTCTGTACAGCTGAACTCCTCTTTAGACACTTGTATTGGCCAAAGAAAATAGCAGATCAGGGGAACAGGAACACTGTGAACAGCTGAATGTTAATAAAATGATATCTGTAGGAAGAACAAGAAGAAAAGGAATAATGGCAAGAAAAACCAACACTTTAAAAAAGAACATTGATACCATATATTAAAAACTGGGGGGAGAAACTTAGGTCACCAGCAAAAGTTTTACTGAAGTGAGAAAGAGTAAAAAATACTATTTTTTCCCTAACAGAGTCAAAGCAAGCATTCTTCAGAAAGTTTTGTGTTGTATTTTTTCCAAAGTAAGTGAACATTGTGCAAAACTGAAATGTTTTATTTAAAAACTAAAGCCCCAATGGATGCTTGAGTGCATAATGCTGCCCCTACAGTTTTCTGAAGATTGCTGCTTCTGCTATTCCAGACCTTTGATTATCCTTTGCCCTTCTTGTCTCTATGTAAGACTTTCAGTTTCCACTGATGCAGTCCTTCAGTGATAGAAATGGAGACAACTTATTTTAAAATAAGGCTTGTAAGGAATTGCTTTATAATAAAGAATAAAAAAAGTAATTTTTTTTCTTTTTCTCATTTGCCCTTTATTCATGCTCTGTTTTCTTTTAAATTATTATTATTTTTTCCCCTTCTGGTGTTAATTTTTATTCACCTCTCTCCACTTCTTCAGGACTGAAGTGTAGTCTCTTCTTCGGGACCTCTGGTCACAATTTCTGTCCATTTTTAGCCTATTCATACTCTACAGTACACATGACAGACAGCTTAGAAAAGGCATGACTGCTACCTGTGTATTTTTTGATACTACCAAATAGTGCTCTTTGCAGTTTTAGCATAAAGATTCATATCATGTAAGTCCTTATCTAGACTCCTTTCAACTAAGATTTGATTGATAAAGTGCTGATAGCTGTATTTACTCATAAGGATAACATCACTAGGTTCACTAAAACTCTTCATTGCTATAAATTGATCACAGGCCATTTTCAGAAACATTTTTGTACAATATAGATTATTCGTGTATTTAAAGAAACAAAATCTCATTTCTTAAATTGAACCAATGGAAATTCTAAATTTAAATGTATAAATAGTCATATTATATTGGCTGCGCTCCAGCACAAAAGGGTTTTTTCAATGAAATAACACCTTGAAGCTTCTTTCTATGGAACCCTGACTTCTGCCCCAACAGTTATCACATGTTTCATACTGAATATGTTTTAGATATATTTATGGACGTGTTTGATACATATTATATGTTTTATGCTTTTTCCATTGAATCTTGGTGAATTTACAAAAATTTCCATTGCATTTGGACAGTATAGAGCATGACCACTCATTCTTCAACAGTTCTCTTAAGCCAGATATTAATTAATTTCACAAGTGATAAGATAATTTGCAGTTGTCCTGCGAGTTCACTTCCTACTTCAGCCAAGTATACCGAACTAATGGTGATTAAAATAGAAAATATCACCACTGGGCTATATGGCATTGAAAAACATGAATTTTTCTGAGATCATATTTTTCCTCTCCTCTCCTCTCCTCTCCTCTCCTCTCCTCTCCT
>VZRL01002954.1:726461-775663 GCA_013397895.1 Origma solitaria | reverse complement strand
AAAGAAGTAATTGAAAAATACACGGTGCATCTCCTTTCCTCTCCTCTCCTCTCCTCTCCTCTCCTCTCCTCTCTTTTCTTTCCACTTTCATTTTCCATTTTCCCTTTCTGCCTCTGCCTTCCCCCATTCCTCTTTTCCCTTTTCCTTTTTCGCTTGTAGTTACTCAAGTCTTCCTTTAGTCCTACCACCATTCAACTAAGTTTAAACTGTTGTCCTTCACTCGTGAAACTATTAAGGGCCCAAAAATGTGTTCTCATCATGGTTTAAATTTCCCAGCCCTTTTTTTCTCATACAACAGCCTGGAGTTTATCATAATTCCCAACTTAGCAATGATATTATAAATTCAAAATTAGTTACTTAGCTCTAATGAGCTCAAAAATTCAGTATCTCACATTTATTTCCCGGATGGAAAAATTTATAGAAGTTTCTAGTGCAGATAACTTACTACTCATTTAAAAATCCAGATGCAAATGGCATCTGTTTTTCTATTAGTATGCACAGTTACTTAACTGTTAAAGGTCTATGAAACTGCATAAATTACATTCTTCATAAAATGCTCCCACCAGCTTTACATTAGATTTTGAGTTGATTTCAGTCAAGTCTATCAATCACATTAACAAATAGTTTGGGAATTCTTTTTCTTTACTTGAAACTCCAAGAAAACCATAGTAAGTTACGAGAAATCTCCATTAGCACCTGGATTTGCCTTATATAGATAGTCCTGTATAGAGATGCTACCGAGTTATGTTAATGACACCAGTCCTGCAATTAAGACTCAATCAATGGGAGAACCTGATGACAAAACTCTAAGTAATATACTTCTAAATTAAAAAGATTCAGCTCTAGATCTGATCCAGTGTTGTCCACCTCCTTATAGTTCTTCATCTTTTCATTACTGCAAATGGCGTCCTTTTTCATTGGAATTGAGAGACCTTTCCCACTATCAGAATCAATTTTTTTCAACTCCACCTGATTCAAACTATTTAACCGTATTTCAGATTCAGTGTCTCCCTGAGAAATTGTAAAAAAAAAAGAAAAAAACCCTTAAAATGGTAGACTATTTCCAGAAATATGGAGCAAAAATGCAGACCTTTTCCCATTATAGTGTTCTGCAAACCTTATCTTGGATGAACCTTGGTGCCTTGCCTTGTTCAAAGATTTCAAGAAGTCACATCAGTGTTATGTGGCTTTGGGTGAAAAACCAAAAAAAATACAGAATATGGAAGATTTCAGATAAGTAAGCCACTACTCTGATAATTTTATTTACTTTCACATTCCCTATTAATGGACGGTTTGTAGATGTATTCACACAGAGCAGCATATCCTCAAGGAGACTTTGCTATCTTCACACAGCTCCAGCATATTTCGCCTGACTGCACTGGGCTTCCTCTGACACAGATGCCTGTAATGGTTAACTCTCACTTTTGAACCCTTGCCCACAAAGGGAATTAGTGCAAAATAGCTTTTGTGCTCAGAACCCCTGAGGCTTACTTCCTCTTGTAGTTGTGTCCCAAAGAGGGCTATGGGTTGCTTAATATGAGTGCCTGCTTTTCAGGATTTTCCAACTTTGAAATACATAACTTCATAAACTTGATGATGTTTTTTCAATAAAAGACTCCATGCAAGATCAAGATATTGCCTAGATTTTACAAGTTGAGTTTAGGAGATAGGTGTGATACTCTTAGAACATAGCCATATTTTATTTTCAGGCTTTGGCAAAAATAGGACTCTTCAGTCTACAAAGCAGCTATTTTTTTATGATATGACAGAAGATGCATTTGCTAAAAAAAACTTCTTAAAAAGCACCTAAAAATAATCTTTCAGAAAATAGCTGTTCAAAGTCCTTTATTTTACCTTTTTTCTAAGTGACACTTTAGAGATATTAAAGTAGGGAGAAACGTGCAGTGCTGTTTTTTCAGCAAAGTACACTTCCAAAACCTGGCATGTGAGTCATCATCCTCTACTACTTAGAGATTTCCATAACATCTAGTAAATTTTCTACAGAACTGAGAGATGCTTTTTTTTTATTTATTAACACTATGAATCTTTCTATGAAAAGGACAGCTGAGAAAAGCCTTGCTTCAATAGTCCCAGTGAAGAGCCTACTCCAAAATTTTGGTTGAACACAGCAGTTTCATGTTCCACCAGGTCTGAGGAGTACATTATGACACAGAACGCAGGTTGTCTCTCTACAGCAGTCTGGTTTAAGTCAAAAGGCAATTTCACCATTGTATGTCCAGGGCACCACTCATTTCAGCTATCATGCACTGTCCTGTCCACAAAGACATCCTAGGTTTCCCATAGCCAATAGAGAGAGAGCAACGTCATTCTTGGACACATGCCTAAGGTAGATGGTATTCCTTTCTGCACAAGAACATGTTTCTATTTATTCTGTAGTAGCTATAGGTAATTAAATATTTAGGCATCTAACCTTTGGATTATTAAACTGTGGAGAGGGAGGGGGAGGGGAGGAAGTGTGTGAGTTGCATTCATTTCTTCATTATTTATGGATTTGTTTCCTGGATAAAGAAAAACTGAAGTGAAATGTCATAACTTACTGTATTGTATAGCAAATTTCTTTCTGTGAAGTTATTTCCAATTTTTGAACTAAAGAATTAAAAGCATTTCTTTTAAAGGTAGCAAGGAAAACAAGAAAACATTTTATGTGTTTTTAATGTTGAAGCATTAAAAATTAATATTCTGGAGACCAAGTCTGTATTGGTGTTATATAGACATTCTTCATTATCCTGCACAAAAATACAATTGCCTCTTTTACTAACAAAATTATACACTAAAAATAATTCAAGAAATTATTTCCTATGAACAAGTGGACAGTCAAAAAAGACGGAAACAGAAACTTACAAGTGACTTAATTACTTTTGAGAGAGAAAGGCAGAGACATATTTTCTTTAACTGTATTTCTCCCACTGTTTTTGAAAATCTATTCTACTTGAGGACATCAAAAGTCCTGGAAGGAGAATCACGTGCTATGGGGTTCCCCAAATCCATATTCAAGAGTTTAATATTTGTTCTAAATGATGGAAAGGACACAGAAATGAAAATTGAGTGTACAAACAGTTCTCTCAAGTTTTTGATCTTATGTGGCATTTTTCATGTCAGCATTCAGTCTTGTACTAAAAAAGGGGGAAACATAATTCCCAGCACAGGCTTTGGGATGGAAGTCAGGCAGAAATAATTTGTCCAAAGTAGTTATTTGAATGAAAAAACAAAAGAGACCTACAGCAGGTTTCTAGGAAAGCCACTGTCCTAAGTCCTGAATAGTACTTCTAGTGAAATATGTCAATAACAAACAACAAAATTTTCCTGTTTCAATTCTTAAGACATCCAAGGCACAAGCACCCAAAAAGTCTGGTGACAGCTGAAACAGACTTCTTTAGGGTTTATTTACACTTTCATGTACAGTGTTTTCAATCTGTGTTGGGTTTGTAATGGAAGATGTAGTGGTCCTCCAGAGGAGAGAGAAGATTGCAGCAAGCAGTGCATCTCTGGGGCTGTGCTTTTTGTTATCACTCCTCAACTACGCTTGATTTAGGGTTCATACTTAGCTCAAGTAAATCTCTACAGAACACATACTAGAAATACAGGCTAAGCTTCAGAAAGATTATGACCCCACATAAATTACTTTTGGAATGAGAATGTTTTATATTCAAGCCTTGCTCCAGGATGAAAATCTTTCCTAGCAGGTGGAAATTTAAACTGAGAAGGAAAACACAAGATATGGCACCTGTCTGAGTTGTGGCCACAGAAGGAAGGAAATGTTGTTTGGACTCTTCTGTTTTACAAGACCCATTATTTGCTATAAATCAAGCTTATTTACTTTATCAGTATAATTGGGTAAGAAATACAAATATTGTCTGTAATTTTTCTCCTGCCCCAATATATATAGCATGGTTTGATGACTGGCTGATAGAACACAAAGGAAATTCTCTACCAGGTACAGTTTAGGATACAAATTATACCTCTGATCCTTGACTGTCATACCTGCTGTTTGCAAAAATAACAAGAGTACCTAACCTGAATGAAAGGTAATGATAAACCAGAGATAGCAGGTTTCTTGAGGAAGGCTGCACTGTGGCTACTACTGTTACTCACTGAAAGACTTCATGAGAGTCTTTAATAATACACTTTACAGATAGTCTGTTAAAAGAACATCTCCATTTAAGGTAAAGGTGCAAATACTAGCAAAGATAAGGATACAGAAGCACGTATGATCAGAATAGGTAAAAAAAAAAAATCTTCAAAATATGGTCACCTTATGAAAAATTATTTTACTGGTTTACTCTCCTAAATGCTCACAGAACAAAATTCTAGGGTCAGTGGCAAAAATACATGCAACACCAGTGTCTGAAATCTTCTAGTTTCATATTATCACTTTTTAATTCTTCTTTTACACTTTTTTGTTTTTGTTTCCATATTAGCAATCATAATAAATTCAGTGCTACATTCTCAAGTTTCTTGTATATAATAATCCCTCATAACACTCAAAGAATTTCTGCAATTTTCATTGGAAATATTAATCCTTCAAAAACAGTTTTATTGTCTCTGATGAATTTTTAAAGATCTCTGGTATGAAAATAATTAAAACTTATAAAGAAACTGCTTAGCCATCACACTGCAGCTCCAGGGATGTGCTATATACAGATATGTTTTGCATTTTGCTGCTTGAATACTACACTGAAAATTGTTTACAGCAGCCTAACATATTTTCCCCTTGCCTTAGTTCACTCTTATTTACATTTCCAGATAATAACAACAATTTTCAAAAATACAGAGAGAAAGAGAGCAAAGACATGAATATTAGAGTACCTTTCCTTGGTTGTCAAAGGCGGCTGAATGTGATGCCAATCCTGCCTCTAGCTACAAAACTTGTCTTGTCATAAACATACTATAACCACTTTGCCAATAAATCTGTTTTTCAGATTCATTATACAGTGTTATCTTACAAGATGTTCATTCATGGAATTGTTCTCACCAATTATTAAAAAATTATTAATGCAATTTAACCCTAAATAAGGTAAATAAATTTATTGATCAGGTCATAGTACATTGTTTTAATTTTTTTTTTTTTTTTTTGCAATAACAGCATTCTGATTTTTTTTTTTAAACCACTGTCTAAGTGGCATTATGTAACATCTTCATGATTTTTTTTAAAATCTTCATTGATAAAGTGTCCTATCCTCCACAGGCAGGATGTTTTGGTGATAAATCTATATGGTAAGACATACACCCTCTTATCCAATGCAGCTGTAGACGTCAGGATGCCACAACTCCAATCCCACGCTTCTGCCACAGAAGATGATGGGAAATTTGAATATGTTGGATATTCCTAACCTGGTGATTTATGGGATCCTTCACCATTTGCAGTTTTTCAGGAAAACAGGCAGTAGCATTATACATATCACAGATTAAAAGAAAGTCAGGAGAACTAAAAGGATATATAATGGCATCTAGGGGCTTCCTTCTGAGTAATTTTATTTTTAAAAACCCCTGCATCCTGATCTATTCCATTTTTTCTGTGTTCAGTACAGAAATAGATGGAAGGTAAGTAATAGAAATTCAGGCAAAGTGTGGTTGGGCACTGGAACAGCTCTCCAGTGAAGTAGTCATAGCATGAAGCCTGGTAGAGTTCAAGAAGTGTTTGGACAATGCTCTCAGGCACATGGTGTGATTTTTGGGGTGTCCTGCAAATGCCAGGAGTTGGACTTGATGACCCTGATGGATCCCTTCTAACTCAGAATGTTCTATGATTCTGTGAAATACTTCAGGTTTGCCTGAGAGCATGTAATACAAAAAATCATTGTCTTTATGGGATTTAACAGGCATGGGAAAACAACAGTAAGATTAAGAGAACTAATTGAATATTTTAAAGCACCACGTATGTGGTGAAATGAATCTTAATTCTTACACAAAGCTGAGGAAGTTACACTAAAGCCTTTATAACCATCACCTTCATTAATGTTAGAGTTCTAATGAAGAACAGTTTTAACAAGAGTGGAAAAGCAATATCCATCAGGTCCACTGTTACGATCATAAAATGGCTGAAATAAAACATTTAAGAGCTGTTGGAATCACATCATATATGTCTGATCACGTAGGTCTCTGACTAATTTAAAACATACAACATAAAATATTATTACAATAATATTTTTCTTACTTATAATTGTTTTAAACAATATACTTGTATCTGTAGAGGTTTCTGACACCTGGTTTAAATGGAAGTAAAAACATTTTCAGCAAAGAATCACAAGTCTAACGTGATATCAAATTAAAAATATTTAATTTGGGCTCTTGCCATTTTGAGAAAATTCACACTGAGAAACTAGAGCAACAGAGTCACTTTGTCTTAATGAAAAGTATATCTTTCTCTCTCTTCCCTCTTCAAGTGCTTGGCACTGCTAAAATTATTTCACTGTTTGTGATAACTCCACAGGCTCAAATTTGCTGACTACAAATACCTTTTCAGGACTACCTGTCATATCAGTTAAGAAAAAAATCAATCTTTCAGATTTTTTTTTCTATTCATAACATCCAGTTATTAATGTTTAGAAGTCAACAGAATTATTCACATAAGTAAGTATTGCAAAATACTTTCAGTCTAGAATTATTTATGTATGTGATGAGAACAAGTATTTTATATTTTGGGATATCACAATCAGCAATCAAAAATTTTCAGACATTATATCAATTATTGCACTTGTTTTTCTCTTGTAAGAAAAGGGAGGGAGACAAAGAATAACATCTTGAATGACTAATAGGAAAAATACTCTCTTTTTCCATTAGAGAAAAAAATCAAACAAAAAAAAACAACTACTGTGAAAATATTTTGTCTTTCAACTGGAAAGAAACACCTGAAGAGTTAAATACAATGTCATTTCAGAGCATTTTCTTCCTGTTAGACCATCAACACACTTTAGCCAGAAGAAGAGACAAAAGTGTATCAAAAGAAGAATATGACTTCATACAGTAAAGGAGAAAGAAACTGCATCACCTGCTGTGGAAGCCAAGAACATCTGAGAACAAAAAAAGATGTAATTTGGAAAAGTCAGATGACAGCAAAGTGTTACAATAGGGTATTTGATAGAGCGCAAGGAGTGTTTGGACAAACTCTCAGGCCCATGGTGTGACTCTTGGGGTGTCCTGTGCAGGGCCAGGAGTTGGACTCAACGACCCTTGTGGTTCTCTTCCAACTCAGCTTATTCTGTGACTCTGTGATCTTTTTTCACCAAAGAGTTTCAACATTCAGTTCTTTCATCCAAATTTAAGGCAAGATAAATGCTTAAATTTTGGGATTTATTAGAGAAGAAAAAGTCCAAGTACAAAAATAAAAATTAAAATAAAAAGGGATTCAGGCAAAAAAAAAAAACGAACTGACAAAATAAATGTAGAAAGTGTTTGTAAAAAAGGAAGATTTGTAATTCATACAAACACAAGCTTTAGCAATTGAAAGATTTCTAATAGGCAGGGCTTTAAATACATATAATTGTTCAGGTGCCCTTAATTACAACAACAAAATATCAACCAAGCTATTTTGTAAAAATGCTCTCACAATGATACCTAGGACACTGTAATTTCTGTAATTTCTATGATGGATCTAGAATTTCTGTTATGTAGCTGTATATATTTTGCAGTTTGAATAAATAAGGCATTTCTTTAAATAAAAAAGATATTCTAAATCTGAAGTCTTATTACTTTCCAGGTTCCTACTTATTATCAGATTTCAATGAAAGCTTCATGACAGTTACTCTGAGTCACCCACATTAATGCTGTATAATAGAGCCTGACTTCCCCTCAGATACTGGGCATATATAAATGTAAATCGAGTATCTTCTAGAGTTGTTTCTGACTTACATTTAGGAATCAGACCTAGTAAATATGAATGGCTCGACAAAAGAATTCTCTTAACACTGTGTTGCCACAGGAATTATGGGAATTAGGTAAGATCTGATTAGAGGAATCTTTTCAGTTTTTCAAAATAATTTTTAATCACATGAAAGGATTCAGTTACTGACCTACATTGCATCTCACATAGTGTTCAATTCTGAAGTCAAATATTTCCACAAAATTCCACATAACATTCCCAAGTTTATTTTCTGCAGCCTTACCAAAGCTTAGTGTAAAATATAAAACAGGGAGCATAAGCAGAGTAACTCGAATCCACATATTTTGCAAATATATCCAAAGGAAAAAGGGAAATCCTGTTTATCTTAATTTACTTTCAAAATGTATCTAACCATTCAGACCTATACGTAATTCAAAGGTACTTTGAGAATAAAAAAAAATACCAGAGGAAAGTCAATAATTCTAAGTAGGTTACTAGTGATGTACAGATTTATAAAAATAATTTTAACCATTCAAAATTTTACAATTACTTTAGAATTTTCACCATTGCACTCCAACAGATCTTTTTGCTATTACTTGACAAAAGATACTAATTCAGAAATGAGAGTTTAAAAAAAATGGTGGTTCAGTTTAGTTTCACAAGTTTTAGGTTAGTACTCATCTCCATGCTGCACAGAAAGGGCAATTAACATTTGCAATCTAGAAAAACACACAGGCCATGTACCTGAAATGTATTTCCTTCCTATTCTAGTAATAATGTAAATAACAGAAAAGTAAAATATTGCAGTGTGACAGTGAGATAACCCAATACTCCAACTAAAAAAACAACTGGTGTTTGCCTTTCCCTCCCCCCAGGTGAAACAGTCATGGCAGATGTGAATGTAAGGACATTGTTTTGACATCTTCTGTTATAGAATTGCAGCATGGCATAGAAGTTGTGAATTTTTGTCTTGCAAAAGAGAGAAACCAAAGTGATGCAGATGTCTGGAGTAATCATCCTGGTTACTTAAATAATAGAAGTTTGCAGGTGGCAATAATAACATTTATTGCATCAGCTGATTGGGAAAGCATTTTTATGGGGTGGTTTTCAAGTCTTTAAACAAAAATAGTTAATCAGTATTTTTTTTGTAAACTATTTTTTTTTCTTACTTTGATAGAATGAATTGAAGTGCATGCTGATAATTATAATAGTCTTCTAAATAAGAGCTTTGCTATTGATCATTTTTTTCCCACTCCCAAACTTTGAATCCTTCTGTTTTTCTTGAACTGACAAGTTCCAAGCTTATTAAGCAGGATAAAAGCATAGCAAAAATGGTCCAAAAGTAGCCAAAAGGGCTCTTGATTTGTGAGGAATCGGTATCTGTGCTTTTTAAACACCTAAAACTTTCTAAAATCCAAAGTGACTCATTACGCTATTTCTGAGCAAATCAAGCTCATCGTTCCAGTCGCTGGAACTCCGAGGTAAGGCAAGAAATTGTTCTCATTCTGAAGAGTGCTAAACTTCATCAAGACATTTTTAATTGCGTAATAAAAAAATATTGCTTTCATTATGTACCACTCTTATTCTTTTTCCTTCATCCACTAAATGTTTTAACAAAGTACGTTATTATTTTTAATTGTCTAAGATGTAACAAACAAGTTGTTTTCGCCTTTATTGTGTAAGATAATTTCATTGCAACTTTGAGAAAGTCATATATATTTTGTTTTATTCTCTTGGATTCTTCTGTAGAAATAAATAATAATTTTTAAAATGTATGAAAAATGTAATATTTGTTCTACATAGTTGTTGTGGTTAACTCCAGATCACAACTAAATAACACACAGCTTCTCACTCTTCTCCCTGCCCACACTGGGGAGGAGGATCAGAAAGAAGAGCAAAACTTATGGGTTGAGATAAAAATATTTTAAGAATTGAAAGACAATATTAAATAATAATATAATAACAATAATTGAAAAATACTACTCCTAATAATAACTGTAATGATAAGGAGAGAGGGAGAGAGGAATAAAACCCAAGAGAAACAAGTGATGAACAGTAGAATTGCCCTCCACCCACTGGCTGATGCCCAGCCTGACCCCATGCAGCAATCAGCCCCTGACAGCTGATTCCCCCTAGTCTATTGACTGAACACAATGTTCTGTGGTATGGAATATCCCTTTGGACAGTTTGGGTCAGCTGTCCTGGCCATGCTCCCTCTCAGCTTCTTGTGCACCTGCTCACTGGCAGAGCATGGGACACCGAAAGTCCTTGATTTAAAGCAAGCACTACTTAGCAACAACTAAACCATTATTTCCATACTAAATCCAAAACACCTGACTGTACCAGCTACTAAGAAGGAAAATATCCCAGATGAAACCAGAACAAAGGGAAATTAGTTAATGTTCATGAATTCTTTCTATAAATTTGCACAAAATAGTGTTGCACGACTGCAAGAAAACCTCCAAAATAACCAAGAACAAAATTACCTGAGTGCACAGGATTGCAGAATTACTTGTGTCCCACTACTAAAAGACAATGTTGCTGGTGCTCACTTCAGTGGAGCTGATTTCAGGTTTGGAAAGTTAGCTTTCAGTGTCCAGTCATGCTTCATCATTTTATAGGTCTGTAGAAAATAAGTTGGAGTATAAATTGTCATGGTAGGTGGCAATCAAAAACCTATAAACACCTCATAGTACTGTGTGGCTGGTATATGGTGCTCTATGTGTCATTATACATTCATATATACACCAAATATTTTTATTCTGCCCACACAAGCTGTATTTTATCATTGCTTATGAGTTGTCTATTCTATAGTTTACAAAATGAAAGCTTCTAGAACACGAAAAACATTGAAAGCAGTATATAGAATGAGATCCGTAAATATTTAGAAAAAAAGTACAACTGTGTTTTGTATGTATAAGTGAAATATTATAAATAAGGGAGGATTTTGGTTTGTTTGTTTTTTGCAGGTTTTTTTGTCCTGTTTGAGTGAAAAGTCATTCTTCATGAATGGCTTAAAGATAACAGTATACACCAGTGTGGTGAGAGCACTCATGCCTTTCCAAAAGAGCCTGCATTAATTTCTCACAATTGATATTTTGCTGCTGCTGCTCCTCTTGAAAGCAGTACTGGGTCTGAATGTTCTTTTTCACAAGAGGTTGATAGAGTTAGAAGACACTGTCCCTCTTGCAGGAAATAAATCAAAAGTAATCTACAACAATACCTCTCTTAGTCACTCTTGGGACAATAACAAAATTTGGCCAAGAAGCAGCCAGCAGTTATACTGCAGAATAAGAAAAAAATATAATTATTCCTCATTGTCTAGACAATTTGGTATCACAAAAGGATGAATTATAATTACAAAGAAACAAAACAAGACAAATTAAAAACAACTATATTTTCCTCATCCTCTGTTTTAGTAATCTTGGACGTATTTAGTCCTTGCCTCTGTATTTGGTCTCTAAGGCACAAGACTTAAAGAGGGGAGAGAAAAAATGGCAAACGTGAAGGCAGTAAGTAGGAGAAGGAACAGGGAACTCCAACAGTAGCAATTTTCAGCTAAGGATTCCTTCATTCACAGCTGCAAACCATAGCTCACAGACCTGTTAAATTGTATATATATCACAAAATTAAAACATCTAAAGTCTTGATTTTTTCACTCTGTTTTGATGATACCTTAAAGAACCTAGAAATGAAACAACAGTTTCGAGATAATATTAGTATAAGAGGTAGTATAAAAGCTGGTCTTTATTGAAGGCCTCCAAGGAGCAAATATGGAAAATGTCCACCAAAGCCCACCCCCAATGGGGTTAATACAGTTTTATAAGCTTAGCAAATTAGCATACTTGACAAGAATTCCCAATTAGAAGCACAGGTGATGAGGTAATTCCCCTCTTCTGGTTCAACCCCTTTCTGGATACCCCCCTTGGTACTATCTGTACTTTGTTTAAGAAAATGTATTTCGAAGAGCTGCTTTCAGCCTTGATAGCCAGGGAGAATCAAGGTAGGATAGGGGCCCTCGGAAAGTGTTTTGTCTTTCTGTCTAGGAAAAGTGATGGAAAACTAGCTATTAATACAATAACAGGCTACAGAGATACAAATATATGTGTAATGAATACAGAGAATATATAAAAGAAAAAAGGCAAAAATCAATCAGGCATCACTGATACTTCTGTGTGTCACAAGGAAGCAGAGCTGCATCATTGCTTCTTCTGCTCCAGAGGACTTTGTGCTGCCTGCTGCTGCTGAATTAAATGTCCTCTCATGATGGTGGCTTTGCCAGTATAAGGAGACAGTGGAGTTGTCTCCTGTGGTTTGGTGCTAGTGAGAAGATTATCCTCTCCTGCTGTGTCTATTCTCCTTTGAAGTTTGCCTGTATTGTGCATTATAAAATGTGCAGTCATATCACATAACCAAATAGCCCATACCTTTAATGACAGTATGTGGATAAATCTCCATAATATCACTTGAGAAATTAGTCTTTTGCACCAAAAATGTACAGAATGGAAGAATTGACACAAACTTTACTGCCATCCTGGTCCTTTATCCAAAAATAATGAGAAGACATTGCAGTTTCACACAGTGCATATAACAAGAAGTACATTTTCATGGGTGCAGACAGTTATTTAAACAAGCAGAGTGAATGTTTTCAAGTCTTACACATATATTTAACCATCGGTATTCATTAGTAAATGCACATCAAAAAGAGGAAAAAAGAAATTATCATCCCTACCAGTTCTAGTAACTCTTAAGTATTTGAAAACTGGTAAACACACAGTGTCAATGGATATTTAAGCCAGCAAATTGAATGGACAATGTAATAGAGCTGTAGTGGGCTTTCAGATACTTCAATTATGGAAAACAGGGATCCTGCAGCCACAGGAATGATGCTGAACAATAATAATTGTGCTTTTCAAATTACAGTAAGTGCAATTAGACCATGTAAATATACTGGTCAAGCAGTGCTGGTCAATCATAAAAAATGAATTTTTTAAATGAAGCCTATTATGAATGTACAAGACCAGAGTGGGTATTATTACCAGTGCTTTATTTATTTGTTTATACAGGGCCTTGTTTAATGGAATGCAGACACTATAGTGGAGATGGTTTTGTGTAGTGCTGTTCTTCAAGGTCAGCAAGAAGCTTCTGACCAACTTCAGTGAATATTAGACTAAGCTTATAGTGCTTTCTCCTTCAGCTCTCTTGTTGCAGTGACATTCCCTCTGGAGTCACCAAGAATGATACATGAGCACAGACAGAATACAGATTGAAATACTGGACTATGAAGTGACTGCTGACAGCACTAGATTCTGAGATTTTTCCAAAATGAATGGAGTATTGCAGAGATTCTGAGATAGCAGAAGTACCCTATCCCCTTGGGAACCCAAACATATGCAAGATACCTGTCTGGATGGAAGAAATTGCATATCTCCTGTTCTTTAGAGCTATGAAATATCTAGATTTCTCAGACTGAGGTCTACTGATCAGATCAAGTAGCCAGCCACCTCTCCCTCCTCCGACTCCCTTGGAATAATGAGGAGAAGAAATGAAGAAAAGTGAGAGATGTATGAAAAATCATGGAAAATGGCAGACTAAAACTCTGAAGAACCTTGGCATCAAAGTGACTACATATTTTTTGGCAAAGCTATGCTCATCTAAAAGAGTAAAAGCAAAAATAATTTTTTGTTTTCTTTTTTTCCATGGGCAGCTTTGGATTGCTAATCAAAAAGAAATCCAGTTGTAATGAAAACTAGCTCAATATGCCATTGCCTATGTTAGTTTGGAGTTGTTTTCCTTTAAACACATATCATACTACCTAAGGTAGTCTTTCTGATGTACCAGTTTAGAGGAATATCCAATATCGTAGTTTAGAATGGATATTTAAAGGATGCTTCCAATTATAAAGGGAAGTTTAGGGCTGTATGCATATTTTTTATTTAGAATTCCATTCAGTGATTCATATAACTGGTGGCACTAACACCTGTTGCAGAGGAACCTATTACTGGCATTTGTGGAACTGGGGAGGGACAAAGGGAGAGAGAGAGAGACATATGTTGCTTTGTTTTGTTTTAATTTTGATTTTTTTTTTTTTTTTGCTTTAAGATTAAGGGAAAAAAACACCTCATACTGCTACATTACTCTGATAATCTAAGATGCATTTTACCATTAAAGAAAGTCTACAATTCAAATTAGTGTCTCTTGAGCAAACATAAATTCAGGATTAGAATCAGTTTAAAGGTTTTCCTCAGTTTCCCTAAGGAATGGTAGGACACAAGCATGATGGTTCCTCCTAAAAAAATAAAAGGTAAAATTTACTGCTCCTATTTTAGACCAGATTTCTACCAAGCGTTTTACTGTTTATTGCCAATGCAGAGGGGGTGCTGCAGTTCCAGACAAGCCAAATCAAGACATACAAGAACTCATGATAAAATAGTCGAACTAACTAAATTATTTCTGGAAGAAATTACTGGTCATCTTAAATAAAGACCCAGAGCCCATGCAATAGGCAGGTGAGTATCATCAAAAAGCAAATTCACAATATTCACTAAAGGAATTTATTGAAAAGATGCCTAGATGAAATTGGAAACACTGAGGACAGGAAGAGAGTTATGTTCTGACAGGTAAAATTCCACCTATTTACTATAGTCACAGAAAGCATTAGCCTAAATCCCATCAATTTCCTATTTTGAAATAATGAATTTCATAGTCCTCATTTAATTTCTAATGAGCCCTGGAAAAGTGAATATAAAACAGGTCTTTTCTGCCTGATCTGAAGGAGTGGGGAGAATGAAGATTTTTAAATCGTCACTAAGAAAAAACATTGGTCTCCCCTCTCCCATTCACCAAGCAAAACCATCTTTCTGCTCAGTGAGAAGCTGTGAATCTGAATCTGTTCTGGACAGGCAGCCTTTGAATGTGGCCCATCTGTGCCCTTGGTGGGTGTTAAGAGTCACAGAGATATTGGTTAAATTTTTGAAACTCATACTATCATTGCTGTGAAAGAAAATTACTTAGAAACCCTCAGGAAGGAGTTCATGTCAGATAATAGATATCTCAGTAAAGCCGAAAAGATACTGGACAGAGCTTGCCTTAGACAACCAGCTGGTTGTAACAGCAGTTTTCATTTTGCAGCTGTATAAATAGGGTGTCTAATCCTTCCCAACCATCAGAAAAAAAAAAAAAAAGGTCTTTTTCTGTGGATGTGAGCCCATATTCTGGTGATGAATAAGGTACAAACACCTGAATGCACTCAAGTTTACACTAAGTTAGTGTAAAAAGGATCTGACCTACAAATTTATAAGCTTAAATGCGTAGTTCAGTGAAAGAGAAAGTCTTTATGGCATTTAATTGAATCAGAGAGAACAATTAGCAGATTCTTATTTTATCCTTAACAAAAAAAGTTTATTACAAAAGTAAATAAAATTTGAATTTAAAGAAATCCACTAGATATCGTTACAAATCTCCTAGGTGAAGCTTTAAAGGAATAGACACTGGGAGAATTGAAATAATGAGATTCAAGACATGGTTGGTGAAAATGTTTTCTCTCTTAAACACCTTAATCTCTTCTTCATCTCCTGATTCACTATTTAATTGTTATGTCTTCTGTGTTCCCCTATTTCTTAACCATGCCCAAACCCAGATTGTAGTGAAAGGGTAAAATAAAAGCAGAAAATTAGAACTGCACACTATGACACAATTACCTGACGTATTGAGGAAAAATATATTAGTGATTTGAGAAAAGGTCATTGTTGTACACAAATGCGTTAACATAAGCTCAAAAAATAAGAAAGTGAGAGTTTTTGTTCTGCGTTTGTACTCTTTCTGTTTGAAGGGTATCCAAATGATAATTCTAAGTTCACTAAGAATGACCTCTAACAGAAATATATATTATTAAATGTCATAACATTAACATCTCATTTGCCCAACTTAATGAATTAGGCCGACAAAGAAATTCTTCTCATCTGTGCCTTGTGCTCCTACGGTACTAATTGTTGGGATTATTCATCCTTGCTTGTTCATTTACACAAAAGTAAAGCAGTATGAACAACACACATCATAGAAGTGGGAATAAATTCTCAGTTTGAACCTGCACCATGAACTCCCACGGAAACTTCTCAAGAGCATTTTATCATGATGCTCTGAACTTTCCCTTACCTCAGCACATAGTAAGCTTAGACCATTTCCTTCCTTGGCTTCTGTGTTAGAAAATAGATATAAGAATTACCTCTTTCCTGCAGAGTCTTCTCTGCAAGCCACTACATGAATTTCCTCTCAGTCTCCCTGCAGACATCCTGTCTTTTTGAGGCAGCACAAAGTGTTTCTAAGACCCCATCTATTAATGACCTAGAAAAGGAGTGTGCCGACCTTCGTTTAAACTTGGCAACATGATGTTTTCAGACACGCTTGTCCCTACCTAAGCTAAAAAAAGAACACAGCTTCTAAACTCAGTGGGTGGAGGGCTGATAGGTGACTGAGCCATCAGAGGTACCACTGGAGGAAGGCAGGTGCTCTGCTGGGCTGTGCTGAGGGCTCAGGCACCTTTGCTGCCCATCGGAAGCAGCACTGACACACTTCAAACGGGACTGGTGAAGACCTGCGCTGTCAGAGGGCTTCTCAGAGATACTGCGGCAAAAATACTTGTAGGTCTCATGAAAACTTTGCCAGTCTCTTTTGAGCACAAAACCACAGAATGACAGGTGCTCACACTATGCTACCCGACACTGTGGCACTACTGTCTGGTCTTGGGAAGAAGGAGAAAAAACATTTTGAAAGATTTTTGAAGTCTGTGCCGTCACAGCTCTCCTGGAGACTGGGCATAAAAGTATAGATTTCTTTCAAGCTGCACTAATGCTGAAGATGTAACTTAGCTTGAAGAGAAACAAGATATTGGATAAACAGATCCAGCTTTCAGAGTCAATACCTTACCTGAGCTTGTGTGATATAATATCCCCAGCTGTTCAACCCATCCTTGCAAGGCCACCTACACTTCATGGAATATTTTCTTAATAAAATACGTTTGGAAGAGTTTTTACTCCACCTTCCTCACTTCTGTTTTAGAAGCCTAGAGTAAACATACATTTGTCTTCTTTCATGTCTTAGGAGACTTAATTTTCAGGAAACAATTTAGAAAAAAACGTATTTTTCACTATCTGGTAAGCTTTCTCTTTGTAATGTGAATTCACACAAAGTGGGACAGATGCTGATTGCTTTCCCCCAAGGTGAAAAAAAACCCCAACAAAATAATAAAAACTTGTTGAACTGTGGCATAATAAAAAACTGTCTATAGGAAATTAAATGTCTCCTTCACATTCTCTAATTTTTTTTTTAATGCTTTTATTAGCATCCTTTTTTATAAGAAGTATTCTCATGGATGATTTAGAATTCTGAGGCATTCAGAGTTAAAAGCTACAAAATTAATAAAGGAACAAAACAGCACCTTTCTCATTTCTTGTAACAGAGACCAAATTGGGGGGTGGGGTGGGAAATGGTAACAGAAAAATACTGAAGTAGAATACCTGTATTTTCACTCACAAAAAATCATTCCTCTAAAGACGAGAAAACTCAGTTCTTTCACCTTTTATTTTAATGACAGCTAAGTGTAACAAAAGTGAATTCTTAGGTAATTTTATGAGATTCCACTCATATTGAGATAATCATAACCAACATGAATGAAATAATCTGAGACTATTACCATAACAATTTTGAATTTGCTTCTCTCAATAACGCCAGTTTATTAAAGTCCTAGCAATATATCAAAAGCTAGTAATCATAAGGAAAAGGTACATATTTTCAGAAAGAATATGCTGTCTGTTTCATCTCACATTATAGACTACTTTGAAGATAAAAAACACCTGCTTTGATTATTTGAATAAGGACAGATTTTTTATTTTCCAAAGGTTTGCTGCCAGTAAAACTATCTTATTGTTTTATGAACGGTACAGTAAAGCTATCCTACTGTTAAGCTGGTTTGTGCACCAAATCTGTTTTGCACCCAAATTTTCTGTGAACTCCCGTTAAAACCAGCATAGTAGGGCACACAACTTAAGGAAAAAGACACGAAAGAAAGAAACTCTTTCTACCTACAGGAAAGTTAATTTGATAAATTCTTTAAATCTTGGTAATATTTGTTCCATTTCCCTTTCTCTTTTTGGCAGATTTTTTTCAATTGCAGGGGTTAATTTTTTTTTTAATTGCAGACTGGTTGTCACACCAAAAGTTCTACCCGCTAGAGCTCACTGAAAAAAATAAATTGTTGTGCCATATGTTGTCTTCCAATTGTTTATCGCCCTCCATAGTCTTTTTTTTATCAGTAGATTACTGAGTGAGCAGAACCCCATTCATGTGTACACATTCACATTTAGGAAAAGGAAAAAGAAAAAAAAAAAAGAGAAAGCCAAATAATTCCTTGCAAAGACAAGCAATTTCATTCCTTGCAAATGAAAGCAAACTAACTAGAAGCAAGGTTTGGTACAGTTCACCTTTTATTTTTCTCCCTGAATGCAACCAAAAATATTACATTAGGCAAACTCTCCTGAAGGACTAATTACTGGCTTTGACAACATAAACGTTCAAACACTGAAAAAGGACAAATATTGCATCTGCATGGTTAAGGTCAGCATATGTAATGGACCATATAAGAAATTGTTTAATGTAAGTACACAGCTATCAAACACATTCAAAAAGCAGTTTCTTCTCATTTACCTACATAAAACCACTGTTTGGATTCACTAATGTGAACCTTGTTTCTTAATGACAGATTCAGGCATAATTATAATAGCAGCTATAAGTAAAATCTGCTTGTGCAGAATCTGTACTCCATGGAGTAAACTCCCCATGGAGTTTATAGGACTTTTTGGGTTGGTTGGGGTTTCTTTTTCCTTAAATGTTAAGATGGGTCACATGTTTGTATATAGAGAAATTAAAAACTCAAAATGCCACAAGGTAGAACAGCTTCTCTGTTTTGGCAAATTCTGCCCATTCGTTTCACAAACATTAAACACTTCTGAGTGCTGTTGTGCAGTACAAAATACAAAATATGCAGAGCACTGAAATTATTCTTTCTTAATAGGGGCTCTAACAGGCAACCACAAACTCGGGAATTTTACCCTACCATCTCCCATTTTGGAAGACTTCAGGCTCATTGCTGTCTTTGTTTCAAGTTTGCCTTCCTTTCTGTATGGCTGAAGCCTCTGACCAGTTTTTTCATCCCCAAATTCTCTTGGACAACAAATACAAAATGTGTTTGTCTTTTTTTTTTTTTTCATGAGCAAACTCGTGTCTGATACAGTTTGAAAATGAGCTCTTGTTTGCCAGAACATTCTGGAAGAAAAGAATGGGAATCAGGGGCATCTCTTTTCTACAGTGAAGCTTTGCTCTATCCTTTTGCAGCTGCAAACACATCTTTGAATGGTGTTAAGGTCAGTAGCTCAAGAAGAAGACAAGTGTCAACCGAATCCCCTCGCTCACCTCCATGTGATCATTCGCAACCACATCAGTAAGAAGACAATAATAACTGTGCACATTTCACTCATACAGATGTTTTTTCTTTTTCTTTTTTTTAAAATCAAGCACACAAACATACTCCAGGCTGATGTAGTGCAACAGCTACAAAGAGGGAACATTTTTACACAGAATTGTAATACAGGTGATGAGCTGCTCTTATGAAATGTGTTACTTGCTGGACAAAAGGACAGCATGTGGTTCAAAAAAGACACATTTTCAAAGGGAAATAATTCTTATTTTAATTATTTTAGTTATTTCTGATATCACATATATATTTTAAAAAAAGGAAAAATTATATTTCAGAAAGGGAGGACTTAAAAAAAAAATTATCTATTGAAGATAGCTGCTCCACTGCAAAAGATTTTTCTCTAATAGCTGTTTCCTGAGGTAGATTTAATTCAAAATTATAAAACTTATGAATGGTGGAGGTCAGGATATCAGGTAGATAACAGAAAACATACATTTATGATTTAAGCTTAATGAAAGTAGATTAATAACTTTGACTATTTGACTATTTTTTTTCTAATCTCTGTCTTTCATAAACATTTTAATTTACTCAGCCTTGAGTTAAGAGTGACTTCAAGGGATTAGGATGAAAGTCCACTGACTTCTAAACTGAAACCTCAGTGATTCTTTCCCAAGATGCCTCTTGTATTCAAGAACAAAGTGGGCCTGCCTTCAGAGTGCTTTGCAGAAGAAAAGTGGAATGCAGTAGTATATTAACCAAGACAATCAGGCATTAAGAAGCATGCTTAAATTAATAAAAATGTTTGTCACATTCTGACATGAAAGAAGTAAACTCATCCTCTAAATAGACAGGTAGCTGAGCAGTCAAAGTTGATTCTTTTCCAAATGCTTCTATTTGCCTCCAGTAAAATGGGGGGAGTGGGCGTGGGTATACAGTGAAACACGGTTCTGAATTTTCATCTGGATTTCTTAGGAAGAAAGACTAAGACCAGAAGAAATACTGTTAAGAAATCATCCTAAGCAAAATGTAAACTGTTGTACTACTATGTCAAAATCTGCTTCTCTTCAAGACTGAGGGAGTTGTAGAATTTACCACAATGCCTTAAATTTAAAATTCAGTAATTGGATTGGGATTTTTTGTTAAATATTATTCTATGTGACAAAGGATATCAACTGATAGGATAGCAAAACTGCCTTCCCCTATAGACCTTCATCAAGGACTCTCTTCAGAACCACCATAAAATTCTTGAAGATTACCTTTGCATAAATTTCATATTTTAAGAAGTTTCTCTAATCATGAGCTTCAGTTTTAATAGTTACCCCACTGACATGCAAGAATTGAGGTTATAGTAAATTGATAGCTTTCTTAGGCTTCAAGTCCTGACTTTCTGGGCAGCTGACAGCCTGGGTAAAACCATGTTTTACCCAATGTCCTTATGCTGGATGCTCCTCTCTCTGCATTCCTGCCCAGCTTCATAACTGATCCAATCGTTCTGCTCATATGAGGAAAGAACAAGTCTGCTCACACAAAAAACTTGTGTTATGTAGATCTAGATATCCATGAAATTCAGTGGAAACTCTGGAAAAAATAATCTTCAGTATCAAGACAAGTAAACAAGTTTTAATGGGAAACAATCATGGTAGTATTCCATATGTACTCTATTTTTATCTATTAACCTAGTAAGGTAAAACATGAATTGTTTTGCAAATGAGTAGGTGTGTTAATAAATGTCCATACTAATCTGGAAAAGTCAACATTTGATTTCCTATTTCCTGAGGTTTTATGAACAGTTCATATTGATTTGATGGAGTTGGTGGCCACAGTATTTTTCTCATTTCTTGCTTTGCATACCATTATATACCAAAAGAAAAACAAACTCATTAAGTGTTCTGTTGAGGTCCCTCCAGAAGTTATATTTGATATTCTTGTCTTATACCTTTGTACTTTGTTTATTTAATTAAAGGCCTCTTTAGAAAAACAAACACCCCCATAAAAAAGCCAAACCAAAACCAATACACACAGACATCGATGCAGACACACACACACACAGACACAGACACACACACATAAAAAAACAACTGCTGACAAGATACTACTAACTTGTTCAATTAGGAAGTCCAAAAAGTTTACATAACATTTTAATTATCACACAATTCAGATACATATTTTATTAATGTACAAATCAATAAATGAAACAACAAGCATTTAATAAGTTGGATTTAAGTATATTAGATGAAGTACAAATATAATTGAGGAAAGGAGCTTTAAAATAATCTTCCCAGAGAGAAAAATTCTTACTAAATGCTTTTTCTTTTTGTCCTTAATGACAACAAACAAAGTAGTATGATCATACAATCCTCTTTCTAGGTTAATTCTAACTCAAAGATATACATACAATTAAAAATATGTAGTTATCCTCTAATCATAAAAAATCATAACTGTCCTTAGTTAATTTAAATTGCTTGATCTTGTACCCTGAGCGTATGTTACTACCAACTAACAAGTCACATCCTTCGAAGGAAACACACTCCAAGACAAGTGCCTGGCTGAAGTGTAAGTTGTTCTCTGGGAGATCTGTCGTGCATCATTGTACCACAAATGATTGATAGCTTTGCCCTGTTGCAGTGACTTTGTGCTAAAAGTGCACGTGATCATCATAAGTCATTGTACCAAACGTCTCTGTAAAGTCAAACACGAATCTGGTTCTCCAGTGGATACACTTTGAAAGACCCCACAGAGCTTTAAGTACCAAGCATCCATCAAAAACAAGCAAGCAAGCATAAAAACAGAGGCTTTGGTTTGAATATCAAAAATGTAAATTTTTCACTAGATGCATGAATATTTCAGCAGTGCAAATAAACATATTTTATGTACTTATGTGTCTTTTTGCAGGGAGATAGGTTTGTAATCATGTCATATATCTGATTTACTATTTGATGTGCTTAACTTTAGATATAGAAATGGCCTCTAGTCAGTAAGTAATTTTTACAGCTTCCTATGGGAAGATAGGAATATTGTTTTCTTCTCTATTTGACAGCATTTAGCGTTTGCTCAAAGTTATCAGATAGAATTTGAACTTTGGACGTGGTAGCTTCTATTTTACAATGCAAAAGGTGAAATCTGAAAGAAAGAATTATTCTTTTTCTTTTGTCTTTTCTCCCCATCTAGAAGAGGTATACCATGAGATTAGTAAGAAATTAAACATTGGGGATATTCTACCCTGATTTATTTCCCTTTTGGTTGCATTCTGTAAAAAAGCTATATACTTTTACTGAAGATTTAGAACAGATGAACCATTTAATGCCAGTGTAATCAAAATGAATGATAGCACTGGAGAGTAGAGTTACATGTATTCAGAATAGGAGTGTGACTTTTTTTAAGATATCTGCAGTTTTCTTGTAACTTATTAATCTAACGTCACTAAAGGCAAAGTCTCCTATAAAATAGGAAATACTATGACTCAGTTTTAGTGTATGTCATAGAATTTACTGTGCAGTTGTAAATACATTTAATAAGTGGTAGGTAATTTAGAAAATTTTATATTGCATTATCATCTATTTAAAGCCATGAATCCATTCAATTGGGTACATAATATCACATTAGTTTTAACAAAAATAAGAAATTTACTATTGCGAGGTAGTTGACTGGAATTAATAAACAAATTAACATGCCATTTAATATGCTCTATAGCAAAATTTTTTTCAGATCCACACATAAATTTCATTGTTTTCATGGTATTGTTTTTCTCATCTTGTCTACCCATTGTGTTGTGTTTAACACGACACATCTGAACCAGCAATTTAGCAGTGTTGGACTCGAGAATTACTGCTGCGCTAGACATTACTGCTGCAGAAAACAAATATACTACTATCCCCCAAATCTATAGCAAAAATGTTGGGACTAAAAACTTGAAAAATGTAGTTTCTCTGTTTGAAGCATAGAGATAGAGCACTTCTACTCCAATATGACGTGACCAAAACAGGTTTTCTCTTTTGTTTATCAAAATAATTGCTTTCATCACATCTCCTTCCTTAACCTGGTTTGGCAACACCTATTCCTATTGTTCTGTAAATGTACATGTAGATCTCCCTTTATTACATTTGTTAGAAAAGCAAAGACATTTCCATAAAACAATGGAAACGCTGCCAGCTTTCTATAAAACTTTAACAAACATGCTTTTTTCCACCAAGTTGAAGAATACATATAAATAAATTCTTCAGGATGCCATAAATAACCAAGCATGATCTGATGTTAAGCACTATTACTTTGTGTTTTGCTTTATGCTAATTTTAAGGCAACAGGATTAGATGCCTAATGAAAAAGACAGAACCATAGACAATTAATAAAGTTGATAGTTTTTTGATGGGGAAAAAAAGGAGCAAGAGAGAAAGTTAAAATTTTGATCTTAAAATGTTAGTTGCTTTTCTTCCTTATCTACACAATGTTCACCTAATCTTTAGTATGCAAAATTCTGTGAGAATAAAACAAAACAAATCAGGTTACTGGAGATGCTATTTTGTTTCTGTAGGTCAGTTTAATTTAGAATTTCATAGAAAGTGATCAGAAAGATTTCACACAAAAGTTTTAACACCGACGTGGCCTAGAAGACTTCAACTGCAGATATCTCCAGTATGGAGGTTACTTCTCCCTCAGATCAGCAGTGGTGGCAGGTGAAATTATCTGATTTTAGTACAAAGTGAGACTTCTCTGTTTAAACCACAGAGGTATTGTCCTCTGCATTTCTAGTAGGGATGTTATACTTAGGTTGCCTGCCTATCTCTAAGAAAGTTTTAACTCACAACACAGAATAGAATAATTTTGATACAAAATTTAAAGTCTACTGTATACTGACGTATAAAAGTGCATTGATACACATTCCTATCAATGTTAATGGTGATTTCATTAACCATATCCAGTATGAATCTTACAATAACAAAAGTAAGTGATGCAGAAAGAGTAAAGAAAGTCGTTATAGTACATTAAATTCCTCCTAGAAATCTTTAGTGTCCAAATTGCTTTTTCAGTAAGGGCTTAATCATTAAGTCAAAGGAGATCATTAGGAAAACATGCATTGTCACCACGGATAAAAGAAAAAAGGATCTGCCTTGAGGTTAAAAAAAGGTCCCTTTTAGTTAATATGAGTCTTGTCTACTTTTATTTTTAAATATTAGGTTACTATATTGATATATTAAGGATATACTTCTAAAACAGAATTATTTCTGTAGTGTTCTGCAAAGGGTCAAACTTTATACAAGGAAAAGGAAGAAGAAAATATTAAGCAACTTATGTTTCTTTTGGCTCTCAAAGTTTCATGGAAAGAGAAAAAATATACATATTTGTTTGGCAAATGTTCAAAACTGAAACACACATACACACACACCTACACAAAGCCACTCCCCTTCTCCCGAACCCAAACCACTACTATCTCAAAAAAATAGCTTGACTCACACTCAAGTTTGCATAAATTTTCATCCTAAAGTTAAATTTACAGTCGTCTCTTCTCAAGGCTGAACGGGCCTCACTCTCTCAACCTTTCCTCATAAGAGAAATGCTCCAGTCCCCTTGATCATCTTTGTTGCCCTCCATTGGACTCACTCCAGGAGCTTGGTGTCTCTCTTGCACTGAGGAGCCCAGAACTGGACACAGCACCCCAGATGTGACTAATCAAAATAGATAAAATGATACTAACCATTATCCACTTGTTATGGCTTAAGTCCTGAGACTTATACAATTTCATGACAATAACTTTGATAATAAGCAAGGTCGTATAGTAAATAACCAAACATTTTAGAGTCCCCTAGTTTAATTCGGGAGTCAATTATTCTCCAATATGATCTTAAGAGGACAGTATTTCTGGTTTATGCTATTGAAAGCTGATCTGTTAAGTTTAATTTGTTTCTACCTTAACTTTTTCTGTCTTTCTTTACAATTATTTATCAAGCTTAAAAAAAAGAATGTGCTATACCTGAATCTGAACTAACCCCAGTAGTTCTTATTTCCTTTACAGAAATAAAACCAAAACTGTTATTTCTGACTCTTGCCTGCAAAAAGAAAATTGACAAACAAGAGCTCCCTCCCAAATGTCTTTTTTTCCATGTAATCTTTCTTAAGTTACTGCACAATAAGATTTTTTAGAAATGGTCCCATTTTTTTCTGACCAGAAAAACTAGGAAAGGGGCACTTTCTTTTCTTCTTTTTTTCCTGAATACTGTCGTTATTCTCTTTAAGAGTTCATAAAAAGTGTTTGGGTCACATATTCACATTATATATATGTGAATATAAATCCCTTGAAAGAATGTGGTTTGTTAGCAAGGGTCTATTTTCATTGCCATTCTTGCTGCACTGCAGATAAGGTGGAGACTTCTGCAATGAGAGAAAAGATGACATTTCACAAGGACTGGTGAGAACATCAAGCAGGGAGAGGGGCTAGAAGGAACGATGAGAATAACAGATATTGTGTGCAGATTCCTGAAACCCATCATTCAAATATATAGCAGGGAAAGGGGAGATATGCTTGCAACTACTTTGCTTCTATTCATTCTCGTGCCCTCTTTTTTTTTTTTTTAATTCCTCAAAGTTCCTTGTTTCAATTCCTGTTCTAATAAGAAGCTATCATTGTAAAGTGAAAGCCCTCTGATGCACATAATTTAAAGACACAGTGGAACCAAAACCATCCCAAGCATTTAGAGACAACATCACTATCACTGAAGAAGATAAATTAGTGTCTTGCCTTTAGTGCACAGTTCTCTTCCTGCCTAGTGATGGAGGAGGGAAAATTGTTTCCACTGTGAAATAGTTATTCTGTCTGGGAAGACCACACCTCAATCTCGCTGTTTTGGCAGCCCATCCAATCCATTTCATTTTACCTTGTCTGTCTGTCTCTCTATCTGCGATGATGAACTTCTTGCCAAGCACGCTCTTCTACATCTAAAGCATACAATGGAAGGGTTTTCATCTGTGCTGGTCTGGCCTCTGCCCACAGGTCAACCCCACACAGCCTCTCACTCAGTTTCCCTTCAGTGGGGTGGGGGAGAGAATTAGAAGGGCAAAAGTGAGAAAACTCATGAATTGAGATAAAGATGGTTTAATAGGGAAAGAAAAAGCCACACACACAGCAAAGCAAAACAAGGAATTAGGTCATTACTTCCCAAGGACAGGCGTTATTGTCCAGGACAGCAGGGCTTCATTGGGTGAAATAACTACTTGGGAAGACAATGCCATTGCTCCAAATATCCCACTTTCTCACAGCTTTTATTGTTAAGCAAAACTATGTATGGCATGGGGTATAAACAGAAAAAGTATATATAAAATTATATAATCCTTTTAAACATATTGATGTTTTTTAATTTCAACTCCAAGTCAGCATTCTGCCTAGATATTTGAAAAAAAAATGCTTCTAAGAGACTGTATGTATAGCTCCTCTCAAGAATCTGGTACTACAGAATATCCAGACAAATTTAATTCCTCTGAAATACAGTCTTGAACTTCTCTTGAAAGTCACACTATGGAAACACAGATGTGAAGAAATAAATTCAACATAGCAGCAGCTGGGGTTTTGAAGCTTATCAATGCCCATTTTCTTCAGAGGTGAACTAGGAAAATTTAGAAAATATTATATAAAAATGGACTAAATGGCTGACAGTCCCAAAATTAATTCTGTTGATGACGCTTCTTAGTTGTCTAATCTCTCCTTTCATCAACTGTAGATAAAGAAGTTCATTATTAGTAACTTGATATTTTAGTGACAGTTTTACTTGCAGAAATTAACTAGTATTAGAAAATATGCATCATGATGTAGGAAGGTATAGTTTAATCTGCTTTAGTCAGATGAACACACATGTGGGAGAGTAACATTTTGTTGTTTTTCTCTATGCAAACATTTAAAAGGTTTCAGTTGGCAAATTCATTGTTATTCAATCACCTGAGAGAACTGCACACACCTCTGATTTCTACTGCCCTCTTCTTATATGTCTCTCCATAATATTTGAATTGGGTTTTGTTTGTTGGGGTTTTTTAATATTACAGAGCATTAGTGGTGATTTTGAAACACGACACGATTGTATGGAAGATTGTAAAGTGGAAGACCCTTATATGGACTTCCACTAGCTGCCAGTAAAAAGTTTTCAGATCACTCCATCAGTTTTCTACGCACTCTTGTCCTGCTGCTGACACCTGCTGATGTTGCCCTATTTGCACAGAGCATCACTGAAGAAAGATACACAGTGTCAAGTGACTATCTCCATTTTCTGACTATCTAGGCTTAAACAGAATGGGCACTTCACGCTGAGCAAGCTTGTCCAACCACACACTCCCCACACAAGTGAGACCTAGCAATGAATGCCATCAGAGGATGAATAGGCAGCCTTTGGCAACTCCTGCAAGGTGCACAGAAGAAGAAATTGGATTACATCGATTTATAACTCTTTGTCTCATTTCTGATTTTAAGCAGCTTTGCTGAGTTCTTTTGATAGTCGTTTGTTCTTCTCCTTGCTGAATACTTATGGGGTGCTGTACTAACACAAGCAGTGATAAATGTGTAAGTAGCTGTTTTCCTGGGGATATGTCCTACGGATACAACATACCTGGGTGACAGATATAGGATAAATACATGAGCATTACAGTTAGCAGTCAATTGCTTAGGAACACCTTTTTTTCTGGAATTTTGCTATCACTGAACTTTGCCAGATAAGTTGGTTAATACCTCTGAAGTTCTGAAGTACTTAGAGAGCTACAAGTTTTGTTCTAGATGGAAAATTTCTTACACAGTTCCAATGACAGACCATTACACTAATTGAAAGGAACACTTGAAAAACAGACCTGTGAGCTGTAGACTGGGAAAGAATTTAACTTTTATCATTATCTTTGAATTACAGAAGAACAAAAATATTGCAAATTATAAAGAGATTTATATGTTAATTCCATTTCTTTTATGAAAAGCAACAAAGACAATTAGGGACAAATCTGTCAGTTTGTTTGGGTTTTTTTCTTGTTATCATTTTCATCCCATTAGCTTCTTTTTTTCCTCATGTGATTTAGTGTTCTAGTAGTTAGACTTCAAATATAGACATGTGTTGGGAACCTGGTCTTTAATCATATGAGCCTTTATATATATATTATATTTAAATACCAGAAAAAACCCAAAATCTGTGAACTTCTACAAGTTAATAGAAAGCATAGGAAATTCTATGCTTTTTAGGAGAAAAGTCATTTATGCTTCTCTCAAACAAGTAATGAAGGCATATTGTTACCATTTTCCTCATTTACTTTGCAGTGTCATAACTACATTAAGGAATAAGCAAAAAACAATGAAAAAAATCTCTTTAGCACACGTGGGGCTGAATCACTAAAATTCTGTACAGCATATCCATGAAAAAAACCTACAACATTCCAGTACTGTCTCCCTGCTGGTATTCTGTGGGGACAGGCAGTTTAAGTTATGTACTTGTAACATCATCTGAACTTTGAAATTTGAACTGACTTAATAAAATGTGTGGCTATCTCATCTCATTGCTTTGTGTACTCATATCTAAGAGTTTATAGTGAGAATGGTCATTTAAATGACTACTGTAAATTCTCAGTTGCCGTAAAAATGCATTTTGAAATACGTAACTGAAATATTTGGTGAAGGCAAAAAGAGAAGAGAGTTCTTTAAAGTTTCACTCTGTTAAGTAGGTCTCTTCAAACTAGCTAGAGAAGGTGAATTATTTTTGAGGGTTTTTCAGTATTTTTCACATAAAGTGCTCAGAAAAAGCTTTGTAATAACTAAGTATTATAGAATCATTTTACACTGACCTGTGCTGGCAGCCCTGAGAGCCTTTTTGATTTATTTTAAAAAGAAATTTATTTCCTGCTGCAAATAGATGACAGGCCATTCCAGAGAGAAACTTCCTTTAACCTGGTAAATAGAAATGAGATGAGATATTGTTTCAATCACCACTTAAACTCTTTGTGGGGGTGGACACAATGTGGTTATGTACAGCTTGACCTGGAACTGTTGCTCTTGAAGATTGAAAACAAGTGCACCGCTTTAAGTCATATATTGTACCAGGCAGCAGCAGCAGCCAGATCACAGAGGGTCCCTTCAAACAGCTCTATATGGTGACAAACAGACCTGCTCCTTCTCTCTTATCCAGCAGGACTCATCTGAACCATCTCAGATTGAATCATGGAAGATATGATGGGGTGAATTCAGAGAGGTCAAACCTAGGGTATATAACAAGAGATAGAACTTTTGTAGCTACCATTTTTCTTCTGATTTACAGAGCTTTACATTTTGATACTGTAAAGCTGTGAACCCGCAAAGGCTGCTGCTCACCTCTGTGTGGCTGCCAGGTGTATCTTCTCAGAAGTATAGCTACACCAGGCTTTCTTATTATTCTCACTGTTCCCTTCCTAGTATGAAGGCAGTACTGAGCAAAGACCACCAAGATTTATACCTCAAGTTTATAGTGAGGTATATAGGTAATATATAGTGTTTCCCTACAGTAAGAGTCAGAAACTCTAGGTGTAGCAGGGGAGCCACCTGTGAAGAAATCTGTGGAGGCATGCGATTGGTGAGAGATAAAGTCTCCCAGAGCTTCATATGGAAACGGTTTCCTCATTGCATACCTGAAGAGAACCGATATACCTGGAGAAAACTCCTGAAATCTGTTTATGCTCATTAAGAAAAGCTGTTGTAGTATTTTTCATGGTTTGATTTTCTAATGAAAATGAGGTAGAAATCCAAAATTACCTGGCCAGTCAGCTGAAGCCCACTGATAAAATAATGGAATCATTACGGTTGTAAAAGACCTCTAAGATCAAGAACAACTGCAAACCCAGCACTGTCAAGTCTGCCATTAAGCCATGTCCCAAAGTGTCACATCTACAGGTCTTTTAAATACCTCCAGGGCTGCTGACTCAACCACTTCCTTGGGCAGCCTCTTCCAATGTTTGACTACCCTTTCAGTGAAGAAATTTTTGCTAATATTCAATTGAAATCTCCCATGGAGGAACTTAAGGCCGTTTCCTCTTGTCCTGTCAATTTTTACCTGGGAGAAGGGGCTGAACCCCACCCCGCTACAGCCTCTTTTCAGGTAGCTGTAGAGAGCAATAAGGTCTCTTTTCCTTTCTTCCAGCCTAAAAATCCCCTGCTCCCTCAGCTGCTCCTCATAAGCCTATGCTCCAGACCCCTCACCAGCTTCATTGCTCATCTCTGGTCACCCTCCAGCACTTATATGCCTTTCTTGCAGTGAAGGGCCCAAAACTGGACACAGGTTTCCAAGTGTGGCCTCACCAGTGCCAAGCACAGGCAGGGCAACCCCTGCCCTGCTGCTGCTGGCCACGCTGTTGCTGCTACAGGCCAGGAAGCCATTGGCCTCCTTGGCCCCCTGGGCACACACTGGCTCATGTTCAGCCGCTGTCAAACAGCACCCACAGTCCTTTCCCACCAGCAGCTTTCCAGCCACTCTCTCCCCAGCCTGCAGCGCTGCCTGGGGCTGTTGTGACCCCAGGGCAGGACCCAGCACTTGGCCTTGGCCCATGGATCCATTGAAGTTCATTGAAGTGGGAAGTGAGAGAGAGGACACTTCAATAGCCTAAGGCCAGGGCTTATCTGTGTTTTGCCTTGCTGAAGCTCTTCATTGACTTGCAGCCCAGTCCTTACACCATTCTCAAGGATCTAGACTAACAAATCCTGATAACTAAAATAAAATTTTAAAAAAACTCTGCAAGGCAAAAAGAGCAAGTAGCCTGCAGAAAACGCATGAAAATGCCAAAAGTACACGTTGTCAGTTATGGCAGACGCTGAAGGCACCCATGTGTTTTCTCAGGCTCCATCACTGCACTCACAGTCACCTGATTCAACGCAGCAAAGCAGCATTGAATCATGGCCGTGACGCAACTGGTTTGTTACAACCCAAAGCTGTTGGTCACGGATACTCACCCCTTCTTAATTGTCAATATGTTTTCACTAGGCACCAACTCTTCTGTTTTGTTCCTCTATGACTTTCATACACAGGGTCTACATATGAGTAAGTGTACACAGACACGCAGAGCAGAAAACAGAAATAGTGGTGGCAGAAAGGGCCAACTCTACCATGGTGTGATTAATTTTTCATATTCCAGTCAGTAAGACTTGCCTAGAATAGAAATTTTCCTATAAATAAGTTAATCATTATAGATAATATGCCACCTGTAGATAAAAGATGGTTTAATAATCCCAACTACCTAAAAGTTTTACTATTTCTTGTACTAGTGCAGCACTGTTCTCAGGCCTTACAAAATCCTTCACCTGTCCTTCCCCTCGCCTCTTTGAGAGACCCAGCTGGATGGACCCTTCTTGTATAAATATTGAGATGAACAGATCTTCATTTTCCGACTTGCTATTTTGTCATTTTCGTGCAACACTACAGAACTTTTGCCTCTCTGAGAGTACAGTGGATGAGAATGCAGCAAGAAAATGTGGACTACAAGGCTGCATGAACCACACGAAAACAACCACTGACAGCAACATAAACACGGATAACCCCAGAAACAGCATTGTGACAGTTTGTCCTGGAAAACACTTTCAAGTTCTGAGGCCAGAAATGGCCAGCATGGATGATGATATCTTGTATACAGTGCTTACCAAGGTATTCAAGGCCATGGAGTAAGGAAGCACACTTATTAATCTGAATAAACGTCAGCTCTTCAGGACGACACTGAATGAGGATACGTGACCCAAAGGTGTCTCTGGTAAAACTGAGAATAATCTGTATCTGCGTTTAGTCAGTGGGGAAAAAAACCAAAACCAAACAGAAAACCAACCAACAAGACAACAAATAAACAAACAAGAAACCCAGACAACAAACCATTGTGGATAGCAGTGGAAGAAAGAGCAGATGGTGCAAAGCCTTTCAAGCCTCAATTACTCACAGTGAAAAGCCTAGTGGATGCTCTCACTTATTTTATGTCAGATCTGTAATCCAGGAAGCTTCAAAAGGGGAGTGACCACTGGACTGGAACCAGAGTGCAGAAACAGGTGACTGTCACCTCAGTGACAGTGCCAAAGCAAGAGCCTGAAGACAGGAGTATTTCTCAATTAACATAAATTATTGATCATCTCTGTACAGATAAAATCTGATCCTGCAACGAGTACATGCAATCAGGAGTGATAATTATCTCATTACCAGCAGGCTACAGCAAATCAGCTGTACTTACGTGTCTCAAGGATATCTAAGATGGAGTTTACACTGGCACCAGCCAAACTAAAGTCCAGGCACACAAAATAGCCACTGTACAGGTTGTATTTCCAGCTAGGTATTTCCAGCACCTGTTGACACACCTTTGATAAATCTGACACTAACATGAGTGAAGCCAAAGGCAAATGGGCATAGGGTGATTCTCCAGGTAAACATGGCTTCATAGTGTAGTATGGGATAATTGTCACTCTTCTCGCTTGACAATTTCTGTCGAAACATTGGGAATTATTGGTAAGGTGTGACATATAACAGGGTATTTATTCTTACACATAGCATGATAAACCCTGGTGAAGAAGCAGAGACTGCACTTAGATGAAAGCAGCGATGAATCAAGATGATCTTGAAAAAAAACAGTTGGAAGACAGAAAACGAAAGTGCTCTAAAACCATAATCAGATCAAAAGAAGAGGCAACATGGAAGGAAGTCCTGCGTCCATGCACACAGGTAGAGTCATTTTGCCATTGCTTATCCTGCTGTACAGAGGAGACAAAGAACTCACTTATGCTTTGAGAAATTTGAAGATTCTAGTAAAATATCTAGAGACTCCTTGAGCTGACTTACAGCCAGATGAGTGTACTCCAAATATACCATGTCTCCTGTTCAACAAGAATTTCAGGGTTATTTTAAACTAAAAAAGTGATTCTGGAGCATAAGACAAATTATGATGGTTTTCAAGTTAAGCAATAATAAGTATTTATTTTTAACCAATGATTCACTGCAGTCCACAATATTCTGTTATGCCTTTGGGGTTTTATTTTGAAACATTATACAGTTTTCTTTCATATGCATCAAGAATCGAATCTTTATAAGAGAGATTATGTAGGGTAATGACAAGATGCATTATGTAGGGTAATGACAAATGTATAGAAAGTGAAGTTAATTTTGAATGCGTAAGATTGAGTAAAATTGGAGTTTAAATCGCATTGCCAATGTTGATTACAACATTGCTGGAATAGTGCCAAAATACATGCAAAACACGCAACTAAATAATATTGAAGTTTCAAGACTGATTTGAATTAATTGATTTACAAACAGAGTGAAGAACATTTATATCAGATCTTTCAAAACTGCATTGCCAATGATATGTATCAATCTGGCATTTTACTCTAAAATGGCTAAGTGTTGCTTTTTAAGCTTTGAATGAATTGGGCTCAATGGAGCGATTAGTCAGAAACTAACCTTTTTGTTAACAAAGTGAAATCAGAAAATAGGCAATAACTTAGTGTTCAAGTAAATTTAAAAAAAGTTCACTAAGTACAGACACTTGCAAAATTGCACCTATCCAGCAGAATAATATCTAATTTAACACAGTTACTAAAGATAAATGATTTTTCCTGATCAAATTATATCAGGATGAATAATTTTATACTATATAATTGGTGAGCTGGATAATTCAATAAGCCCATTTACTATGGTTGACTTCCTTTCACAAGTAAAAATTCTGTAATGAGGAAGGCAGTTTTGTAAAAACAGCTGCCAAATGGCAGTAGCATAATAAAAGAAGCCCATTAATCAGAAAATTAATTAAACATTCTGTGTATGTAAAACCTGCTGCATACTGAGAAAATGTGAATGGCCTGACAACAGCATTTGTAACAATTTATTTGTTCGAGAATTATAGGAAACAACCAGTGTATTACAACAAGAGCCAAATACAGCTATTCTACAGGAAGAAAAGGACTCAATTTCTTGGGTTAATTGGCTAGAAAAATAATAGAAAAAATATTAAACATTTCTATTCCTTTTCTTACTAATCAGAATATAAATACTGTGGGGTACCATTCCTCTCATCTTGTCTGAAGTAAAGAGTACTCCTAGCAGAGAAGGCCAGAGTGAAATGCAGTAGCAATATGGATGGTGGATGTCAGAGCTCTGGCATCTCTCAGAATCAAGTGGAATTTTAGAATGAGCTGGGACCAAGATATTCTGTGTCATATGACACTGGAGGAGCAATACAATAATTTTGAATGCTTAAAATAATTTCCAAAGTGTCTTCATATTTGTAAAAGATGTGATCTCTTCTTGACATTTAAGCTGGAGAATACTCATTTTGAAAGCAACATAAATTTTCCTCAAATTAGGTTATACCTTGAAGCTCAAGATGACATGGAGGGTTTACGACATTGAGAATCAAGATAAACAAACTTACAGGGATGGTTTTATAAACCTATGATGGTAGCCACCAAGATAAACATGTGCCTCTATTCATTGATCTGAAAGAAAAAAAGTGGGCACAAACGCAGAGTGAGGCATGTGGTCAGCAAAAATAAACACATTTTATATAACTTAGTAATGAACAGCAGAATTTTCTCCCTAGGGGCAAATTCATATTATTTTGGGAAATAATGTGGAATTTTGTTGCATTCACTCCTTTGTTTTGATAGAAAAGTCTTCAACAGATGTGCTGCACAACCATATTTTATGGGAATAAAATGTGCCCCAATTTTCTGGGCTATATAATCACAGAAGATTACAAACAAGAGCCTCATAAGCTTCTAATGAATTTAGACCCCCTCGCTCCTTTGAAAATCAATGAGAGTAAAACAGGTAACAGCCTTAAGCACTTTCTTTATATCTGCATAATTGAGTTTGAAATAAATGAAAGAAGTAAACTTCATGGCCTCATGTGCAGTGTTGGCTACTTTTAAATAACATTCAGCATAATTTCTTCTCATTCTTTGCTTCCTTTTAAAGTCAGCAATGAGCAGGCACAGGATTATACAGCTGGGAAGAACCCCAGGTCTATGATCCTTATGATGGGAAATTGCTCTGACTTTAGGAAAGCACTGACTATTTCCAATAAAGCATGTTTAAAATGCTCTTTCTTTTCAGTGCCAGATGTTCTTTTCCATGCCATGTATTTGATTTTAAATAAGAAGAAAATTTCTGGTTTTGGTGGTGTGTCTGGTTGGATGGATAGAATATCTAAATTATTTTCTGTGCCGCATAGCTAACAAAGTGATCCAAATATTTCCACAGTGTCATATACAGAAAAGATTAAATCAGAGTTATATGGAACAGATTAAATTTAATATCAGAATTATATTTTCTTTCTACTTTTTGTTATGTAAAATGATTTATTCATAGATAGTTAGTGCTTGGAGAGTCTCCAGGTATTTTCTCTCTGGAGGTCAAAATCATGCTGGAATGACATAAAGTAACCTCTTAGTTCCTATAGAACATGTTACTAATACTGCAGTATCAGAACAATTTGAAATTGAAAAACAAGGGATTATGGGAGAAAAGTCATTGTGGAGAAAATACAGCAAATACATTGTATTAACGACCAATAGCTTTTGTGAGCCTGTTCCACCTGCAATATTTTAAAACCTTGTCTCCAGTTGCAGAAATAGATTGTTGAACTGAAGCCATGAAAACCACTGAATCATTCATTAGCTTGCCAGAGGTAGAGAGTGGTTAGATGGCACCGTGGGTTAATGCATAAGCTTTTCAAGCTGGAGGCAAGATATGACTAGATTTAGGTCACAAATGAGACATATTCAGTGCTATCAGCTTGCTTTCTATGGGTAATTTCTCACCTGTACAGATACATTTTATGATTGGCAATCTGTTCCACAGTGAAAAAAACCAGACATAACAAGAATATTGCAATTGGGATTAAAAGGCTGTGTAGACAAAGATTCAAATTTACTATCTACATGACACCTAGCTCTTTCAAAAAATTATTGTTCCATTCAGCGTGACATAAGACACAGTTTTTCTCACAAAATACAGAAACACTTAAATGTTTGGTTTAGAACAACACTGAAATCAGAAAAAAAAAAAAAAAGATTGCATAGAATCACAATTTTATGTGAAGCGGGTTAATGAATCTCTAAAATTTACATCTTTTGGGATAAGCAAAATAGGAATGCAGAGTATAAAAATACTAATAGCACCTATCTTAATACATAAATACACACATACAGCAAAAGAAATCACCTACACATACTGAGGTATGACAAATAAATCTCTGCCATGGCCATGCAGATGAGTGCTATGGATAGAGTGTATACTTTTTGCTACACAGGTAGCTTCAAAGCAAGAATAAACAAAGCTGTGCTGCTGGAAAGCCAGCGAAGTGAAACTCCTGCTGTTCACATTCATTGTTGCAGTGTGTTAGGAGGTGTCCGTGTGGCATCTGTGTGTGCCCAGGGCATGTGTGGTCTGCTACATGTGCACAGGAAAAGGAGATGGACAAATATAGGTGAGAAAGTAGAAAACTACAGACCACCAAGAATATTGTATGCCTCTTGTTGCTCAAATGTTAGTCTTTTGTCTTTTCCATGTCCTCACTCCTTGCAGAAGACAGCTACACAGAAGTGAGGAGAACTATTTTCATGTATTAGCTGTAGACTGGAGCATAAATATGATTTCATAACATTCAGTTTCACAAACAGGGACCTTGAAGTCACAGGACTGGGTTAGCTGAATCATTTGCTTCCAGGACACTTAACAAATACATAAGAGTGATATCTTCTTCCAGACAGGTTATACTCCGAAAGCAGAACAAGCAGAATCAACAGGAATCAAACTATAGGCTGTACCAAAATGTATTTAAAAAAAGATGGTTCTTGTGCAGTATTGTAAGGTTCTTTTCAATCAGATTTCTCTGCACAACACTCTGCAATTATTCTGTAAAGTTGTGATACTTTCTTCAAAGGATTTTTTGCTTCAATGTCTATATTATCCATCCTTCAAATCACCATAGAGGAGGTTAGAAATTCTTAGGTTTTCATTTGCATCACTCCAATGTTTATTAAATCCCTGCTCTGTAGTATCCTTCCATTTATCTCTAACCATTTATCATTTAACAATCTCCTTGGGATATTTGACTGACATCTAGAGTAATGTGAAGTTTCACATGTTCAAAGTTTTACAAATCAATTCCACTACTTAAGAGACCTTAAACTTACGGTATACAAAACCAAGACAAACTCTTTATTATTTGTGAGTTGTGCAATTGTCAAATATTGGTTGCTAGTTAGTGAAAGAAGTTGCTAGTTAGATTATACCTTCCAGGTGGCATGATCTTCTGATGGAGTCCTAGCATGAAGGATATATTCTGAGAAAAAATGTGCTTGCCTTTTTATTTTTTTTTTTTTTTGCTTTAAGGAGAAATTTTGTTTTGTAGCTCATTTACAAACTGCATCCATCTAATATCCTACTAAGAAAGATATCTACATAAAGAAAAAAGGTAAGGAATCCACGGGCCATCTCTTTATGCATCTCCCCCTTATATCTGAGGCACAAATTTTGGAGAATAAAATGAGCTTCGAGGATTCTTAGCAAGTTCAAAGTGTTGAATAAAGTACAGAAAAAAAGCAACGTTTCCTTTTAAAATACAGCATAATGTACATAATTCATTTATTTCCTTGTCCATGTATTTATTGTCGTGGTTACTCATACAATGAGATATCAGTTATGGTTTAGGCCGCCTCAGTGGTCACTGACAAGAAGTGTATTCCTAATCTATCTATTCTGAATTGCTTTCTGAACAACTCGTTGACACTGTTGGGGAAATAGATGTTTAAAGCAAATGCTCAGAATGAAACAGATAAACACCACTGTAACAATGCAGAAAGGATAAAAGTTAACTGATGAGTACATTGCTTTTAAAAATATTAAATCCTTGCTTTTCCCTCCATCTTCTACCTTTAAGTTTTTAAGCATTCTTCTAAAATATGGAAAAGGAGGGGAAAATACTTCATTATTTTCAGTTTCAAGATATCGCTTTCTTCTTGGTGGGCTTATCTACAGTGCCTCAATGGTTTGCCAAAGTTTAAATATGATTTATGTTTTTTTCTTAGAAACCAAATTGCTTTGCAGTTATATGAGTAATTATCTCTTAATTAAAATCATGATTAAAGTACTATTTCGAATTTCATAAACTTTATCTGCCTGCCATTGTCAGAACTGTTATAACACTATTTTATAAAATTTATTAAAAAGTCTTGAACTATTTCTAGAAAATGAATGTTCCTGAAAAGAGTCAAGTTCTCATACTATAGCAACATTAGCAAGACAAAATGGAGTGGAATATAAATAAGAAGTATTGCAAAAATATGGAAAAGTAATATATTAAATATTGTTTGATCTAATCTGTCTTAATTTTTGAACTCCTTTACATCTGATTACTTATTTTTGCAAATATGATGTTCCCATAGCAAATAGATAATAGAGTTTTTAATAGCAATCTGAAATAATTGTAGATGAAGTAGAAGAGTTTTGATATAGAACTGTTATTGATGTGACCAGTGACAGGAGGAGGAGTAATTGTCATAAAATAAATATACGAAGTTTTGCCTCAACATGAGGAAAAACCTCTTTACATTGAGGGTGGTAGAGCACTGGAACAGGCTGCCCAGGGAGGTCATGAAGCCTCCCCCTCTGGAGACATTCAAAACCAAACTAGAAATTTCCTGCGTCACCTGCTCTAGGTTACTCTGTCTTGGCAGGGGGGGTTGGACCAGATGATCTCCAGAGACACCTTCCAACTCTAAAATTCTGTAATTCTGTGACCAAGTGCAGAGCCTCAGCTCTAGTCCTGGGGACACGTACTTTATCTTCCTCAAGGACCTAGCTATTGGATCCCTCAAGAAACCATTCCCAAGGACAAAAGGGGTCCTAGGCACCTGGACCATCATCCCAAGGAGGAGCAAGGAGCCATTCACATTCTCAGCATGGATTACACAGGTGGCACAAGACTCACTGACTCCAGAGCAGGGACTCCAGCACCAGAGGAAAGCCACCTGAGGCAGAGTTGGGTTGGCATAGAATATTAGTGCCATAAGTGAACTTTTGTTCAGAGGTATTTTGACAGAAATTACATACAGCAAGAAGGAACTTGTCATTCCAGAAAACTTACACAAAGCTGGAGGCACATGCTTAGCTTGCATGTTCAGTGGGAGTGACATGGGGGAAAGGAGCATGGAACTGCAATGTTGTTCCCAATTTATGTGACCCTGAGCCAGGAGGTGTTTTGGAGGGTTCATTTTCAAATTAAGAAGGACCTTCAGGAAAGGATGTCAGAGCAGGCAACATCTGCACAGAGTCAAAGCTTCTGTGTTTAAATTCTGTGATCTGCTTAGCTGGCACTGGGGGGACGAGGTAAGACAAAGTGCAACGAATGGGGACTGGTAGGGATGCAGCTGTCAGCTGGCAGGACATGTGCAGGCATCCAATGCTCCCTTTGCTTGGGCTATTGTCTATATCTTAGTGGGGTACAGGCTGGGAATGGCACGGTGGGATGAAAGAGTAAGTGGAACTCCTGAGGGGACTTGCAGCCACTGAGATGAAGGGCTGCAGATAGGGCCTGGTGCTCACCTCTGGCGTGAGCAGGATGTGATCCTCACTTTTTGGAATGTGAGCCCTGATGAATTACAGGGGAAACATGTGTAGCAAGAACAGAGCAGATTGGGATACTGCAGAAAAGGTGAGAAGGAAATTGATAGGATGCCAAGGCAAGGGTTGATACCTCAGTGGTGACAAAACTGGGCAATGAAAGGCATGGCTCAAAGAAGAGAAAATAGACACTTGCGGAACAAGGCACTGTGGAAACTCATAATCTTTCTCAACAGGGAATCTGTTCCCACCTCCTCTAGAAAAATTTGGATGAGGAATAGCCAGGGAGTTAAGCAGCAAACAGGAAGAAAAACAGTATCTATTGCAAGGTGTACCCAGGCCAGATGCTCCTGCTCAACAGGTCATACCCTTCAAGGAGAGGAAGTGGTGAGCATCAGCGGCAGGACATTCTTTTCTGCGGGAGACTGAGGCACCCACCTGCTGACCTGACCTGCAAACAGGGAATGTTTACTACTTGCCAGAAGGTAAAATCCTGCATATCATAGAGAAGATGCCAAAACTCCTTAAACTCAGATACTGCTACTTGTCCTTCCATGTGGATGCCAATGATACTGTAAAGAGTGACCCACAAAAGATCAAGAACTACAGAGCTCTGAGGGCTAAAGCAAAGGTGATAGGATCTTGGATTCTGTCAATCCTGCCAGGGCAAGGCAAGTGTATAGGCAGGAGCAGGCAAAACATACAATCAGCGACTGGCCGCTGCATGGTCTGTGGCTGCCATGGCCATGAGATGCTCTTTGAAGAAAATTCGAAGCTCCTTGCCAAGATAGCTTTCCCAACTGGATGTCTAGCTTAGCAAGGTAGAGATAAAGCTTGATTTCATGGGGAGTGTTCTCAGAAACCAGGAAGTAAGAGGACACAGAATGAAAGTATCTGAGAACCGAAGGGATGCTCCCACACTCTTGTAGAGTCCAGGTACATCATGGTACATCTTCTCAAATCTTACAATTTACAGCAACACTTACACTGTCAGGAACAGAGTAGAATAAAATGGCACATGCCATCCCACAGCTGTAAAATGCTTTAAGAATTAAAGATGTTTGATGTGGTTAGGCTGTCTGATGGGACCCCTTCAATGTATGGGTACAAACCATTTTGGAAAGACAGAAAGGCTGAAAGAAGAGGAGGGCTTTCATTTTCTGCAGAAAATTAGTCTGAGTGACTAGAGGGTACCTGTACTCACCAGGATGCCTTTGGGTCAAAATGAGAGGAATTGTCTTGTGATAGAGAAACATTGTGATAGGTTGCTGGGTATAGATTGCTGGATCAGGAATCAGAGCCCTCTTCAGACACCTCAAAGATTCCTCAGACCTGCTCGCCCTGGTTCTCACAATGACTTCAACATCATATTTGTTGGAAAGCAACACAGCAGTATAAAAGCAATGCAGATTTCTGGAATGCATTGACATCAAATTCCAAAACCAATCCCAGTAAATACTTATTAGGTAGGAGCAGTGCTCTACTAGAACAGCTGTGCACAAGTAACGAAGATTTGTTTAGACACTTTCATATAAATGACAGCTTTGGCAATGTGGTCATCACAAGTTTGTGAAGTTTAAGATCCTGAGGCTGAAGCAGACAAGGGCTGAATAAAGCCCTTGAGAAGAGCAGATCTCAGCATGATCAGGAAATAGTGAGTAGAGGTGGCTTGGGACTCTGCCTTGCAGGGCAAATGGGCTTGGAACAGCTGGCAGATTTTCAGAGACAGAAAAGAGAGATGTCAAAAGGTAGAGCCTCCAAAATAGCAGCATATAAATATCAGGTGGGCATGAAGCAGCGCAGTGAGGAGAGAAGATCTGCTGCAACTCAAACTGATAAAAGATATAAAGAATGACATGAAAGTCATCTGTAAATATTAGTATAAAGCAAAAATACGAGGAAGATAAAGGGCTACTATCAATTGGGACTGGCAAGTCAGTCACAAACACTACAGCAAAGACCCAAATAGTAGTTCCCCTATTCACCTCAGTCGTCAGTCCCATCGTCTCTAACACTAAGTAACAGTAATAAGGGAAATGGTGAACTACTGATGACAGAGTCAGGGACCATCCATACAAAGCAGATCTAGACAGATTCGTAAGAGCAGGTAAGATGTATCCAAGGGTGTTGAGAGTGTTGGCTGACATGATAACAAAATAATTGCTATCAATCATTGTTGAAAAGCCACAGGCATCAGGAGAAGCCAAGTAATCTGAAAAGGGAAAATATTTTGCCCAACTACAAATACTGAGAAAAAATAAAGGTCAGAGAAAAGGCAGACAATCACCATTACTTCAGTTCCTGGAAAAACTAAGGAAGAGGTACTCAGGGAAGGACCTCTCAGGAACATGAAGGACAAGAAGGTGACTCAAAGAAGTTAATATAGAATTACTAAGATTAAGTCATAGTTGACCAACCTGATTGCCTTCTGCAATCAGTTTACTCAGTGAATGAAGATAGAGCTGCCTTGATTTTGTCAAGGTTTTTGACCTGGCCTCCCACAACATCCCTATAAACAAATTGCCAGCTCTCTGATAGAGGGACCATTATTTGGGTAGAAACTGATTTAAACTACCAAACTCAAAGGGTGATTGGTTCAAAGTCCCACTGGCAGAAATCAGATTTAGAGTTTCCCCGGACTTCCTCCTGGGTGAAATGCTCTTCAGTGTCCTTGTAAATTATTTCAGTGATGGGATTGAATTCACATTCACCAGATTTGTGGATGACACTGAAGTAACAGCACAGGCAGGTGTGGTAAAAGGAAGAGTACAGCAGAGAGGTTGTAACAGGCTGGATAGTTGAACCAACAAGGGTTGTATGGAGTATTGCAAAGAAACACAAGCCTTGCACACCTGAAACAGAATAATCACAAACAGCAGGACAGGCTGGGTTCTGTCTCAATGGTGCATTTTAGCACTTAAAAACAATAATTTAATTCTCTTAGTGAGAAAGAGAAGTGGCTGCCATATTTCTGTATTGTTGCTCACCAGCCCAATCTGTTTTCCAAGCCACTGCTCATGGAGTCTCCATCAAACCAGTCAGGAGAGATGAAAAGACCAGAACAGTTCTGGTGACCTGAAAGACTCTGAACCTGTGACTATCTGCAAGGTGGAAGCTTTCATGTGCAGTTCTCTTTCTGGAGATGTCCCATCCAATTCACAGATGTTCAGTCACATTCCCATCAGTGACTAAGGCATAAGTCCCAAGTCCCTAAGGCAGATGTACATCAACTTTTTTTTGCCAGGAGAAGTGACATCAATTCCCTGTTGGAGACTGTTGAGAGATGCAAAGGGACAGAAGAGACCAAGCTGTGATCTGTGAGAGAGAAAGAGCGTGTGTGTATCCTTGTCATGAAGATACTTTTAGACTCTGCCTCGTTTTAGACTCCTGCTGTCCCCGTTAGTGAGAGAAAAGAGCTCAGGGTGAGGAGTGAAAGGAATCCATCACACACCAGTGTTGACGATGTCCCAATTCATAGGGGAAGAAGAGATGGATAGATGAAGAGAGGGGGCATGATAAAAAGTATATGAAGAAAGGAAGAAGTGAAAAATGAAGAAAACCTGCAACAATAATCTCGTATTCATATACAGTTTTATACTAACCTTTTTCAATTGGTCCCTCCATCCATGCCTAATTATTGACACTGGAAAGAAAGTGAGAACAAATATATAGCTTTGGGTGACTTTTCATGTGTGTAATCAGGCAACTCCATAAGTAAACAGTTGTTTTTATTTAAAGTGAAACCCATAAAGATTTGGAAGAATTAAAAAATAATTCGATAAAGAAACAGAACTGAGACATTCAGGATAGGTTTTAACACTTGAAAAAGTAAGAGGTCGAAATTAAGCTGGGGTAACTGATCACTTGGTTTCCAAAAGTTTTATTCTGTTTTCAAAGTTTCCTAGGAAAAGGGGAGGAAAAAAGACCCAGTAAAAAACATACAAGATGTTAAACTACAAATAATCCTGGTTCTACTAAGAATAGATACTTAGCATATCTTTGCAATACTGTCCAAATGTGCTCTCATGGAAAAAGGCAAAGGTTAAAACAGTTCACTTTAAAACAACTGGATGGAAAAGCAGAAACTAAGAATTTTAAAGAATTATTTTCAAATAGCAAAGAAGAAGAGTGTGGAAAGAAAACAAAAACTTGTTCACTGGGAGCATATGTAGTTGCATATTAATGATGGCATCTGTTATGTACTGACTTGAGTTCTCTTAACCACGGAATGTTACATAACCACTGTCAGGAGATTTAAAAGGCTTCCATTAATTTGTGATGGCAGCAATTAGCAAGGAGGGTGTTAATACTTACTGGTGCTCAAGCTGTCAATTTCTGGCTATTTTTCATTTGTATTCCTTGTAAACTCACACTGTTGTTTACACAACGATATCTCTGCATCTAGGGAGAAAACAAAATTGTTGTTTCTGCCACGAGATATTTGCTAGAAGAATGGCATTTGTTTTACGAACAGCTAAGGATATTTTGCTCAGAATAAAATCAATACATAAAGAAAGTTAGGAGTTTCATGTTTGATAAAGTGTATTTCTGTCTGAGCCCATGTAAGTTTTTGAACGTACATTCTAACATATCTGCTCTGTGTAATTTGGCAATGTGAAGAGTATGAAGTCTTACTGTTTAGCAGATGTTACTGAAATATATTTGCTTTAGCAAGTTTTCAAAAGGAAAAAACAATTAGTCAAAACTGAAAGTTTTTTAATGAGAACATTTTTTTACAAACAACTTATTTGAGATGATTTCTTGCTCAGACTTTTTGTGGTCAAAAAGCAATGTCAAGTAACTTGAAGCCGCAGGACTTGAAGCTACAGGGCATTAAAGTATTCTTTTCATGTAAGAATTAAACTCAATAAATGAATTGGCAACATTTCTATGTTCTGCTTAAGGGTTAGTTGCTCTTCACACTCTAAAGAACATAGTGGAGGCCAAGAAAAAACACAAAACAACATTACTATTACACAAGGTAGCAATGATGCATTCCTTCCATTTTCCCTGCAGGTGATGCCCTGAAGAGGATAGCACAGACCTCAATCATCTTAAAGTTCTCTTGGATTTGGCATCCAAGATGAGGGAGCTGTAGTTACACCTTGCTAAACACCTGTTCATTTAACTTACCAGATTCAGTCATCATATTATGGCGTTTCAGTTTAGAATATGGTTTTGAGATAATAACATTTGATAAAATTACAGTATCATCCAGCATCCTGAATCACTGGTGTTTTGAAAGCATTTAGAGGTTCATGCATCTATTATAAATATATTAATCTAGATTTTAAATATTTTTGTGTCATAAATGTCTGCAAATCTTTTAGGTACTGTAAACATACGGAACTGAAGAAGTATATCCCATTCTGGAATTAGAGGGCAGCAGCTGAACAGTATGAACTACCTTGCGTAATGTTCAAAGGAGAAAAAATTATTCCAAGCAGAGCAGTGTAAATTCCATCAGATACAAAAAACAGCTATGGGATCCTTTTTATGACCACATAAAATAAAAAATCATAGAAGTCTTACTGAAAGACTCATAACACAGCAAAATACATGCAATTACATTTTTTTTCTTCCCCAGTTAAATTGCCAGGTTTAACTGGCACTATCAGAAACTGAACTTTTGATTCTGTGGAACTTCTTTCAAGCTTAGCATTAAAAATGCAGTGATCTGTCCCAGTTAGGTCTCTAGGCAGCACCACTTGATAGCATTAGTCAAACAATACATGCTGAATTGAAAAGAGTCCCCATCACCTGCAATGGTTTTCACAGTCTTTATTTAAACATTCTATGCCTTCAGTAGTCTAAGATAAGCAGAAATAATATTTCTTCATGTTTGTGGGCTTTTTTTCCCCCACTGATAAAACGCAATAACTTCCAATGCTCAGTTTTAACAATCACTACAAATGCCTTTTACTCCTCTGTGATCATCAGCTGCATAGTTAATGCCACCAGGAAATTCTGGATAACTGTAGAGTAGGAGGACACCTGGGAACAAGCAGCTAAATCAAACAAACATAATTAAATTGTGGAGCTCATTTTAAATGGATGCTTTGGGAAAAAAAAAAAGAATAAATGTGTTTTAAAAGGCTTTAATCAAATGGAGGATTGTCTATCACTGACTATTAAGCTTGATGATCCAGGTGTATTGTCCAGTTCAGAAAATTCCTGAAGTATGAAACAGAGGAAGGTTTCAAATAATTCACTGATTCTTAAAATTGTCCCTAAATGCCTGCCTTTAGTCACTACCAGAAGCAGGATGGTAGGTGGCCAAATAAGGACCTTTGGTCCTTACAACAGACTATGAAAGTATTTAACTCACTTCCTGGACCACGGTTTCTAAAGAAGAATAACCATAAAACAGCAGCTGTTCTCTTGGCATGTACTGCTGTGCTGGTTGGGAATGCACCTCTTCTTTATACCTCTTAGCCTCCTTTTCAACTACAGCCCAAAAATGGGGAAGGAGACAGTCACAGCATTAATGGGAGAGAAAGTCCTCTGCTGAGCCACAGAACACAGCAGAGCCAAGCTCACAGACCTGCAGGATGTTAGAACTACACTACGTAGTACTGTAGTGTATAGTATTATACTACATACAGTACTGAAATAATGTTTGAAGCCAGGGAGTCCTAAAAACTTAATGGTGGTCTGATGGGATTGTGCCACTATTGCTCAGAATGGTGAATGGAAATACAAGTCTGAACATCCTTATGTCCCCAGGGTATTTTAGAACAAACAGAGGGTGTCTCAGTCTTTGTTTGAACAGTGCTTGGGGGATACTGACAAGCAAAAGAAATTTGTTAATGAAGGCACGTACCATTGTTAGACAAATGTCATGCAGGGATTTAAAACTGCCCATCCTATATCTCATAGCACAGCACATGTAGACATATTTTAATCTTATAGCTTTGGTTATCAGTATACTGAACCTCAATATGGCAGGGGACATGCCCTTTGCATACTCAAGTACCTCTTGCCTTACCAGAATTTGACCTGGGTGGGCTAATGTTAACTTGAACAATCCTGTCTGCAAGGAACTGGACCTTCTGGATTGTCTTGTAGACATCCACACAGGTAGCTGAGGAGCCAAGGCAGTCATAAACTGTCAATCTTCACAAAAACATTTTGAATGCAACATACCTAGCTCCCCCATACAGATACTGTTTTACATTTAATTAACTTAATTGACTTCATTACCCTGGTATTTCAGAATAACAGAATATTCTGAGTTGGAAGAGACCCACCAGGATCATAAAGCCCAATTCTAAAATGGATAGCCTAAACAGGGATCAAACCTACAACCTTGCTGTTATTAGCACTGTGCTCTAACCAATGTAGCCAATCTCAGCAGTTGCACAATTTCTGGGAAGAGAAGTACTAAAGGAATATGTTGGTACTCAGAGCCTAAACCTACAGCTATACAGAACTTTGTATGCCACCTGCATTGGACTCCAGTCCCATTGGAGTGTTTTAACACTCATGTTCAGACCAGCACATGATCATGGCAGTGGTTTTGGTTTCCAGGCTCTGAAGAACTCGAGCTAGCGTTTCCCAGGCAAATTTCCAGAGACAGAACACAACAGGAGTACACCCATGGCATCAGGATCTGTTCCTGAATATGGTATTTGGGGCCTCACAACAAGCAAGATTTCAACTAACTGGAGTAAGCTCAGGAGAGAGACACCAAGACATTGAAGGTGTGGGGGACGGTGGGGAGGGAAACTGAAGAGCTTGCTCTGTGGGGTGAAGGACTAGGAATGGTTCAGCCTGGAGAAGGGATGTCTTCAGGGGAACCTTACAGCAACCCTTCAGCAGCTGTGAGATAGCTGTTGAAGAGAGAGCTATGGGCTCTTGATGCTGATGTACCGTGAGAGGACAAGAAATAAGTGGAGCAAGGGCAGTTCTGACGGGATGTACAGAAAAGATTTTTTCCCCTGAGGACATGGAACAGCGGGACAGGCTGCCCAGAGAGGCGGTGCAGTCTCCAGCTGTGGAGGTTTCAAGACCCAGCCAGATAAAAGCCCTGAGCAACCAGGACAGACCTCAGAGATGGTCCTGCTGTGAGCAAGAGGTAGGACTAGAGGCTGCCGAGCAGTCTTTCAACTGGAACTATCCTATGATCTTTTGTTCCTAAAGGTAGGTGCAACCATTTCAAATTTGATGACATTCACATACAAATTCTCAATTGAATTTGTTCAAACTTTGTTCTGACTGAGATCAATCAGATCAGACTCTAATGTCAGTTGACTCTTTCAAACTTTCTTTCTGTGAAGAAACAAAGGAAAAACCACACTGACTTTGGTGTTGATGTCAGTATTTCAAGTAATGCTTCTACAATTTCGTGTCCCTGAAAATAAATCTTTTGACTTTGGTACTAATTGCAAAAATCATGAAAGAAAAAAGGTAACTCCTGTCCAGAGCACAAAATTGTCTGGGCAATGTAATGTAATTAAATTTTGCCCTGTGTAAGCATAGCATTTTAATTCACCTGGAGTGGCATACTCAGATCTGCGTCCAAGACCAAGTCAACCAATATTTCTTATTTCTGCAAAGTTCTGGTCAGGATTACAGTCTTAAAAGCCCTACAAGGCAGTGAGTGTTTCAAAGCACTTGGTAATGCTTTGCATACCTAAAAATATCCTTTTGTTTTTTTTGTTAAGAATTCAGGGCAGGTAGAAACATAAACAAAAACCAAACCAAACACACAACCCCCAAAATACCACACAAAACAAACAGCAACACTCTAACAACAACAAATAATTAAAAAAACCCGCAAACCCAAAATGCTCTATTGAATAAGGTAAGCCAGTGGAAATATAACAAAAATTGCAAGTTTCTTCTGCCAATAGATATATTAAACTTAGAGTATAGAAAAAAAGACTTTTTCAGAAAAAAATGCTGATCACATTGACAAAAACAAGAATTAAGTCTAGATTATTCACTGTATTTTGAAATACTACATTTCTCTTTGTCCAGGTTTGACCCTGGCTAAATACCAGGCACCTATGACATCTACTCTCTCCAGCCACAGGTGTACAGAGGAGAAAAAAAACTAACAGAAACATACTGGACTTGTGAGTTGAGATAAATCATTGGTGGGAGGGCACACAAAAAAAGGCAAAAAAAGATAGCATACCTAAAGTTCCAATATACAGAGTCAGAGGATAAATCAGAGGTAAAAATAACCTCTTAAGACACCATTTCTTCACTCACCCCCCTTCCCTCTTAAGGCACCACTTCTCAGCTCACCCCCTCCCTCCTTTCCAACTAACCAACAGCTCTGGGGTGGGGGCAGGGTATGGGGTTTTTCTTCGGTCAAGGT
>VZRL01002954.1:678650-726168 GCA_013397895.1 Origma solitaria | reverse complement strand
CTCCTCCCCCACCTTCTTTACTGACCTTGGTGCCTCCATGTTGTTTTCCCTCACATATTTTCACCTCCTCCTCCTCCTCCCCTGGCTAAAAAGAAGTGCGTGCTCACATTGTTTTGATTTCTACTTAAATGTGTTCTCACAGAGGCGTAACTAACATCTCTGATTGGCTCAGGTTCGGCCAACAGCATGTCCATCATCTTCAGAGCCATCAGAGATTGGCTCTGCTGGATATGGTGAAAACTTCCAGAACCTTCACACAGGACACACAGGAGCCATCTTTGTACCCCACCCTACTCATTAGCAAAAACTGGGCCAAGCAAAACCTACACACTCCTTTTGATGTACTACTCACAATTTCTTACTTGTTCAAATGTGTTTGGTTTTAATGTTATTATTTTTCCGTTGCTTTCTCTCTCCTATGCATTTGAAAATGTCCTCTTTAATACCCCAATAATAGTGCTCATGGATGCTAATGAAGCTGCCTCTTTGGAAAATGTGCTATTTTCTATTAGAGTGGCAAAGAAAAATTAATTCAGTGGGAAAGGTTTGTGGTGCATTTGGAAATTGCCATTATTTTATATCTTAATAAAACAGGTGGAATGGAAATTTTTTCTTTAATAGTGTCTCCAATTCTAATTCTTTGTTATTTATTTGATTTAATCTACACATACAGGCAATGTGCACACCCAGTGTGCCCATTGCCATAATTTTGATAATTAAATAACTTCCGTTGGCTTTAGAAAGTGTATTTGGATTTTCTTTTTTATTTTATATTCTTCTTTTTTCCACTTAATCTTAGGGTAATTTGCTTCAATTCTTACTATTCACTGTTTTCAAAATGGAAAAGTTCTGCAGAAAACACGATATCCTTATCCATGGAACAGCTGTCTGATGCACAGAGACTAAAGAACTCAAACAGTATATCAACAGTAGAAAATCTATTGCTACAAAAAGGCTCTGCAGCCCAGTTTCAGGGGCGAAAACCTTTTATTTAAAAGGACAGCTGTTACTGGAATACAGGCTGCAGCACGTGCCCTTTGCCAGGAAAAACACTCTTTTTAAAATGCAAGGCACTTCCTTAGCTTGGATTCAAATGAGTCTATATAATCAGGAGAATGTCTGAAAAGAAAAGAATACCATCCCCCTGATTTTCATTGTAAATCCCCTGCAAATATCAAATGCAGCATATCCATTTTTGTAATGCATGTCTTCCTATGTCATTATTATTAAACTTATTATTGGTTCTAGTCTAGATTCTCAGTGGTTGCAGCATAGTGGATGACTAAGCCATAAAATAGGTGCGAGTTAGTGTGCTTTGACCTTCTCTGAAGCTGTAGGATATTTTAATTATTACATCTTTTTTTATTCCCATTATTCTAAAGTTTGAATAAAACTGTCATATATGCAGAAATCAGCACATAAAGATTTTAAGAACCTCTAAAGAAATTAATCACAAGTTGTTGAGGAGATAAGATGCAAAAGTAATGAAGACAGTTACAATAATCTGGCAAATCAAAGTGATTGCTTTAAATTGGAAAATAAAACCTAACTGTGTGGAACACAGAGACATCTCACAGCTCAGCAGCCTCCTGCATGCCCTGTGGCTCATCCCATTTGTGTTGGTATTTCACCTCCTCAAGGAGGGTGTTTCCAAACTTCCATCACCTGCCAATGCTCATACAAAATTACTGGTCATGAAGAACAGTCCTCCAGTACAAGATCATTCAGAAGTCTTCCTGTCAGTCTTTGGAGATGCTTTTCACTAAACATGGGATAAAAGTCCTGCCATTATTATTAGCTGTGTTAATTATATATCAGCAAATAATAATAAAGGTACTAACGCATTGATACCTGGTATTAGACATATACTTTTCTATTATAAAATGCCACCTTCTCTCACAGACTGTTAGGCTTTATTAAGACATCATCAACAGAATGTGAAACTTGTGCAGTCAGAATTGCTTCCTAAGCATCAGCTACAAGAAGCTCAACTCCTTTGATTAAAAACTGTATACTGAAATAGATAACTGTAATGTAGGAACTATTGAACCTTTACCTCAGAACTCAAAGGCTGACAGCTGTGCCACATAAATCACTCTTTCTTTGCTCCTGATCATTTTGGCACAGTTCCTTCAACAGAATTACTGTCTTAAGACTGGGATGATTTGTTATTTACCTGACATATCAAAATTAGCCAAATAAAATTTTATTTTTAAGACTTTGGAAAATGCCAGATTGTTCACTAAAGATGTGGGGTTTTTTTTACTTAAAAAATCATCTGTATTATTGTTATGTTCTCAAAAATAAGTTTAAGTGATGGGAGAGGCACAGACATTATGATTAGAAAAAGTCTAGTAATTTTTTTCTTTAAAAAAAAAAAAATTCTTGAAAATTCTATATGAAAACTTAGAAACAGTGATTTGTAAAAGAAAAATTCTGGAAAAAATGATCTCAACTTTAACAAAAGGAATATTTCTTTGATTACACTGAAAATCTTTTCAGTTTCTGGTTTATTTTTTTAGCAAAATACGTTTCATTATGCAAAGTGATCTATAAGGAAAAAAAAATTTATAGCTTTGGAGTGTTCACAATTTTTCACTGTTTCCTGATACAGCATTAATTGATATTGTCACAGTTGGATGTATCAAAGACCTTTGCCCTCCCTCTTAAATTTTAATGATGTCTTTACTGCTTTTCGAATACAAACTACCTCTTTGCTCCTTGTATATCTTCTTTTCTAATCTTTAGTGTTTGGAAAGCCTCTTTAATTCTTAAAATTATGGTATTTGACTGTTGTTTTTTCTTTTGCTTCCTTTTCCCTCAATACATTTTATTTTCTCTCTCTGAGTGCATTTCTCTAATCTGTCAGCTGCAGTCATAATGACTTGCAAAATTTTCCACAAGAAAGAAAACTGGGATCAGATATGCAAATATTTTTACACATATGTATAATATGCATGTATATAGTATATATACACCTAAAGTTAAAATATGTCTCTTACAGGCCACCATCTAAATATCTTCCACATCCCCTTTGGAGCTGAGATATTGTAAAGAATATTTTTATGTCCTGTGAGATGCTTGAACATTAGGGGGTTTTTACCTAGTTTATGCAACACCTACTGTTTTGCATTCCATTTCAGCTTCAAGGCAGTAAGTTACACCACTCATATTAAGTCATACCATATTTATACCAGCAATTTTTTATGGTATTCGTCTTGTTACATTGCAGGCTGCATCCACGGAATTTGACTGAATTACTGCTAAGTGTGGAAGTACAGAATAAGAACAAAATCTAACTTATGCATCTTGCTTTTAAAAACAGGAACTAATGCTTCATTGTTTAATTATCTTTATTTCATCTAAGCCTTAAATTAATATTTAAGAGTCTTCTGTGTCTGATTTTCATTATATGATCAATAATTTATTGCTGAAAATATTTTACATAAGGATAGGATTTTGACTCATTTTTGTTCATGGTTTTTTAACAGTTTATCATTGTAAATGGAAAGGTCTAAGTTTTACTTTATTTCATATTTTACAAGCAATTTATAGAACTATCAGTCAACTACAAAACTCTAATTGCTTTCCACACAATGTACAAAAGTCTATATTAAATCATTACAAAGATACACATATTTTCTTCTGACAGCTACTTCTCAGCAAAACATTCCATATAATCAAGATCTCTTTTTGGTTTTTGCAAATCACTAGGGAAAGTGCAACTTTCATAGCTGATCCTTCAAATATTTATGTAAAAATCCTGAAACTAATCACCGAAGAAATAAAAAATTGCCAAAAATATTTTCAAAAAGTTCAAGTGAAAATATTCATATAGATTGCAGGACTTAAACTATAATATTTCTTTTCTTTGTCCCTAAAAAATGACACTGTAAGAAGTTTGACATCAGAGTGTTTGAACACTTCTTTTGTTTTACCTCAAGTGGCTCAGTTGGGCTAAGGGCCTATTTGCACAGGGAAAAATACAGTAAATATTCCATGATGTGCCATTGGATAGCTAGGTGATGGACAACCCTGAAAACCTACTGCTGCATGAGACAGGTGTGTTTTAGAAATATAAAAATCTGTGGAATTTAACTCAGTCTTGTCATTACAATATCCTGTCTACTGCAGTCTTGGGATGATCTAGGTTCTCATCTCAGTGCAGCCTGAATAATATGTTGCGAATACTGATATATTTGAATAATAATAATTTGTGAATAATATGTTGTGATATTCATTCCATAGACATTTCAAAGATATGTCTATAAATATAAAGTAACTAATATTCTTTTTGTGCTTTCAGACAGAGGTAATGTAAATGAAATTTTCAAGCTCTTTGAAAATATTTCTTTTTAATATTAGTTTTTTTCCTCTTCCAAATATCTAATTTTGTTTTAACTGTAAGTATTTTCTGTTGTCTGATTATTTTATTCTCTAGGTTTTAGATTTTTGGTCTGGTTATATTCTTGAGGGTTTTTTTAAGTTTTAAAATGAATCACTCACCCATATTTTTCTTAAGTCAGCAATTTTCTTTATAACTGATGGCCTTGTACATATTTCCTTTGATTTTACATCTATTTGGCTGTATATCTATTCCATTGTTCTTACTCCTTATCACATCCTAAGTCATCCAAAGAGGAAAAGCAAACAAAAAAGGAACTATACTTTTATAACATATTATATATCATCTTTCATTTTCAGGGATGACATTTAATGTAAAGTCACAACCAATGTTCATATATTGATTCAGTGACCATCATGTCAAAATATTCCATTGATATATTATGAAGTATGGAATGCAAACTTGAGTTACAGTCAACATGTGTCTAACCTACACAATTGTATTGAATATGTGTAGTTCTTTTGTAGTTTTGAATATTTGTAGTTCTATTGATTCATAAATCAATTTTAAAAAGCTAAAAATATTTCACTGTTTCTCTTCTGTCTCTAATATCCATCCTATTACCACTTTGAAAAGACAACTTAATTCCTAAAGTTGTATCTTGTAATGACCATTTGGATAGAATTATATTTTCAATGTTTTTGGCAGTTATATAGTCATTCATTTAGAGCAAGGTCAAGAAAATAATTATCTCAGGGTTTTATTTTATAGTATTTTTGCAGAATGCAACAGGGAAAATACTCCTAAGAAGAGCTGTGCAATTTTTTATTTTCCAAAATATTTTCCCAGTTTTTACATTATCCCATACAGACTGACACTCAGATTATCTCTGAATGACAATAGCTTGATTTTTGCTCTGCTGATATATGTGTTTCCAAAGATGACAGTGTAAGATCAAGTGCTTTGACTATTATAATTCAGAAAAATTATTTCTGCAACCTGCAGCATATTATGTATGGCTGATAGACTTGCTGTCACTTTTTTGTTTGTTTTTAAATTAGAAGCCTAATTCTTTATTCAGATGTTACATAAAGTTCTTGGCATTTCAAAATGTGCTCAACAACTTTTTTTTCCTAAAAGACGCTCCGTTATTCTAAAATTAAAGACAGTGCTTTCTTTCACAGGGCATGCTAAATATTTCCTACCTAACTTTTAAACTCTGCTATTAAATACTACAGTAAGTATCTTGTTTGTTTTTAGTTGGATGTCAAGGTCTAGCCCCAGCTGACAGCTCAGCCCAACACAGCCTTTCACTCACATCCCCAGCCCCAGTGGGACCAGGGAGAGAATCAGAGGAGTACAAGTCACAAAACTCATGGTTTGAGATAAAGACAGGTTAATAGGCAAAGCAAAAGCCGTGCATGCAAGCAAAGTAAAACAAAGAATTCATTCACCACTTCCCGTGGGTGGGTAGGTGTTCAGCCATTCCCAGGAAAGCAGCACTTGGGAAGACAAACACCAAAACTCCGAACAACCCATCCTTTCTTCTTGTTCCCCCAGCTTTAAGTGCTGAGTGTAATACTATATGGTATGGAGTGTCCCTTTGGTCAGCTGGAATCCACTGTCCTGGCTGTATCCCCTCCCACTACTTGTGCACCCCCTGCCTCCTCACTGGTTGGGTTTGGTGAGGAGCAGAGAAGGCTTTGACTCTGTGTGAGCTCAGCAATAATGAAGACAACCCTGTGTTATCAGCATTGTTTCCAGCACAAATCAAAATCACAGACCCATACCAGCTACTGTGAAGAAAATTAACTGCTGAAAAAAAACCCAGAAAAACCCCCAGCTCACAACAAATAACAACAGCAACAAAAAATACCACACAACAAGCTAAGGAATATATTATCCTTCTCCATTTTCTTTTTTTTTTTTTTCCTTAGGCAGCTTGACTTACACTATGGTCCTGCACCATGAAAAGGAGATGCCTGCTGCAGCACAGAGAGGAGCTGGTATAAATGAAGACACAGGGCAGATAGGTCTATACATACACAAAGTCAATCTATCACTCTTTCTAAGTATTCCATCCAATTCAAATGGCTAGCACGATAAATTTAATGCATGTGTTCATGTTTTCTTTGTGAATGCAAAACAAAAATATATGAAATGTAAAGCCAAAAATTAGACTAATGAAGGGAACATATATCACTCAGGAAACAACTGCTATGTCCTTTTATAAACAGAAGCCTGAGAAAATGCTGCTTAAGACAGAAGTATACTGGATAGCTTCTGAAAATCGCATGCAGTTAAATGTCATTTTATTCACAAAATATCATATCAATGCTCTTTTATGTTCTTTCTAAATATTCTTAGAGCATATATAAAGATAGTAAGTTTGGTGAAGTATAGAAATCTCTGGAATAGCTCTAGATGAGCCTGTAGAAATATTCTGAGCAGTGTAATCACATCAGGACAAATGTTTTCATGACCTATTTTATACTATAAGCAAGCTAGAGCTGATCCTTAGCTGAACCAGCTGAACTTGTGATCCAGTGTTGAAATCATCAAACCCTCTGGAGCTAAGACTTACTTACTTCAAAGACTTACAAGATTTTATTTACCTTATGTAGCAATTTAATTCTTAATGTTTGGTAAAGAAATTCCATGAAGCTAACCAGGTCACATTCTATTTTATGTATTTTCCCAGTAGTTATTTCTTACTATTATTTTCATTTTTTCTTATGTAGGTTTTGGTTTGGTTTGGTTTGGTTTGGTTTGGTTTGGTTTGGTTTGGTTTGGTTTGGTTTGGAGGGAGAGTGGTTTTTTGGGGGGCTGGTGCCTTTAATGAATGGGAAAACTTGGAACTAGCAATAGTTCCACTCTGCAATTCTTTCAGAACCTGAAGTATTTCAGATACATTTTATTTTGGCCTTTAAAATTTGGGGATGCTACCAGAGATCTTCTTTCTCTTATTTTCAGGGCTTGCTTCATATATAAAATTTGAGTGTGGGGCTTTGATTTTTTAAAAAAATTTCTTCTTCCTGTTCTGTTGTCTCCATGCACTGTTTTGTACAAGTACTTGCTTTTCCAGCTGGTATTGTAAACACTACCATCCTGCATATGTTAAAAAATGAGCAGCCTGCTCATCCAATTTTATAACTCAGAGTAGCAGAAGCAGATTGGCAATGTTTTTTGACATGCACAGCGTACATTACTGCAAGATGTCATATTTCCCCAAAGGGGTACTCAGAATGTCAAGAAACTTGGACCAGACACAACAAGATCATAAACATGCTACAGAGAACACACCAGAATATTTGTGTAGGATTATCATTAGGTATTAGATGAATACTGTTTCATCACATGCTCCCTGTGGAATAGGATTTGATGGTTACATACTTGTGATAATATGAATTATATTGCCATTTTAATACCACTGTTTTGCCAAAGAGATTGCAAATATTAGTGGTGCTTTTATTTTTTACATAGTTTAGAATTTTAAAAAGCCTAGTTAAGAAAAGAAATCTGAATTAATTTGATACGGAAAAATAGCAATTTGCATTTATAACCATCTGAAGACAAAAAGGTATTACCTTATAAATATCCTTTAAGTTCAAATTTTAAAATGTGTTAGTTTAAAAACACAGGCTAAGAAAAAAAAACTCTTTTCAATTTGATCCAAGTTTCTTTTTCCCAAAAAACTAGTAGAACAACATATAATGAAAAACTTTATGTTTTACTTAAGCCACAACCTTATTAATCCTACTGGGAGCTATTTGCAATAACTTACACAGTGCAAGTCATGATTCCTACTTTAATGGTTTTGATCTTGTGGACAGTTTCAATTCTAATAAATCTCCATCTAGAAAAACTTAGAAAAGGAAGAGAGAACCTGCTGCAAGCCAAGGCTACAATATTTTGATCACACAGCTGGTCTCCACCTACTGTGACCCATAATCCAACCCTGAAAAAAAGATTAAATGAAACAATTTAGCAGATATAAACCACTGATTTACCTCCTGCAGGTGGAGATTTTATATTGCTTTATGATTTCACATGTCACCACTGATAACCCCAACTTAACAGGCCCCTATTTCCATGTGAAGTAACCAAACCAACCCTGAACAGATTAAATCCTGATTTACTGTGAGATTTTTAATGACACGTCTTGTAGAGAGCACTGTCATAAACTGACAGCCCTCTCCTCTTGTAAGCCGCTCCCTGTGAAAAGGCAAGCTCATGATACTAGCAGACACCGTTAGAAGAAAATCTGTACTGCGGTAGCTTTGCACAGCATAGTTGTTCCCTACTCCTGCAGTTCCTGTCCTCTCTATGTTTATGTGTTCAGAGGCTGAGGGTATAAATGTCACACCCAGCTTCCCACTGCAGGTTTTTGCACTCCCCAGCCCCAGTGCAGCCTTTTCTTCCCATGCCCTGTACAGAAGCCTCTGCTCCAGCAGCCATGGTGTCATAGGTTATACTATCACATTCTGTAAGGAGTTGATCTGATTTAAATCAGAAATCAATAAATTTCCTCACGCCTTGGATATCCACCTAAATGGTGCAGGAAGTGAGTGGTTTATACTAAGACTAACCAAAAAAAAAAAATCAAATTGCAAAAGTGTAACTGTGCCAGATAACTTGTATTAACAACTTCGACGAGCACCAGCTCACTAATTTTTCTCATTCTACAGCCTAAGCCAAATATAATGTGAACTATATGATAGAATCACAGAATCATCAAGGCAGGAAAAGACCTCCAAGATAATTGAGGCCAACCTTCGACCTAACACAAGCATGTCAACTAAACCATAGTGGCATAGTGTGCCATGTCATTTCTTGAACACTTCCAGGGATGGTGATTCCACCACTTCCCTAGGCAGCCCATTCCAATCCTTGATCACAATTTTAGCAAAGAAATTCTTCCTGATGTCTAAACAGAACCTTCCCTGACAGAGCTGTTTCCTCTTGTCCTGTCACTAGTTGCCTGGGTGAAGACACTGACCCACACCTGACTACGACCTTCTTTCAGGTACTTGAAAAGAGTGATAAAGTCTCCCCTGAGCCTCCTCTTCTCAGGCTAAACAACCCCAGATTCATATGATTTACTCTCTAGACCCTTCCTCAGCTTCACTGCCCTTCTCTGGACATGCTTGATGTCTTTCCTGATGTGAAGAAATTTGACATGGAATTTGAGATGTGGCTTAACCAGTGCTGACTACAGACAGACAATCACTTCCTGTTTCTGCTGGCCACATTATTCCTGATATAAGCCAGGATGCCATTGGCCTACTTGGGCACATGGGTACTTTTCCAGCTTGTGTTCAGTTGGCTGTTGACCCCAAGGTCCTTTTCCGCTGGACAGGTTTCCAGCCACTCTTCCCCTAGCCTGTAGTACTGCATGGGGTTGTGATGGCACTCCGGATAATTTGTTCCATAGCCTTCCCTGGCACTGAGGTCAGGCTGACAGGACTGTAATTCAGATTCTCCTTTCAACCTCTTTTGCAGATGGTCCTCACACTGGCTAGCCTGAATATACAGACACACACAGACCCACACACACGCATATATATATATATATATATATATATATATGTGCAACCTGCAGCTGTATGAATTGCACAACTCTTTATAAAAAAAAAAAGTCCAGTCTCCAGAATTAGTGTACTCTTCATTTCCTCTATCAACCCTGCCTTCGTATTTATTGGTTTATTGATTTTCTTTCCTCATTATCTGTGATCAGTATTTAAAAAGACCCAATGACCTCTGTGTGACTGTCCCGGACCTTTCCCACAAGTAAGCAAAGACCATCTCTTCTCTTTTTTTAGGGACTGTATAATTACCTCTCTTTTGGCAGAGCCCTGGCTGCTGCTGCTGCATCATCTGTGCCTCAAAGGCCTTTCTTCGGTAGAGGAAAGAAGTCAGTTCATTTCTCATTGGATATTTCTGAAGATATGGATAAAATTGATTTTTTGCCACAGAAACAGCTGAGTGAAGTATCTAATCCTGGTTAAGACTGTAAATTATCACCCTGAATATATTGTGAAAATCTGCACAGTAGGAATTTTTGACCCGTGTGCTAACCAAATGTTCACGTCTATTACATCTGTAATTAGTGCATTCCAGTTTATTGTCTGTGCTTATCTCAAGTTCCTATTGTGGTGGCTTATTTTATGGGAATTTCCTGGTGTGGCCTTGACAGTGTTTTGAGAAAGTCAATTGTGACAGTATTTAGGTCCCTACACGTGGGAACAGTTTTGTCATTCTCTAGAGCCCTCTGATGGAGGAGAGATCTGTTTTTTTCCTATGGCTCATCCATGCAACCCTCAATTTTCAAAGGCCAAAGGGAAGAGTTATGTGTTTTGGGAAAAAGTCCAGCCTGTCACCTTATTTCCCTGGTGAAGTGTGAGTTTCTATATGAGTTAAAAAAAGCTCTCTGGCAGCTTTCACATACCTAAGCCAGCTTTGCACTGTTCTTCACACCAGCTGGTTCTGCATTGGAAACCCTCTCTTATGCTCAGCCAAGTGCTCATTGAAAAGCAGAAAGGTTGGAGGAAAAACAGGGCCAAGGTGAAAATAAATTTCTGCTTCTCCAGCCACACACTTCCCTGCTAATCCCTACAGGGAAAAACTTTATGGTGGGAGGAGAAAAACTCTTTTTTTATGCCTGACCTTGGCTCTATCGTCATCCGTCCATTTTCATTTCTTTTCCATACCTTCCCCTGTGGTAATCATGGGATAATTTCAGCAATAATCATTCTTGACCCTGATACATGAGTGGTTTTTTTGGAACATGGGCCACACAAAGCCTTTGAACTGCATGTAGTCACACCACAGGGCTCTACAAGCCACTATATATGGGGATACTTCAGCTTGGGAGAAAAGGATATACCTGTCACAGAACCACAGACTATTCCGAGGTGGAAGAAACCTACAAGGATTGTTGAGTCCAGCTCTGAAGTGAATGGTCCATAACAGGGATCAAACCCACAACCTTTGTGTTATTAGCACCAACCAACTGAACTGATCTCAGTGGCCTCCCACTGTGCATGAGGATCAAAGGCTTAGCTTGGTCTCACTTGTACCAACCTAGCTAGTCTTTGTAAGCACCTGTCTCACTGTCTTCAGATCATGAAGCCTTTAAAGGAGATACTTACTTTACTTCTGACAGAGACCTTTGAGACTTTGATAAAATACTCAGAATGCTAGGCAATTGAAAACTTTAAAAAATTTCATGTATTTGATTTGAAATAATTGAGACTATCAAAGAAAGGCAAGCACGTACTTGTAATGATAAAACACAGTAAATGCAGGATGGACTACTGCCACCTCTTGGTTATCTATATTGTAAAGTATTAAAAAGAACAGTAAGAGCTGTTCATGTTAAGAAGGTTAATGTTAAATATAACTAGCTCTTCCAAACATTTTTTGTGATGATATCAAAACAGGAAATGGGTAGTGTCTCAGCATAAAGAACAGATGTGTCACATGGTGAGACAGAATACCAGTAGTGCTACTGAGCTGGCTGCTGCATCTCAATAAAAATCTGAGTAGCTGAACCAACCACATCTCAACTCACACAAAACCAGAATTTGAAGAAATTAGGACATTTTTTCATAGAAGCTACTTTTATTTTCTCAGATTCTCCAGGTAGCTTCCAACCATTTTTCAGAATGTTAATGCTTACAAACCTTAGAAACCTAGAAGTCTAGTTTTTAAGGCCACATTTTTATCCACAAAATGTAAAGCTGTGTGTGAAAAATTGGCATTGAGCTGCTCGGTATTTTATTCTTCTCTGATTAAGTCACAATTAAAAACAACACTATTCAATTTGGACACACAACCAAATGCCTGACAAATGTAGGTTAGATGCAAGCTATTAAAATGCAAGCTGAAGATTCTCAATATTTCATGTACTCAATAAGTCGTCAGGGAATAGAATTCTGCAGTATTTTCCATATATTACAACTTTACAGAGCAAAAAGAATAACAATTAAGGCAAAAAATGCTGTATCAAAATATTCATTTAATGTAAAAAGTTACCAAAGATCTGTATGAGACACAGACACATTTCAAATAATTTTACAATTAGCAATATTACCTGTAAAAGACTGATACTCAAATATTAACAGGAGTATTCTTGAGGTTATTGCCTTCTGTCCCTTATCAAAACATTCCACAAACTATATTCAGCTTTTTTTCACTTTGTTTAAAAAAAAGCTGAAAAACCATTCTAACTTCTGACAAGTAAAAATAAAAATATTTTGGACATGTAAGAACAAATGTTTAAGGAAAAGCTAGATTCTTTCCTCTGGCTGATAAAAATAATTAATGTACTGATTTTTTTCCCTGTTAGTTTTTCAGCCAAAATCTGAAAAACAAACAAGGGGGGTTGTGGGGTGTGGGAATAGACATTTCAGACAGAATACCTCTCTTAAAGCCAACTTTTTTTTAAATTAATACAAATGTTTCAATCCTTTATTTGTACTTGTGATTCATAAGGAGTTATAGGTTCAAAATTGCAAGGGACCTAAGTAAATAAATGCAGTCAGACATTGCTTATCGTATCTTTTTCTGGAAATCTTTGAATCAACTAGTTTCATTCAAGAACTAAATTTCCACTAGGTTTCTCTTGTGAAAGGGTAAGGGCTATTCTAAAATGAAATAATTTTCTTTTTTTATTGTAAAACATAAAGATGCTATTAATAGTTCAGATGTCTTGTAGAGGAAGATTTGATTACTCTTAGGAGCTGGCAGAATTGAATAGAATATCATGGCAAATATGACCCTCTGTAGGGAGTGTCTGTAAACTTAACACAACTTTTGAGTCAAGAGGTCTGTGTGAACATCTCATATTCAAATGGTACCTAATGTTTCTCACAGTTTCAATGGCACAGCATGTCACATGGTACGTCCACAGTGATATCAAATACACAAATTATTGTGAATATATCCAAACTGATAAACTAATGGCACACTTATGAGGCTGAGGGTGAATAAGAAAAAAGGAAAAAGAATGAAGGGAGCAAGAGAGAAAGCAAAGCAGAGAAAAGTAATAACCTCTGTCAAGTGTTCAGCTTCGAACAGAGGCAGCAGCAGCCTCCAGATGAATATCATCTCAGGCATCCTTGTCAGTCCAGTAGACAATTCCTCCAGTACACTTTTTGCCTATAGCTATTCACTTTACAGCAGGACCTACTCAAACTGCCCTCTGTGTCTACCTGTCCATGATGCAGTTATTGGAGTATCTTGACCAGAAGCAGTTGCATGTGGATGGATTGTGAAGCTCTGTGGATATCTGTTGTAGGGTAATATCTGTTAAATATATAGAGAACCCTCACTGGGGAAGGGTTCTGGCAGGAGCTGCAACCCATGGAATGAAGCTCCACACAGGAGCAGATTTTCTGGCAGGAATTATAACTCTCTGGGGGGCCCACATTGGAGCGGTCCATTCATAAGGACTGCACCCCATGGAAAGGAGCAAGAAGAGGAGAAAGAAGAGGAGGAAGAGTGTAGTTGCACTGTTTTAGAAATCCTTCTCTTCTTTCTCATGGAGAATAGAGATAAACTGCACTTCTTGTACTTTCTTAATCTCTATGTTTTGTATTAGGTGCTGTATAGCTATGACCAATGACTTTAGGAGGTGGATTCTCTGCTGACCAATGGTTGCTAGATTATTAATGGATATATAAAGAAGTTTCTGTAAATAAAACTCTCTCTTTCGCCATCTTGGGGGGCTCTGCCTGCTTCTTTGCCAGCTTCCTCTGCCTGCTGCTGCGAATATTATGAAATTCTAAACCACAATTGGATTGCGAAAGAGAGAGTTTTATTTACAGAAACTTCTTTATATATCCATTAATAATCTAGCAACCATTGGTCAGCAGAGAATCCACCTCCCAAAGTCATTGGTCATAGCTATACAGCACCTAATACAAAACATAGAGATTAAGAAAGTACAAGAAGTGCAGTTTATCTCTATTCTCCATGAGAAAGAAGAGAAGGATTTCTAAAACATTGCAACTACAGAGGAGGAAGAGATGAAGCAGGAGCAGGAAGAGGAGGAAACATAAATTTTCCAGATTATTTTGCAAACATATTATTATAGGAAAAACATTCTGAAACAGCTGTACAGTCCCTAAAGTCATGCTAAACAGACCATGGAGTTATCAGGCAACATTTTTAATGTTTTATGTAAAAAAGGGTGGGCCTTGAAACATCAGTGGGCAAATCCATCTGGAACCTCTGGGTATTAAACTGCTAGTAGTATGTAATTGTGCAACATGCTTTACACTCCTCAGCAAGATGATCTTAATTACCTATTTCCTCCTTTTCATTCCTTCCAGAACCTGGCATAAAAAGTTGTTCTGCTTCTGCATCACTGCTTTTTAGAGAAAATTCCAACAAAAAGAAAGTCTCTAACTCAGTATTACACACACAACATTGTTTTTTACAAAATTCAGGGAAAATTATATATGAATGAGGTTTCCTTACAGTTCTTTTGTTAGTTGTATTTTTTAATACACTCAATTAATACTTCTTTTTTTCGTTCCTGAAAGATGATGGCCATGCTTGCACTCTGTATATTTGCTGAACGTCTCATTTTTAGCTTGCTGCTCCGACTATGTCACCTGAAATATCTGGTCATCACCACTTGCTTCTCACTTCAGTCATTGCCACCTTGCTGCCATTATGAGCTTTGGGTACTTCCTTTCTTTTAATTTTCATGTATGTAGTGGTGTTACTTGAAAGTGAAGATGTGGATTCTTTTGGGCTGCCCTGAGGTGCCTCAGTTCCAGATGGTGATGTTTTATCTTCTGTACTTGGTGACTGCACTTGGCTCCTTTCATTATTTCTCTTTCATGTTACCTGGTGAGAAACAGTGTGATGAACTTAGTCACTAAATGAAGCCGACCAAGAGACATCCCCAAAGAAAGAATTTCTGGAGAGCCAGTCAAGCTTTAATATCATAACTACAGACCAAATTGATAAAAGAGAAAGTAAAAATAGAAAAATTGCATGAGAAAAAACAAAAACAAACTTTCAAGTAAGATTAAATATTAGGCATTCATTTAAATGAGTTCAAATATAAAGGTTCTGTGTTTCCTTTCTTATCAGTGGACCTATTCCATAAACTGAAAAAAGAGATTACACACAAAAATTGATCATTTAATAATGTCATAACTTTTAGAAAAGATTATTCAGCATGAACTTTCTTTATACCTTTAGATGTATATTAAAATGTAGTTTTCAAAATTACTTATTTCTGTATTATGTAATACTGTAAATCCTAATTAATTTCATGGCAAAGTATTAAAAAATTAAATGTCATTGTTCATGCATTCTGGCAGACACCACTTATTCATTCTGCTGAAATCCCAAGGATCATGTTTGGGTTTTAGTCAAACATAACTCTAGTGATAAATAAGCTGAAAGAAATTCTTATTCCAGAAGAAGCAGCTATACTTAATGCACACAGTAGAGTAAGTTCTTCGTTTGTTCACTCCTGCTCATTCTCCTCTTTGGATAGGATAAATATGATAACTGCATAAAAATTATGTATGTGTGTAATAAGAAATTTTAAAATCCTATTTTTAGTCAAGCAGATAAAATATTGTGTATAAAATGAGTAAAATACATTGCTTTCTAGAATTCTTGCTTTGAACTTTAATAAAGTATTTTTTTTGTAGTACTGTCTCTTTGTCTCACATAACTACTTGATATTGCTACTTAAGAAGATTACAAAGTGGTGTTGCAATTTAGATCACCATTAACTTTAAATATGGACAGAAAATTATTTCAGGAAGCCAATCAAATTTGAATACCATGTAATACTACTAATGTCGGATTTTGACTAGGTAAGGAAAGATTAGTTCATATATTTTAAGTTCATGAAATTTAATTAATCTTCTCTTAAAAACATCTCACAGAACAAAATCAAACAAGATAAAATCCAGAATCACACAAATCAGAAAGACAAAATGTCTAAAAATCTACTCTGACCGACTACCCATTTCAGTCATGAGAAATATTTTATCACTTATATAAGACATTTGTCCCCCTACTCACAAATATTAACACACTGAAATCTTAGTTTTGTAAGACTAAGCATTTAAAAATACTTTGTGACTCATGCTAATACATAGAACTATTGTATTCTTTCCTAATCAATTATACATTCTTGATCCATGGACAAGCTGTCTAGATGTTGTCTTTCGTGCCAAGTAGCTTGTGTCTTGGTAAAATTCCAACATGTTTAATAATTTGAAGAATAAATATTACCCCATCATTTTGAATCAAAAAAAGTCATTCTCAGCTTGTGCTAGGGATATTGCTGATTTTCTGTACTGTTTATCTTTATTTATGCCTAGAATTATATGCATTTCACCAATAAATGAAATACTTTCTGCCTGTGTTACAGAAGCGGCACAAACTGATTAGGGGAAAGAATTTTCAAAAAAAATGACAGCTAGACAGAAGATAGGCAGATGATTATCTAGAAAGTGAAGTGTTTTTCCTCTTGAATATGAAGTGTAAAGACTAACATTGTAAACTGAAGTAATAAAGTGTATAATGCAGTTGTTACTGAGCAGAGAAAAAGCATTTGTTTCATAGTCAGAACGCATGTCTTTCATACCTTGCAAACATATCTTTGTTGGTTTTCTTCACTCTGTACAGTCACAGACTTCTTGCATGTAATACGGTAGAAATGTGATGATATAGTACAAGACGACAATTTCACCTTAACTTTTCATGGTGCAAGTGTGTTGCAGGACTCACCTAGGGCTTCACAAGGGTGCACGGGTTTGTGCTTGGTTTCCTTTTGAGGGCTTGGGAGGAGCTATCATATTACAAGCAGTGTCAATTCTAAATCAACCAACTGCAATTCAAAAGAGAATAAACACCATACAGCTTTAAAAGTACCAGAGAGGGTACCGAAACTTTACATTTCTGCTCTTCACAAGTTTGGCTGTGGATCCAGTCATGCACAGTGCAGCAGCCCTGCTTATGAGACGTGAGAGCACCAGTGAGCACACCAACTTTTGTTAGCTGAAGTACACTAATGATTCTGCCAAACCTGAGCAAATCCTAGTGCTCTTGGTGCTCTTGATGAATGAAGCTAAATGTTACTCCTTGCTCGTTTCCAAGGAGGGTCTGTCACCTACCAGCTACACTTGACATATGGCAACAAAAGTCTTTGAATTCATTCATTACATGAGACTGATAGCAGCAAAAGAGGACAAACACTCAGGTTTGAGATTGTTGCAAAATTAATGTTGACTGATATTAAAAATGGGCTGTTTGGAATTTTTGCTGTGCTTTGTGGAGTCTCACAAAAATATACTGTCTTGGAGAAAAAAAAAAAAATTGTTTTTAATGGATATGATACAAGCTGGCAGCAATTTCTGGCTGCTTTGAACATCTGGTTTTGCTTTCCTATTCTTCCTAAGATGTTGTCTATAAAGAACAAAATATTATTGGCTCGTATTAAGGTATAACTTTTCATTAATCACTTGCTTTACAATCAAGAGGCGTTTGTAAAGAAACCCAGGGCTGTGCCCTTAGGTTAGCCATCTTCTGTATTTTGTACTCCCTCATCACAGATACAAATGACTAAGGTGTATGTCAGAACAGGCTGCTGACGTCTGTGTTGGTCATTCTCCTTGAAAAATACAAATGAGACTATTGAATTCATGCATGCCATTTATGTACAGGATAGTGAATCAAGTTTTTATTTGCTAATGGATTGCATTAGCTATAATAAAAATTTTCTTTTCACTATGAATTAAGAAATAAAGTGATTGAAATTAACTGTCTTTGCATTCTTTTACTATTTTCTTTAGTTTAAATCAGTTAGGCCATAGTATAGCTATGAACTCTCAGACAGGTTTTGTGAATTGTTAGCCAGTCATCATCTTTTCAACAACTTCAGCCAGAACTCATACTCATGAACTAGCAAAGCCAAATCACCTGTTCATGAACAACTCTGCAATTAGATGGGAAGAGCATGTTCAATAACTTCTGCAACAGCATTCAAAAATTTAAGTACACTGCCCAAAAGGGTATTCCACAAACCAGAACATGTGGTCCTGATGAGCATCCTCCATCCTACAGCTCCAGTGAGGGAAGATGTGAAGCAATATTAACAAGGTAAATAACTCATCAAGTGCCACCCAGAGACCCTGAAACTCAGGCTCTTCCTCCCAGGAGAGGATGAATGCTTTTCCTCTGCATAGACCTGCTGAAGCAATTGGATGATTTTTAAAAAAAAAAGCAAACAAAAACCACACCAAAACCCAGGCAAATTCACCTGCTTGAGATCCATCACTTAGAGGTAGAAGGAACCCCATACTATTTAAATAAGAACTATCACTACTTGTGCTTCATCTCCATTTGCCCTCAGACAGCCTTCATTCCCTGCCCTGGGAGACACTCCACAGAGTTGGCATCTGACGGGTTAAAGAGCCTGACCAGCCACCTAGCCTTTAATTAATACAAAAATTTTCACTGACATTTCCATAATTTGCTCTTTATTAAAACGCACAGGATTTACAACTACATCTTCTTTTGAATCTGCCATTTCTCAAGAAGCAGAGAAAAAAATCCCGGTCTGTGTTTTCTTAAATCATTTGTGTTTATTCAATTCTTTTGCTGTTTTGACTAGCACAGTCTTCTTTAATAATTGTCTCTGAAGACAATATTGGGGTTAATAGCTGTTAAAATGAAGACAACAGACCTACTCATAATGGAAGCAATAAAAAAAGAATTGTACTGAACAGAAATTGCTGCTTTTTTCCCTTTCCAATCTACCAAAAATTAGTCCCTTGCATTTCATATTTCATTTGCCATTAACATAAATCAACTTGAGCTTAATGGGGAGGAGTCAAGAGTCCTATTATTAAAATAGATCTAAATGAATAGCATATAGACAGTGCTAATAATGTGAGACAGTTTTTCATGCTCATTTACTGACAACATAACATCCCTCTGGGCATAAATTATTGGGAACACATCGTTTTAAAGCACACTGAGATTCAAAGAATGCGTGCAGATGCCTATTGCTTAGGACTAAATTTAATCACCTCCTGCTTGTGACCATTTGGCAGCATCACGAAAGTTTTCTCCAGAACCATCTCTCTAAAGCCAAACTAATAAAGTGCTAATTAAAGAAAGTACATGGAAGACATGAACACTAGGAGCCTGGAGTAATTGGCTACAAAAAAGGCAGCTCTGAAACACGTCACTTTCTCTACTGCTCCTGATTAGGGTCTAATTCAAATACCAATATTTCACTGCACGTCAAGGTGCTTTGGGAAAGATCTTGGGCTTTCTCCATTCAGCAGAGGGTCTGCTACAAGCAGCAATACAAATGCTGAAGAAAAAACCCCTATATTTAATTGTATGCTACCGTCAGGATAACATTTGTGGCAGTCTGGGCAGTGCACAGAAAGCTTTTCTTTTCATTCCACAGTGGTGAGTCAGAGATCAGACAGAAATGAAGAAAAACCACCATTAAAAAAAAGAAAAAAAAAAAGGTAGGCTCTGGAATAGAAACCATCTCCCAAGCCTGTCACAACTGAGCAGTAATTAATCTGAGGAGCCTTTCATCTGCCTTGCAGGCAAGCTGGAAAGAACACCTACTGGCACTTTCCTGAAGAAATGGGCAACAAGTGAAAGTCACTTCCTTTTTTTTTTTAAATGGGTTTTGACATTGATTTTCTCGAATATCATAACTTTGTTTGTGTAAGATGATGCACAATTTCACGCTTTTTGCTGTTGCTGTTGTAGCTCAATATCCTCAATTTCCTGCTTTCCTAAGGACAAATACATTGTCTCATCTGTTTATATTATCACTATTTAGTATCCAGAGAGGATATTTTTGATGTAAATTTATTCCATGTGTGAAACAGGAAACTGTGCAACTAACTGGACAACAACTAACTTTGTGAATCACTAGAGCTGGTAATCTAAAGTGAAATGTTTTACATATTATAATCTTACTACATTCATATTTTAATACACTATCAAGTTACTAACTTCCATGTATGGCCATCCACTTAAGCATCTGATTTTAACAAGAAACAGACCTCTGTTCAACAAGACACTTAAACATATAATTAATCCCACATCTGCTCAACAAACCCAAGCAAATATAAGAATAATTTAAAAAACATTCCCATGCTACAAAAGAGATGGTAAACATGAGATAATTCTTAATTTTCTGAGACTGAAAGCATTATTGCTTCTAAGGTTCTTCACTGAATTATTTAAATAGAATGAGACCATTTCGTAGCAAGAAAAAAAATGCAGATTTGTGAAAGTATGAGAATTAGATTTTGTTATGTTATGTATAAATTGTACGTTTCTAGTGTAATGGTATGTTCTTTTAGATCAAATAATATTTCTTTTTTTTAAATTTGGAAATTCAAACTGTAACTCTTGAAATATCTAAAACCTCTTCAGTCTGTCAATATAACATGATAAATCATTAATCACAACTTTTAAGAAAATTTTAACAATAGAAAAGGTGATTTGAATGTTCCTAGCAAGGCATTTAACACAGTTTATTTTAATATTTTCCAGATACTTTATAGTAGTTCAAGTTTAATTTCAAAATCAATTATTTCTCTAGTATTAACATCTTAATGATATTCCTTTCTTCTGACAGAATGAAAAATCTGAGTGTATTAATACATATTGAAGGACTCTAAAAATATATGTTGACAATTACTGAACAGTCATTGCAAGCCCCAAAAATTTTATTCAATTTTATAGTCTGAGAGTGTTAATGGCAGGATTCTTAGAAGACAATTTCCATACTGAAAGATAAAAGGAGTTGAAAACACGTCTTGAGCTTTACAAAATATCAAATTTGAGTGAACTCTAATGATGTTATCTAATGAGTTGACTGAGAATTCAGTCTCAAGGACAAACAAGAATAATTGCATGAATGCCTCTCTTTACGAAACTATGCACAGATTCATAACTCTTACTAGTTTTGGATGAGGTGGGGAGATGTGATTCGTCACATAGTAACCCCTGTAAGCATTTATTGAAGCATCCAGTGGATATAAATGTATTAGGCTTTCACTGACCTTGGTCTAATCCTTTACTTCTGTATTTCCTAATCCTAATCTTTCTTTATGTTGTACCAAATACGTAATCCTTAAGTGATATTACAGATCCAAAAAGACTGCCCAAACATCTCAAGAAGTTTCTGACAACACTGTTCTCCAAGTACATTGTACCTAAATAGTTCTTGACATTAAAATGGCTATTAACATTGCAACTGAGAGGCACTACCCACTGCCCTGGTGGTAATATGTTGCAGCATGAAACAAGTCTTGCAGTCTAGGAAGCTGTTCTTATGTACCCTTGCCACACTCTCTCTAGTCCAAACACAAAGGTGCTGATGGGAGTATGTAATAAAAGAAGGGAGGAGGAAATGAGACTTATTTCTCTCTCTGTAGTGCTGTCTTAACTTGTTTAATGCAGGTTATACAGCCCCCATGTGTTAATCAGAAAGTAGGATTGTCCTGTTAGCTTTAACAAGAGAATTTGACAGATCTTAACCGAAAAAGGCTGAATATCCTCATAGTGAGGGCACTCTTCTGGGAACAGGGAACATGAGTGTAAATTGCTTCAGGCAGAGGAAGAAATTGAACCTGGGTCCCAGACTGAGAACCAGTAACAAAATACCTCAGTCTTTCAGGAATACATTTTCTTTTGTTCTTCTGCAGATACTTAAAATATAGCTTGACACCCAGTAAAATGCTGCATTAACATTAGACAGAAGTTTTCAAGAAGTAGGAATCCCCAAAACTGTCAACAGAATTTAATGCAACTAATGAAAATAATGTCTTCTCAACATTTCACTTTGGCAAGGGAGTAAAAAATTTGTTCCTCTGTTAGCTTGAAACATAAGCATTAACATCTTTATAAAGTCTATTTTAGCCATATCTGAAATATTTTCTTCAGAAAGGTTTCTCAGGAAAAGAAGTGCATATATTATGTTTCTAATGCTGACCTCTACAATTTCCAGAACCTTTCAGAACTAGGAAGGAAGCAAGCAACTCTCAAGCACTATCCCACATTGTGCAATGGCCTATTTTGGTGTTGGTCTCAAAACAAATTGTTACTGTAGAAGTGTGAATGTTGAATAGATAATCATTACGCTATTCATTTTCTCAGGACAAGGCTGGCATTTACCTTCACTTTTCTTTAGTCATAATAGGTGTGGGCTTTGAAACACATTGTGGCCTTTTAGAACTTCCTCTTTTGTTGCTTCACTCCTCTGGCTCACAGCCACCCAACTGCATTGTATCTATGCTAGATATTAGGCCACGCTTGTTATTCCCTTGACATACGATCTTTGTAATAATTTACCTCTATAATTTACAACAAGAAAGGGAAAATAAAGCTAAGATAAAAATAAGAAAGCTATCAGTATTCTTATTAATTTTGTGAAGACCATAATAAGGTCATGTTCATTGGGTTACAGTAATCACTTATGTAAAGAGAAGGCTGTATTACCTTTTCTTTTTGTCCCAAATGAAAAATAAAGATTATGCCAACCTTATTTCACTGAAATCTCCAAAGAAAGGGTTCTCTGCTTTTCTGTATCTTTTCCCTCACTGAATTTGCATATGAAGTATCAGGAAAAATTTGACAAAACACGAGACACACTGCTTTTCTCATCATAATTAAGGTTATAAGTTCCACTGATTTTGATGGGAGAAGTATGGTATCTGTAAAATTGCCTTTTATTTCAAACCAGTATAGTTATTAAAGCCAGATCATTTCATGATACATTCATCTACAAAATACAAAAAAACTCACTGTGATATGTAAAAATAATACCTGTCCATGTATCTGCAGATGGGATTTTAAAACTGTGTTATTACACACAAATGTGCTTCTGATGTCACCGTCAAGGCTGCATACAAAATAGGTTTGGTAATTTATCCCAGAATATTTGTATAATAAATACGGACAGCAGAACTAGATTAGATCCAGAAAGCTTTCAAAAAAATACCCTGCATTTTAAATGTGTTTAAAATAAAGTGAATAAAAGTTTTGCTCAAAATATTTACATGTGCATTCATTGAGTCAGTTATGCAAAATTTCTTGTAGTTTTTGAACTTTTAAATTGCTAGTGGATGTATGAATAATACATTTCAAACTAGTCATGGAGAAACTTGAACATGTTATGCCAGTCATCTTCTCTACTTTGTCCCCTTTTCTTTTTTGACATACTTTCAGTAATAATTATAGAATTTGGAACCCTTTTTTGCACATTATCCCAATTCCTTCTGCCATAAATTCTGACTGCAGTAGAATTATACATCAGATTACTTAACTCTGTGGTCTTTAATCCATTTCACTAAAGATGTCTCCCATTACTCTTTGTTTTTGTTGTACATACTAAAATAATAATTATGGTCACAAACTCTAGATTGTAGATGTGCCATGATCTTTTTTTCTTATTTACTAGACTTCAGGTTTTGCAAAGAGGTTCTTTTCATTTCAATTGTATATTGAGATGCACATAACACAATCACTAGGGTCAAGATAATTAGTAACAATATCTTGTGTCAGATTTCTGTAATGGTATTATGCAGAGGAGTTTGGAGCATCTGCAATATAACATGCATGTGAAAGATGCCTGTTGCATAAATAAATGTAATATTTCTTCCTAATGGCGATGTTGTGGATGTTAAAGCCATACTCAATGGATTGCAAGACTCACAATGACTTCAAAAAGAGCATGAACAGTAGCATGCACAGTTTTCATTAGATTTAATACTAATTTCAGTTGACATGTAAATGAAGCATGTATCACTTTAAGTAGAATTGCAAGCTTACATATCATCACTAGTGCATTTTCAAATATAATTCTTACATAATACCGATAACAGGACATAATTCAATTACTATTAAAGTAATTATTTGTAACATCTTGGGCTTTGATAATAAGTTATTTCTCTACATGAGGATTGCCTGCAGTGCCGTTAAAGTAAAATATATCTGAAAAATATTATGCCACCTTTAATAATCAATTATCAGTCTCCAAGTAGAAAGAGAAATATTCCTTTCCAGGCAAGTATTCACTTAGGTAATCCTTATCGTGTTGAATTTCCCTGTTTTAGTTCCTGCTACTTCTTTGCACCTGCTTTTATTCCCCATTCCCATTTTCCATTACATGTATTCCCACTGTAGTACTCATGACTATGTCCTTTAAAAAGCTTCTGTTCCTCCTCAAGTAGAGAATTTTGTCCAGTAGAGACTGTGTAAAAAGCTTCCACTCATTTAATTCTTTACAAGAGCACTACTGTGTGCTGCAGGATACACAAGCACAGGCATTTGTTGTTTCTGTTCTTTCAAGAACTATCTAAATTGAAAGGCGTGAAAAGTGCAACGTTTTCCTATGTTTTCATCAGTCTTCATCACAGGCAATCCACATTGTGTGCAAAGTGTTGGATACCCTCCCCAACACACAATACATCTCAAGAATATCTGTTTCTTCATTTTGGCTCCAGGCAACACCTAAGTTCACTTCTTGGAATAAATTTAATAAGAACAATCAGAAAATACTCCAACTTTTCAAAAATGTTGTGTTGCTAACCACCATTCATTGCCCTGGGAGCCCTTAAATGAACCAATTAAATTAGACATAATTACTGTAAACATCTGTAAAATACTCTTGACACATATACAGCAATTAAATCTCTTAGCAAAGAAAAATACGAAGACCTAATAAAGAAGTTCACTCATATGGAAATGAGAGTGCCATGACCAAACAGCAAAAGCAATTATGTGGAAAAATTATGTGGATTAGGCTAGCAAGAGAAAGGAGAAATTAAAGACAGGAAAAAGCCTACTGGTGGCCAGGTTAAATAATTTCTTTGTTTCCTGAATTTTAGAAGAGAAAGGAGTTTAGCTGGGTTTTGAAAAGAAGGAATTGACTGTAAGGGGAAAAAAGATAAGAAAGATAGGAGGCAGATAGGGATAATACAAGTACAATATGTTACCTAGTTGCTCATTTAGAATTATTGGAGTGAGAAGCAAGTTTATAATGAAGGAACAGAGAGATGTATGAAGTTGCAGCCCTGCTATGCTACCAGGATGGGTGCTCCCTTTATTCAACCCAATGGTAGCAGCAATTTCAATTTCCTGCCAGTCCATACACCAACTTACCCCAAACATCCAGTGCTGAGCCCATCTAAAAATATATGTCCAGGTTTCCTTAACAAACCGCCCTCATTTTGGTGAGATATGTGCAAGGTACTTTTTTACCATTTATCGGTAGTATTATTTTTAGGGGGGTGGGGGTTGGGTTTTTTTTTTGTTTTGTTTTTGTTTTTATAGTTTTTTCCAGAGAGAAAAAAAGTAAGATGAGACATTACTTTCACCGTAGAAAAAATCTTTGTAAAAATAAGCCTTGAAGGTAAAGGTTGTAACAGAAAGTGTCATGGTCAACTACTGCAAGTAATTACTTCATATAATTATCTTAATAAAAGTGTATCTCAAAGGTGGGTTACTTTCTTGCCCTCACTATGCTGTTTGGAAAGTAAAACAAAAATTCCATTGACTGGATATTTAGAAAGCATCCAATAAATGTATTCATTACCAGTTTAGAGTAATGTATTCTTGTTCCAGCACAGTCCTTTACTTTTTACAGCTCTTTTCCTCAGACGTTTGCTCTACTGGGTTATTTATAGGGAGCTTTGAGCTCAGTGAATCCAGTCAAACATTTTTAGTCTATGCCAATAAGATTTATTCTTTATCACTTCAGTCATCCTTGGAGCCTTTTTCTGCATTGGTTCCTGTATGAATTTATCCTCTTGGAGTACCAGATATACTAGGATTGCATTAGCTTGGAAATACCCAACTACTGCTGTAAGAAACTATAGAAGAAATATTGGCATTAATGATTTATGCATTCATTATAATTGTAGTGACGATAATGGAATAATTTAGTAGTAATGCTGATATCCAGAGGACTCTATTGCACAAGTGCACCTCTTAAAGTATCCATTAAATGAAAAATCATTCAGTCAAAAATTCAAGCATTCAACCTCTCAAATGCTTCTTCAAACCCTAATTTTAACCTTCCTCCTCAACTCTGGTTCCTGCTTATTTGAGATGTGAGCATGTGATTTAGCTGCTCAATCCCTCTGATTTACAGAAGGCTGATTTCACAGGAATGTATTGTTTAACATCAGTGTCAAGTAAAAATCAGTCTATCCTATTGAAACAGAAGACAGCATTTTCTACCAGTCTCTTCAGGAGCAAGTAGCTTCTCTCTTTACTGTGTTTCCAAACTGGAAGTGCTGACAAAATTAACCAACGAAAACAACAAACATTTGACAATACTTTAAGAACACTTAGAGCAGTGGCAGCTTTTCAGGCATCATGGAAAAATTCTGTCTTTCTGTTCACAAAACCAGGGCAGATTTGGGGACAACATTAGCTGTCATTATAATTTAAGGTCAATCAGGACAGTTTCTTATGGTCCTTGTCAGAAACTGGCATGCAGCATGCTTCAGTGATGTCCACTCTGACAAGGAAAATTATGAAGAGCTGGCGGTAGCCTACAAGCAATCCTTACAGAGAAATCTCTTGTCATGCTAGAGCAGCTTTATGCTCTTTTCATTTAAGAAACCAAGTTTTTTCTATTCTATTTTATTCTATTCTATTCTATCACTTCTGATTAATTAACTAAAAAATATTCTGTAATTTTAAAAAATTAAAAATAGAAACTTTCTGTGTATGAAGGTCTCCTCCATCCTCAACAGAAATGTACTAAGCACAGAACCCTTTGTCCCATTCTCAGCAGACACAGGGAATTCCAGGCAAAGGTAGGAATAGAATAATTCATGTTCTAGCACTTAAGGGCTGTAGCTGTTGTAATTCAGTGGTGAATTTGTACTGTAGTGATGAACCAGTAAAACTGATGTGACTGGACTGCGAAGGGAAATATCCTGGCACTATATCAGGCGGATTTCCTTTAGGTCATCTGTTGAAACTCTGGAGAATACAATGAACGAAATTATTAGAAATGACAGAACAACCCGAGAGAGCTTTGAAAACAGCCAGGTTCAAGTAACAAGAGCCAAAAAGTCAGGTTTGGACTTTATTACTGATTTTTGGTCCTGCAACTGGTAGCAGTTGCTATGGTAGCACATGTGCCTAGCAGTCCCTTCCCTCTCACACACACACCCTCCCCAAAAAAGGAAGAGCATAAGATCATATAGAAAATAATAAAGGAAAAGCACTTAAGAAGACAATGAAACATTCTATAAGCTTCAATCTACATGGTTTTATACAAAATAGCTTGTGCAGGATTTCTTTCGCTTACTACTCCCTAAGGTAAAAGCTACATGCAGAGTTTTGAAATTAAGAGAGAGCATATTCCAGCCTTCCACTTTGTATAGATGCTCTTTATTATGAAGAATATTAAGTGTTTTGGCAGGTTTCTGAAAAAAAACCCAAAAAAATCTTGCTTAATTTTCCTCGAGTTCTGCAAATTAACCCATTTAGTCCAACATTTTAAAAACAGGTTTAAGAATTTGACTGTTACATTGCCATTAGTATATTTGAAACAAACAAAAAAATTCATTTGGAAAATGCAGTCTCTATATAGCATTTTGTTGGTTTCTAAAAGAGAATATACTCCTTAATCTTATGTAAAACCTTACTTATTTTTTCATTTTAGAAAAAAGTGTATGGAAGGTATAAAGATGTTGAAACATGTTTTGTTTTGTCTCTCAGGAGCACAATTTTCCAAACATGAACTTCATACAAATTACTGGAATCTTGACTTTAAGATTTTCTCCTGCAATATGATATCTCCTAGTTCATGCCCTGTTATAGTTGTATTTCAGTTCCTTATTGCTGTAACTTCATCTCTTGCCTACTTACATATAAAAAAATTAATTTTTGAATTTTCAATTGTTTCTTCTTATTTGGTGTAATAGGTTAAGTTCTGTTGAATTGGAACTCAAGATTAATGACTGACTAACAATTTTAGTCAGGATACATTTTTTTTTAAGAACATGATCACTGGCATCTCATGCACTCCACTAGTATGCTTAGACTTACACCAAGTTATCTTGAAGAGTTTTTCTTGTTTGCCTAGGCTGACTTCCTGTGATTAGCTGTTCCTCATAAAGGTCCCAATTTCTACACTCATGTAGCCGAGGTGTTATTTCTTGTGAGATCAACCCTGTAAAAATCAGGCAATCCCAGAGTCAACCAGCTCAGGAAGAGTCACAGGGCAGCTCCTGTCCTGCTACCTCTTCCTCTGCTCACACACTTGGTTTTCCTTTGGTTTAAGGATGTGGCCAAAGGAATGCTTCACGGCAGATTCTGAGCAAAGAATTTGCCCCAGTTTTGTAAAGGAAAAAATCTACCAGCAAAACCCACCTCTTCTTTCCTTGGGCAATGAAGAAGATTTGAAAGGAAAGTAAATGACAAGCGTGTAATTTTTATAAGGTTTACCATCTGCCAGTGCAAATCTCTGATGAACCACCCATATAATTCTGCAGCAACTAAACAATTTCCAATGATAAGTTACCCTAGTGTCTGTACAATTACTACTTTTCAAAAAAACCTGTCGCTGTACAAATGTGAGGCTCTGTGGTTTCTGTAACAGTAGAGAGCATTCCAACCAACTCTATCTGAATAATTAGCAGACAATAAACACCTTTGTCTTTTAAACAGGAAAACATCCATATGAATGTTTTGTTTGCTTTTAAAGATGACTTCAAATTAAGCTAATACTAGGATCTGATTTAAATATCCTTAATCCTTAATCTTACTCTCTTTTCTCAAAACAAGTAATGTACTGACAAAATGAAGTTCAGATTCTTAAAAATTTTAAAGTTTTATAGTTTTAAAAGGTCCTGATTGCTTTGGAAACTACTGGTTATTTTTTATCTTTTTTTAAAAGAGAAATTTCCCAAAATATTAAGCTATTAACTCTGAAGTAATAACAAGAGACTTAAAGGGCATCTTTTATGGTCTAGGCTTCATAAGAGTCATGGTATTTTGATTTACTTTTTCCAGAGACAGGAAAAAGAATGGCATATCTGAAACTTTATTTTTGAAATATATATCTTATACCAATCACTATCTGAAAGACTTACCACGAGCAGCAATGTGTCAAACTAGATTTAGTTTAATTATGCTTATCCTGAAAACAGGCAAAATGGTCTTCTTGAGGGGAGAAAAAATTATTTTAATTGATTTTCCATACTGTTGGAAACTCCCAAGTTTTGCAATTTTGTGGTTGTGTTTCCATATGGGTTCGAGTGAATAACAAAGTAAACAGGGAACTGAAATTTATGTATGACCCATGATTTGGGGATTTTGCCACCTGTGAGTCTCTTTATGTTCACTTAGAATAAGATTAAACCTTTCTAAAATGTAGAATTGCAGCTGATAAGTCTTGCAAAAAAGATCCGCTAATCATCCTTTGGGGAGTGTGATTGCAGGACAGGTAGCCACACCTGAACATCGCTTAGATTTCACTGTCCACACAGGGTGTACATGGCCCTCGGCACTCAGAAACCTCTATTTCATGCTGTGTCTTTGTGGAGATTGTTTCTCAGATATCCAGCTGTGAAAATATGTTTAAACATGCTGTGATTTTAACTCAGTCTGTCCTGCCATTTTAAATTTTGCATTGCAGCTCTGCTAAAGGAATTGCAATGGGCCCCTGTCAGTTCCAGAGATCAAGGACCCCAGCAATGAAACTCTCATATTTGGCCTAAGATCCTAGCCCTGAAAGCACCAGTTTGAAAGTCGTATATATTTTTTGTATGTTTTTGCTAATTATCTGTATGGCATTGTTGAAAACAAGACATAAAATGTTCTTTTGACATTGAATGAAATCCTTACAAGCTACAAGCTCTGTGTGTACTTTTGTTCCTGCATCTCTGGAAAGATACAGTACAGCTAAAAACAATGTAGAGAAGGGCAAATATGATGAGAAAGAATGTGGAAAAATTCCCTTACCAGGAGTGAATAAAAGTAGCATTTGGGTATCTTCTGTCTGGAAAGAAGACTGAAGGGGTACCCAATCAAGATTTGCAAAATCAGGACTGTGGTGCATAAGGTTTCTGTAGAACTGACTTTCATCAAAACTCACAACACTTTAATTAAAGTAAAACAATACAACTGGTAGAGATTCAGTGCAAAACAAATAAAATACAACACTTTTCCATACTGAGGGCAGAGAACTTCTGGAAATTCCTGTCAGAGGGGTCACAGCACCAAAAAGTATCAGCAGGATAGAGGAGATGAGACAAATTGTGAGCAATAACTCCATAAATAGATGGTAAAAGAAGTCGAAGGGCATAGTCCTTGCAATGTCAAATGACCAAAGATGCTGCGGAGTTTAAATGTCAGTGGAGAGCAGAAAGGGCCCAAAGTTGTGTGCTCTTCTTAAACACCCTCCAGTACTGCCAGTAAGAGACAGACTTGCAGGGTAAATGGTATATTGCTCTTTCATTTCTTACATTCCACCTCACTCTCCAGAATTCTTCAGTGACATCAAGCAAGTCCATAGTACTATGGGATGAGACAACAAAAAATAGCTCTCTGATCCAAACTAGTGGAACAGAGAAACAGATGGTGGAGTTATGGGCACAAACTGAATATTAAACCAATGGCAAAGCTAATAAAGTAAGTGGGGTTTATTAATCCTGGGCCCATTGCTCCACTGGCACCATCTTCCTGTCTGTGTTAGGACACACAACTTCCAATGGCACAAGGTGCTACAGAGTTGTTTTAAGAGCACCAATGTAGAGTATGGAATCTGAACAGAAGGGAACTTTTTCTTTTGTGTGGCTTTGGTTTTGTTTGGGGTTTTGCTTAGTTTCTTTATTTCACAGAACCAAAACAGATTGTTTCTTTGCTTTTCTCTATTTTTACCTAAAGCTTTTTCACAAACCATTGTGCACAATTTTTTTCAGTCTTTAAAAAGCAAGAAAAAGCTATTTTCGTCCAAATTTTTGTTGGAAATTTCTCTGAAATTAAAGTATAATAGTTTCAATTTTTGCATTATTGTTCATCTTAAACTGTAGACAAAATAATGTGCATATTAATACTCTACAGATATTAACAGCAAAAAAGATGTTGCCTTGCTAATAATAATTTTACAACAAACTAAGGAAAGAGATGAACTAAAACAAAAATTTAAAATATGCTATTATTCTTGTTAATTATATTGATAGTTTCTTTGGTTATACAAAATACAATAAGCATATGTCCCTGAAATGTACATCAGAAATACCAAAAATGGAAAGCAATAGTAGAGTTGTTTTACAGGTTTAAACTAGGTATTGGGTAAAGCACTTTTTAGCAGAAAGTATTTAAATTCTAACTGTCTTATGCTTAAAATTTTTAAAATAATTGTCTCTCAAGCAATAAAATTTTAGATTTAAGCCCAAAAATGTTCCATATCACATGCTTGTACATGTAGTAGAATGTACTACTAAAATTATATATTTTATTTTGTTCATGTGGATAATTAGTTGTGCAGGTGTGTGTAATCCAAAGCAAAACAGTGGTTAAAGCAATAGATGAAGATAGTCTCATAATGTGGTATTTTTAAACTGAGAAAGATAAATTATATTGCTATGAATATCATTTTTTTCATTCATTTACATATTATCAGAAAAAAAAGTGTGTGCGCACGGGGGAGAATTTTCTACATTTCAGAAAATTGTAATTAAAAATGTATTAGTTATTAAGGAATGGTTGGCTTGTAATGTATTCATGTCTTCTTTTAATCTATCCATTAGCTTCACATGTTTTATTAATCATTTTTTGCAAATGTACTAAATACAACTGAAGCACAGTTGTAATGTAAATCATGATTGCTAATTTTAAGATGGGCAAGGAACAAAATTATCTATTTAAAATGTTCATATTTTCTTTGAAGTTTGTATTAAGTTTTTTTGCAATTCTTGTCACACAAAATGCTGTTCTCCCTCACTAGGTTGTTTGGTTGCTGGGTGGCAAATGGAAAAACTATTGAACACTCCGCAAAGTGAAATACAGACCATGTGAACTTTAATGTGTATTGTATTTGGTTTGGTTTGGTTTATAGGTTTATACCTCTCTTTTTTACCATTTGTTGCATCACCTGAAACTTCATGAAAAAATACTTCATACATCTCCTTTCCCTTACTGAAAAGTGTTTTTCTGTGTCTATAATGTTTTCACATTACAGATATGTGAAATCTCTTAGTTTTACTAAACAGTTTAAAACTGGCCTAATGGATACAGAGAGTAAATTATTTGAACAAAACTCAGTATGTCAATTTTTCTTGTAAAATGGAAACATATGAACAATTTTCATTTTGTTTCATTTGCATGATATAGTGAATTAATAGGCTCAAGTAAACATGGTAGTTTGTTGTTAAAGTAGTCAAAGGACAAGTCTTTTAATTTCAGATTTTTCTCAAGTAACATAGAAAGAAAGCATTCTAAATTAGCAAGCCAAGGAAAAATTCCTCCTTATTAAATGCAGGACTCTGTAAATACAGTATTTGAAGCATTAACTTCAGTTGTGGCACTCATGGTTGATATAAGTGCAAGGGGGAAAATAATCACCTTCATTGACTTCACCAGAGCAATGACTGGGAACTTAACCCATGTTTTGAGACAATTTTTGAACAACGCCATAGTCCTTAAGAGCTACTTTTTAATTTTGTTACTCACAAGGATGACTTACTCCTATGTGTACTTTCCTTTAAAACCTGAATACAGGCTAAGAATATACTTTTTAGGATTTAGGATTTAAATACTTTCTTTTTTAAAGAAAGCCAAGACACTGATATTTTCTTTTCTTTAAATGTCGTCAGCAGGAATATCTGTCCCAAACTGATAACTTGGTACCATGTTAGTATTATTGTTACCAGTACTATTCTCATTAAAATTTTTCACAGCACTTCTTTTAATCACCTCGTGGAAGATCTCAGGAGTCCCAGGCTCTGTCATTACAGGATTTACAATTTCAGCACCTGATGTTGTTTTGCACCATTAGAGCTCTTCTCTGAGGAGCCACAAAATTACTTTGCGACTCTTAATTAAGCTTTGCATTATTCCCACAAAATGGCACTATTCTTAATTTAACAATGGAGACCACGAGGTACTGAGATGTTAAATGATACCCCCCAAGAGCCAGTCAAGGACAGCACTGTTGCAATGCTACCCAACGTTGGTAGCATTACAATCCACACCACCATCCCCACAGATCAGTCACCCGGTTTGTGCTGCTTCCTTCCTGGCCACTTCAGTAAAACTAGCCTGGTGAATCAAATCACTTTTTGTACAAATTTTAGTTCATTTCTAACATTGCCTTTCTGTAACCCATTTGATGGAATGAGGTCGGAGATGAGGATGTTGACAGGAAATAATCCCCCTGGGGAGAACAATGAGAAGTTGCTTTAGAGACAGAGGACAGAAACTTTACATGGGGACAGTTTGGAAGTGCCCTCATTGAATCCAAGACAGTTTGACTGCTCCTATTGCAGTCTGCTACTTGTGTGAGCTCTGCGTGGCTGCTGTTGGGTTGTTACTGCCCTCCTCACCTTCAGCTAGTCCTGTACAGTGACTGCAGAGAGAGGAGATAAGTATGTATGTGTATATAATTGTTATCCTAACCTTATTTTTTAAAAAAAAAAGCCAAAAAATCCACATAAATTCCACCTATATTATTCTGAGTTTTTTCTACCCTTAGAAGTTCATTATAAGTGCAATGAGCTAAAACCAGTAGTAAATTCTCTAATTTGGTTTGTTTACTTCTGAGCTGCTTAATACAATTATTTATGAAACCGCTTCAGTAAAAACATCTAGTCATCTGAACAACTAAGTAAAATATTTTTCCACCAACTGATTCTTGAATAAGTTTTTACAAAGCAAACTCAGTTTGACAGCTGCAAAAAATGCAGTCGTGTAAGTCTGCCTAATTCAAGGACCACACATTTGCAAAAACTCCTAATGAGGGCAATAAAACCAGAATCTATATTTCTGAAGTAAATAAAAGCTTTATAGAATACAGAGAATGCACTTTAATTTATTACATGTGTTGGAAAGACAGACGGAATACTACACAGTTTAGAAAATGGTAATCATAGGAATAGTATGGTCATTCTATTTTGTGGACTTTTCTGAGCTAACAGAAGCTGCTCAGGCCATCCTTGGAGATGGAATTAACTTTAAGTTTGGAGTTTCAAGTAGCAAATTCCAGACCACCTTCTGGAGCTTCTTCTGACCTAAGTTGTTCTATGAATATTCACTTTATGACAATGTCAGCTGTGAGCCTGCATGCAGAGGGTAAGGTTTACAAATAAATACACAATAAAAAAGTGTATATGTAGTTTTCTACATGTCTATTTCCCTTTTGAAATTTTTGGAACAGTGATCAAGTCACGATCAAACCTAGATGATTATATTGACTTCTTGGGTCAGAAACTTCCTCTAGCGACTAAGGAGACTTCACTGAGTAATGGAGATGATCTGTAGAGATTATTTCTATCCCTGTTCTGTCAAGTACCAAACTACTCAATGTTTTTATATCACCTATGACAGATTTCTTTCTCTGACATTTCAGGATCCTCAAATATCTCTAGGATGCTACAGGAGATGTGTTTTCATCATTGGAAATCACATTTTGTGTAGCTGATATATTTTAAGCTCCATGTGTTAGAGTGTACACTACTTTTAATGAATTAATGAGTAGTATGTTTAATAACACAATTAAAGACAGCTTGCCATTGTAAAATATTAAGTTGAATATCAAACAATGAAGCAATAACTGTCTTTTTGCTGCTGGGAGCCACCATTTGAACAAAACTGTCAGACTATCTTACTTTATGACACATGTCAGAGTTCTTACTTGTCACATTCACTGTAACAGTGAAAACACCATCCTTCATGAAATAAAAATCTGGGTTTCTATACAGCCCTTCAGATAATCAAATATTATAGCTTTAAGTGGACCATGCAGTTCTGATTTTTTTTTTAGTTTTCTTAGAAATTTCAAAGTAAGTATTGTATACTCCTTTTGGAAATACCTAGAGGGCTTTTTTCTTGCCTTGTTTCCCTTGTCCTTGTAAATTCTAAACAGTTAAGTACCTCTTCAATACCAAAGATCTCCACAGCTCAACGTGACTGCATAACGTATTCTTCCCCTTTCCTAAAGAAAGTCTAGAAGACTGAAGAAAAACTTTTAATACTACTACATGGGTGACTGAACTAGGATGAAATTGTTTTAGGGAGAGTAAAGAAAGTAAATAATTTATCTCGTGTCTGTAATTTTCAGTTATTTGAATACAGAATTTAAAAGAAGGTCTGAAAATATTAAATTTGACAAAGATTTAAGTACAAATTTTGCTATTGCAATAACCAGAAATTTTTTTACTCACTTTTACTTTTGGAAGGAAATGTTCAGTCACCAAGAAGAAAAGCTATTTGATAGAGATTCTTACTTTTCCTAGAAATTTGGTTAACTGAATTTTCAGTACATACATTTAATTGTGGAAATTGAAATTCTGTGTATCAAAATTACTAAAACAAAAAAAATAATGGATCTCATAATATTTTAGTCAGTCTCCTGTTTCTGTTTGGTTCAATGGGACATTTCACACAGCTATATATTGAGAATTTTCTTGATTAAAAAATTGATAGAAAGAAAAATGAAATTTAATTTCATTATGATAGAGGTGTTTTAGAACTTCAGGAGAGGATGCTTTTATTTCAGCAGGGAAAAAAAAAAAAAAAAAAAAAGAGGCTTGATCCATGGGAATAAAAGCTTGATCTATGCTATATCCTCCAGAAACCATCTATTCTCTTCCTTTTCTCTAGGGTGAAAAAAGAAAAAAAAGAAAAAACAAAACAAAACAAAACAAAAAACAAACAAAAAAAACAAAAAAAAAAACCAAAAAAAAAGGGAAAAAAAAAGCTCTCTCTGCTGTAACTAGGCCTATCAAAAACATTCATATAATAATCTAAAACAGTCTGAGTTAAGGAGACCTGATGGCGCATAGAATATATCTCTAGTTCATGAGGATTGTGGCTAGTTTTAAATTGAACCAATATATCTTTCAATATGTGACATTTAGTCACTTTGCTGCGTCTCTCTGAAGTTCCTTAGCATCCTCTCAAGCATGAGCTGTTCTAAATAATTTTGCATGATTTGAGAAACTTTTCTGCTTTATCATTTAGCTGCAGTTACAGATCACTGAAAAAAACACAGAGCAGTTTGGTATTACAAATTGGCTAGGGGTCCATGCCCTGCTGCTTTTCCAGGGTGAGCACCACAGCATACAGGTCAAGCCACTTGGCAAACCCAACATTACCTTGTGATCAGAAGTATTTATCATCATCAACAGGCTCCACTCTTAATTGAAGTGCCTGTTTTGATGTATTTTATCACAAATTTAATGGGCCAGAGAATCTTGCCCTGCATCTGGTATATCCCTTTCCCTCCCTGGTTTTGTTAAGTCTGCAATGGGCAAAAGAGTAATCAAGTATGTCTGGAGAGACTGAGCTGACCTAATGAACATATGTCGGAGTTAATGAACATTTCCATGGACTTTGTCAGTGCACTTCCTAAGGCAATTGTAGGCACTGAGTGGCTGTCATTTTCTGAGCTGCAAAGTTGTTCAGCTAGCTTGCCTCAGCAGTAAGGCACTTCAGTTAGTGTTTCTATTAATAACTTCCTTTAAAGTACCTCTAATTTTGCTAGGGGTTTGAGCTTTTGTTAGGGGCAGAATGCTTCACTGCTTGATTACTGAGATCCATAACTGCACGCTGCTAAGTGAAAGTGAATATTTGATTTCCTTCATTTTTCACTATTTCATTAAATCTCCTGAAGCTGTGCGAATGAAAGGAGAAAAGTTGGAAGAATATATGCAGTTTGGGGTGTTATGTTAGGACCAAGTTTCCTTATATTGAAGGACTACCTGCTGTCTGTCTCCTTTCTTCTCTGACTGGATCAGTTTTTATTCACACTGTACCTCTGGCTATGCAGCCTCATGAAATATCTACCCACTTTCTCCCTTGAACAACATTCCAAGGTTTTATTTTTGTGTTTTGAGTACGTGGGAGGGTGAGAGAGTCCACCAAGATGTCAGTGAGCATATGTCTGCTCTAGTGTCTGGGGTATTTTTGCAACACAGATGTGCCAGCTTTGCTATCCTTTTATGTAAGCAAGAGAACAACTTACCTCACTAAAGTAGTCACAGTGGTGTATGGTTATTTTAATTAAACTGTAATTTATTTTAATGAAGCTCTATGGCTTTCTCATGACAGCAGTTTCTCTCATTCTTTGGGATAGTAACAACACAGCCAGGCTGAAACTGCACACATAGAATATTCACAAATCCCCAGAGAATGAAGAGTCAACTCCAGCACCTTGTACTTCCTTGCTTAGATAAATGGCATGGTCTTTGACAACAGTGGGCTTTTTTCTATTGTTGCTTTTTCTCTTTTAACTAAACTACAATTTTGCCATCAACAAAAAAATCAATAAATCATTTTGCCAGCCAAATAATGTCAGGTAACTGATTGGCTGAGAGGTAAGAAGGCAATTGCAATTCAGTGGAGAAAAATGTAGAATGATGCACTCATTAATGGGGTTATAACTGGTACTTCTGGGAAAAAAATGACAGCTTATGCTCTGTAGCAATCCAAGAAGTAAAAAGTGTTAGGAATTTTTAGGAAAGAGAGAACAAATCTGAAGACATTGCTACTTCTTTGTACAAACTGACAGCGTAGCCAGTCCTTCAACACTATGCGCAGCTCTGGTTGCAACAGCTGTGCCCATAGAATGTGGCTGTGTCTCCCTCAAAAGGGATAAATAATAATTGTGAAAAGTAAAGAAACTACCCAAGTGAAGAATTTACGTAGAAGAAACAACCAAAGTTGTGGAGAAATGGCTCGAAGATCAGGGCCATGAGATAGTAGAATCTCTGTCTCTGCAGGATTTGCCCCTGCAGAGCACACAAAGGGCATTGTGCGAGCAGATGGCAGAACCTTGAAGATAAACTGCAAGGACGATGTCCTTGGAGGTCAAGAAAGTATCAAGGCTTATGAAAGAGGGATTGTAGTCAAAAGAATACAGAAAAACAGTTAGTGGGCCCACAAGGGGTCCATGAGCAGGCAGGAATAAAATGATGTAGCTGTATGCAACTAACCAATAATAGTATGGCAAGTAGTTTTACTAACCAGTGACATGATGACATGTAGACATGCTAGGTGCTGGAAAAAATGTACTTAAGGCTGAGAAACTGTGAAAAAAACGGATTGAGGCTTATCAATCATATTGATTGTGACTGCTTTTTTCTCCTCCTCGTCGATTGCGGGGTTTAGTCATGGTCCAGGCTTCTTTGATACAAGTTTTCTTTTCAGTGAGTTTCTTTTCTATAAGTTTTTTCTTCCCCTGCAACAAGTGGTGACAGGTTTAAGGATCCTGTGATTTTTGGTGACTGCAGGGACTTTTATAACGTCCCGCGACACAAAGTGAAGTTTTTTTGTTTACAGAAGAGAGATGCTGAGAGAGGTATCATACAAGTCTATAGAACTTTAGGCATAGGAAAGATAAGTAAGAAATGATTGTTCATCATCTTTCCTGTCTCATAAGTAAAGACATCTTTTTTAAGTAGTAGGTGTCATAGTTCATATAGGTTGAAAAAGTAACAGGACAAATACAGGAAAGAGAAATCCACTCAAGCCTAAAAAAACCACAAAATCATTCTATCTAGCCCTGGCAGTCCAGAAGCTGTGTACTTGCTGTCAGATATCCTGGGGAACTGCACACCTGACATATTCCTTTCTCAGGCATATGTTGCTGTCCACTCTAAGGAACAGATTATTGGGCTATATGTACCTTTGGTCTGACCTGATGAAGAATTGCTTCAATGAAAATGAAAGGGATGCACTTTTTTCCTTTAAAATATATAGACTAATTTATGAGCTTTTACTACTCTTTTTCTTCCATTTAAGGATATCTTACTGAATGAATTGCAAAGAATAGTATGAATAACATATAACACATATATAACCGCCTCTCAAGTCCAAAGATAGATACCTTTTTCTTGTAAATATTAAAGGCTGTACTCCTTCTGTCCCATATTGTTGTCCTGGCAGAATCTTTGAGCAAAAATTCCCCCGCAAGCCACAGCTTGCATCATTCAGCCCTTCAGCCACTATGAGTGACTAGAAGGGCTGTAACTCTGCAATGCTGTTTCAAAGAATCATAGAATGGGTAAGGTTGGAAGGGACCACAATGGATCATCTGATCCAACCTCCCTGCTCAAGCAGGGTCATCCTAGAGCACATTTCACAGGATTAAGTCGAGATGGTGCTTGAATATCTCCAGTTAGGAAGATTCCACTATATCTGTGAGCAACCTGTTCCAGTACATGGCCACCAGCAGAGTAAAGAAGTTTATCCTCATATACAGGTGGAACTTCCTGTGCATCAGTCTGCACATTGCCTCTTGTCCTATTGCTTGGCACCACCAAGAAGAGCCTGACTCCATCATCTTGACATCCTCCCTTCAGACCCTTAAAGACATTGATGAGGTCCCCTCTAAGTTGTATCTTCTCAAGGCTGAGCAGGCCCAACCCTCCCAGCCTATCCTTGTAAGAGAGATGCTGCAGTCCCTTAAGCATCTTTATTGCCCTCTGCTGGACCTGCTCCAGGAGCTCCATGTCTTGTACTGAGGAGCCCAGAACTGGACGCAGCACTCCACATGCAGCCTCCCAGAAATCCATTATAGCAATCTTGCTGCGCTACTCCCTCTTTGCCCAGTACTGAACTCCACAATTTCATGGTCAGAGCCAAGGCTGCCCACAGTCTCAAATCTCCATCGAGACCTTCTCTGTTTGTTGATATGAGGTCTATCAGTACCCCATTACTTATAGGACCATCTACTGCCTGTGGCAGGAAGTAGTTTGACTCTAGCAGAGAAGCGCTGCTAGTTCCTGATTGCTCTGTGCACTGTTTCTTGTGCAGGACTGCCTCACATCCAAGAGCACCTCCACATAGAACTGTTTCTCTGCACAAGAAATTTGGTATGATTCCTTCCTTCTTCTCACAAACCTTCCCCGGATGCTCAATATCTCTCTTTTTCACATATCTGCCATGTTACATAAGAAACTAGACGGAATATTCAATCATTTCATTTACTTGATTGATCCAGTTGACATACCAGCAGCTAGGCACAAGAGATCAAAGCGATCCAATGCTGGTCAAAGGTAAGCACAGCTGAGTACTCATCCAGAACTGCCCATGAGTCAGTTATTTTTACTATTTCTCCTTCTCAAGAGAAATACAGAAATTGCCATTCTGTACCCATCTCAGACAAAACTCCTTGGATGATTCAAAAGGATAGTCATGATATTTTCACACAAATTGATTATGAAAACTTCAGTTGGCATTTAGTAAGGAAGACATGAACTAAACAAGCTTCTTTTTGCTTTCTCTTGTTTCTCAATAGAGGTGATTACTGAGTATCAATTAGCACAGATTAAATGTATTGGAGGATTTTGAATTAAGCATGGAGAAGGGCCACAGGTAAAGTCCCAATTTACTGCAATGCGCATTTAGCTCAGTTTTTTGTCCTTGCACATGCAACCAACAAGCTTGTGAGCTTTCAGGTAGTATGCACCAAAAAAAAAAAAAATAGAAATAAAAAAAGAATTAAAAAAATTCATTGCTGTGTTTATGCTTACTGTAGTTCTTGCTATTGCTCTGTCTCTTTCAAGGTCTCGAAATGTTATTTATTTTGTCTCTGGTACCAATACTGATTATAGCAGGCAAGCATTTCTTTCAAAAAAAGCCATGTCTCAGCTGGCATTAATTGCTCTTCTCAATGGAAAAGTCAGCACAAACACCCAGAACTTAATAGAAATGAAATCCCAACCTCTATCTGGTCACTCCTGGTCAGGATTGAGGTATATGGAAGGATTATTACCTCAACTGCATGGTACTTGTTCTGAAGATAAATTGAGAATTTCAATCTTCTGGGCTGTCAATTCCAAAGACTTTTATGGACACTATAACCTGAAAGACAGAGAGAAAGAGAGAAAGAGAGAAAGAGAGAAAGAGAGAGATTATTGACTGCAGTTCTAGTAGCAGTAAAACCATTCCAGGTATTTGCTTATTTCTCTTTTGCAGTCTTTAAGCTTGATCATTGCAATAATTATATTGCATAGTTTTATTACACCATTTATTTTAATGCATATATGAGCTTAGTATAAAATTACTACAGCAGAAAAAGGTAAAATATTATATGCACATACACGGTTCAACCCTGCTTGATAAAATGGGGAAAAAAGTCAAAGTAGACCTAAATATTCTTTGCACGTGTGCTAATTCAAAATACAGGAGCGCATGGTTCTCAATGAAGTATAAAGTCGCAAGACTGTTCTTGGTAGTGCAAGAACTAAGAAGGAAGCAGATGAATATAGAAATTTGGGCAATGCAAGTATGAATTGTGGCCACAGAGCATTCCACATGCCCTGTCCAGAGTCTTGGCAGAATAACTAGAAATCCCACCAATCAAAAAGTCAATTTGGCCATTTGCAATGAAAATCTGGGACAGCTTATGATTATACAAAATGAGATATTGATGTTATATTTAATGAAATACTAATAATCATCTAGAGAGAAGGAAATGTTAGGATTTTATCTGGGAACATCTTCAAACAAGACATGGAGAGTGGCTAAAGTACTTATTAAACTACCCAATTATTTGTTTGTTTATTCATTTGTTCAAAATAAAAAAGAAAAGCTTGTCATGAAATATTTTTCTTTTAGATTAACATTCTTGCTGGAATACGTTAGAAAATCTCAAATAAATTAATTTATTCAAGTAGCTCTCACTGAGGACTTAACGAACTTTCCTTCTAGAGTTAGCAAAAAAGATGAAAGCAATTAAAATTTGTGGTTGGCCTCCATGAACTCTCATCTATTCCTCTGGTGTGTTCCAAAGATTTTCTTTTCTCTGTTTCCTTCTAAAATAGTCTTGAATTGCTCTTTGCAGATGCAAATACTTTCAGTGTTTTTTAACATGTTAATGAAATCATATTTGGAAGTCAGTCAAGAAACCATAAGAGGGGAAACCAACCTGATGAAAACCAGCTTTTCTTTATTCCCAAATCTAATCGACAGTTATTTTACTGATAAGTCTTCTATTTAAAGTAAATTCTCGGAGTTGGTGCCTCCAGTACAGTAACAGCTGTGATTCTGTTAGAATAATTGTCCTAATAGTAGTTTTTAACAAGCTAAAATAACTTCACACACATATGAGCCATTAAGAACATGGTCAAACATAGGATAACAAACTGTAAGTTTCTCTTGCAATCAAAGAGTGAAAGCAATTTTATACACTTATTTCATATATATGTATGTCAGTTTGCCAGCATTTTTACTCTGAATGCAGTTATACACTTATTTAGTTAGAGGAAGTACTTGAATAAAAAGAAAGTGGATAAACCTAAAATTTTCGATTATCTTAATTCTGTGAGACAAAATGCAATAATAAAATTCATATACTAGAATAAATGTGTATTTTATACACTGAGTTCACCAGACAAGACACAGAATACATACAGAGAGACTGTTAGAGCTACACATTTACCCTCCGCAGAATATTGCCTGGATTTTTTTATCTATTGCACCACATTACTGAGGGATTAGAATGAGTGGAGATGGCATTAAAATGTTAAAATTTCATTCTGCACCTATGAAGCTGACTTCACCCATGTGCTGAGAATTCAAATATTTTTACTTTAAAGAGGGTTTTTCCATCAATTGTAACTTAATCAAAATATTAAATAACTCTTAACATTTGCAAAGAAAAAAATCAAAATCTAGATTTCTTCTTAGTTTATGTCTTATGTGATATTACCCGAGTCTTTCACTAGTATACACAACAAAACACGACAATAGCAAGGCACACTGAGATTATTTAGGAGTAGAATTTGGACTTTTGTCTGAATTATTTTGGTTTTATGAGTTTAATTCCAGCTTCTATAGCCTTTGCAAATACTTTTGGGGTAGCTGCACTTCATGAATTAGTCAGATTCTGTTTTCAATTACACTGCTATCACGTTGGCATAATTTCCCAGATTCTACAGGTATAATTTCTGATTTACATTAATATTAGTTTAGTAAGAATTAGTCCACAGCTATTGTGGAAGAACTTTCTAAAATGCCTCATGCCTGTCAGCTAATTATGTCTTCAAAGGCTTATATTTCTAACATAATAGGCACTAAAGCATGCATTTATATAGTTATATTTTTCATATATATGTTTGGTTTTTGTATTTTAAATTCTTAAATTATAGAAGATTGTTCAGGCACTTGCATATTATTGACTGATGCTATTCCTTTTTTTCTTTAGTTCCCAGAGAATTACAGAATGAATACTAACAATAAATAGTTATCATGATAGAAGAGATGTTATTGCAGGCTTTTCACTAAAATTACATGCCACGAGAGAGAAGGCAGTAGAATATAATGACATGCAAACCAATTCTTTAGCCATAAGAGTAGGACTCCATTAGCTTCTATACATTATCTGTCTTCACACTAACAATTAAAAACATTTCTACTGAATGAATAACATATTTAACTATTTCTTTGGAGATTTATTTTAACAACACATCCAAGGTAAAGAATGTAAACTGGAAAAAGCAGGGACAGAGATTTTGTGGTTGGTACTACAGCTGAAGACCAATTTGTGAAAAATAGTGTCCCCACACGGAAGACACAACTGCTGCTCTGAGATACTAATCCATGCAAAAGACTGATAAAGTGGGAAAAAACCTTACAGAGCCTACACTTCTAGCATTTTCAATGTACCAAAATTATCACTGAAATTGGGTGGTAGCTCAGTTCTGTGTATTTTCTCTAGAATTTACAAATGTAAAAAAAAATTCTAAGATATCATGATCTCCGACTGCCCCATCCACATGCTTTTTGAACACTTCCAGGGATGGTGAGTCCACCACTTCTCTGGGGAGCCTGTTCCAATGCCTGACTACCGTTTCAGTGAAAAAGCTTCACAATATCCACTCTAAATATTTCCTGCTGCAGCTTTTGACCATTTCCTCTTGCCCTGTCACTAGATGCCTGGGAGACAATTTCCCACTCACTGAAACCTCCTTTCAGGTAGTTGGAGAGGAGTAAGGTCTCCCCTGAGCTCAGTTTTTTTCCCAGGCTAAACAGCCCCAGCTCCTTCAGCTCCTCCTCATAAGTCTTGTGCTCCACACCATTCACTAGCTCAGTAGATCTTCTTTGGACACTTCCAGCACCTCAATTTCTGTCTTACAGTGAGAGTGCCTAAAGCCAAACACAGGATTCAAGGTGCGGCCTCTTGGCGACTTGGGCACTCTTCTGGCTCTTGTTCAGCCGCTGTCGACCAGCACCCCCTGGTCCTTTTCCACTGGGCATCTTTCCAGACACTCTGCCCCTATCCTGTAGTGCTGCCTGGGGTTGTTGCGACCCAAGGGCAGGACCCAGGACTTGGCCTTGTTGAATTCCATACCATTGGCCTCAGTCCATTGATACAGCCTGTCCAGATCCCTCTGCAGAGCCGTCCTACTGCCCTTTCTTTGCTTTCACATAACCAGCTAAAAACTATAACCTTTCTAGGTTCAGAACTTTACACAGCTTTTACAAAATTCCTGCAAGCAGCTGGGGCCTTCTCTGACTCCGTTTTCACAAGCATCTATAGTATAGATCTTCACAGGCATCTTATTTGTCCTGACATCTTTGCTTGAAACACGTCCTGGAAGCTTAACAACACTGGTAAGACAGTGCTTGGCAGCATTGGTTTTGATTTCCAGACCCTTGAAATGGATTGAAATGTCAGTGCTACATGTCCAATGATGTAGACTTTCAGGGTTATTAAAATGAACCCTTTCAAATAAAAAGATATTTACAATTACTATGAATTAATGTAGTCACAGATGTAATCAGGGCCCTAAAAATACTTATCTACTTATATCTGCTTAACTACTTATCTACTATAATCTACTTATGCATCTAAATGGAAAGGGCTCACCATTGTGATTTTTAAGCATAGTAGTCTCAGCTATATTCAGAAATATTAGTTTTATGGAGAAAAAGCTTTAAAAACAATATTTTTCTTAAATTCAAAACAATGTAAGTTCATACACACTTACCTTCTTTTTGATTCTACCTACAAACAGGATAAAAAGTGATACTTGAGAGTACTTGCAGAGCATAACTGCAAGAAAAAATGGCAATATTCAAGAATAATAAACACAGAAATCTTTATCAAAATATATCCTGTTTAAACTGAAAGGATGTTTTTATTCAGAAATGTATTCAAACAGCTTAAAGATCCTATTTCTCACCATCTACTATATTATTAATAAAATAATTAGAGCATAACTTTGTTTAGTACCTATATCAAACAAAGTAATTTTTTTTTTTCAGTTTTACAGCTGATCTTTCTGTTTGAATATCTGGTGCTGAATAATTTTTGGCATGAGCAGGTGGCTTTTATATATATATATCTAGCATCAAAATAATGTCAAGAAATTAAATTATACAGATTAAATTGTCATATGAATGCATTAGAAACACTCTTTTCTCTCATTCCAGCTAAAGGCAAAACAAACCTATAGTTTAACATTTAAGAGCTTCACTAGACTCTAAACCTCATCACTATAACAACCATATAAAATGCACAATACAAACCTAAGAAAATGTACTGTGAAGATGTATTCTTTTTGTTTGTGCTCTGAGAATATGAATAATCAACTGAAGAATCCCACAGGCAGTCACTGCTTCCTATAGATTAATGAAGTTTCATCTCTTGATCAGAACCATCAAAGCTCCAGGACAAAGCATCAGGGCTCCAGGAATGCTGTAATATGGATGTTCAAAATTACAGCTTTTTATAAATTGCATACTGAGGAAAACATTTAAATAATTGAGGTGTTTTTCAAAACCATGGTCAGAATCTCTAAGGAATCTGTAGAAATGGCTGCTACTTTCTTCAGTAGGTTTTGAATTCAGTCTGGGGGAATGATATTGTGATATCTTCTCTTCCTGCTCTGCCACACTATCCTTCAGGAACAATGTATTTCACAGGGCATGTTTTCTGAGCATGTGTCATGGGTTTGACCGTGGCTAAATGCCAGGCACCTACGACATCTGTTCTCTATGCTGTCTCCTGCTGCAGCTATACACACCGGACCTATGAGTTGAGATAAGATTACTGATAAAGAGGACGCACAGACAGGGCAGACCAGGAAATGAAAACTTAAAGATACAAAGTGATTTATTAACCTAACAGAGTCGGAGGATAAATTAGAGGAAAAAATAAGCTTTTAAGACACCATTTCTTTACTTACTTCTCTTTTTTCTTAAGGCACTGCTTCTCAGTTCATCCCCTTCCTTTCTTCTAATTAACAACTCCAGGGCAGGGTGTGGGTATGTTTTTCTTTCTCTTAGTCAGTCCATCACCACAATTCTTCTACTACAGACACTGTTTCTCTACTCATCCCCCTCCCTCCATCTAACTAACAGATCTGGGGCTAGGGCAAGGTATGTGGTTTCTCTTAGTCAGTCCAATACCAAAATTCTTCTACTACAAATGCTGTTTCTCTACTTATCTCCCTCCTTATTAAGACACCATTTCTCAGCTCACCCCCTCCCTCCTTCCTTCTAACCAGCAGCTCCGGGGTGGGGGCAGGGTGTGGGGGTTTCCTTTGGTCAGGGTCAGTCCATCAGGGGAAAGAATCCTCTACTTAGCCGTGGGGGTCCCTCCCATGAGAGACAGTCCTCTGCGAACTTCTTTGACGTGGGTCCAATCTCACGGGCAGCAGTCTGCCCAAATCTGCTGCAACATGAGCTTTTTGTCCATGGGATGCAGACTTCCAAGCTGAGGCCAGGCTGTTTTCATCACAGGAGCAAGGCCTTTCTCTCTCCTACAAGGCCTTTGCAACTCTCAGTCTCTGGGTCTCCCACTGGATCACAGATTCCTGCAGCCATCCACCTGCTCCTCTGGCATGGGCACCTCCCCACAGGCTGTGGGGGATTCTCTGCATCCCTTGGACTCCATGGGCTGCAGGGGGACCACCTGCTCCCCCCATGGTCTTCACCACGGCTGGCAGAGGG
>VZRL01002954.1:472361-678563 GCA_013397895.1 Origma solitaria | reverse complement strand
CCAGCAGCATGTCCATCATCTTCAGAGCCGTTAGAGATTGGCTCTGCTGGACATGGTGGAAAAATTCCAGAATCTTCACACAGGACATGCAGGAGCCATCTTTGCACCCTACCCTACTCACTGGCAAAAACTGGGCCAAGCCAAAATCACCACAGCCTGATACTTAGTCCTCTGATTTATCTGAATGTTTACATTTCTTTGTGTTTAGTCACAAGAAGAGTAGCCATTTGTCACTGCTGTGATGGTACAGAAGCCACCAGTTCTAAGAATATCTCAGCGTTCCCACACTCTTCATACCTGCAAGCAGTACTGGCAGGCAGCACGTATGTGGCACACTGGCATGGATGATCCCTGAGTGTCCCCAGCCCCACAACTGACAAGTGTTGAAAGAGCTGTACAACCAAATGTCCTCATGTGCCAGCACCAGTCTCAGAGCTTGAGTTTGTCACCTGGAGCATGGTGACCCCCTCCTGACTCCCCTGTCTATGCTCCTGGCTCATAGAGATCCAACTGAGACCCACAGGTATAAGATTACAGGTTTTTGTTGTGTAGTTTCTTCCAAAACCAAATAATCAATAAAAATTTTATCAGAGTCTTATTGAAGAAAATATACCTTTTCAACACATATTTCTGATATGATTCTTATCAATACATGGTGTATAGGAGATTTATTACTCACATCACTCAGGAGGGCAGCACTGGAAATTTTTAACAGGCAGAATGGCATTGGGCCAAGAGGAGATCACCACCATTGGTGGCAAGGTGTTCCTGGAGTCCCATGCTCCTGGAGCTCGAGGCTCTTTGACTCTATCAAGCCTAACCCCAGTCCCTACCGGTTGCTTGGCACTGGGCCAAGAGGCGCTCATCATCATAGGTGACAGACATTATAAAGGGTGCAGTTGGCAATGGTGGCACCTGGATCCTTAGATCCAGGGATTTAGCTCAAAGTTGTATTACACTTCATTAGCACAAATGATAAATGCTCAGCGGATAAGATGCAAAAGGTAAAAATTACAGCGAACATTACTGGAAAAATATCAAAACCAGACAAACCAAAATCAAGTGTCTTTGGAAAAAACCAAAATACAACATGGAAGTCAACATAAAAACCATACTAATAATATTATTTAGTATTAATTTAACAATAACCTAGGAGAAGCTTAGCACAAATGAGAAAAAGTTTTCAACTCATGAAATGCTATACCAGCCCATAGCTACAGGAAAAGACAATTCGGGAAAAAGAGAAACACAGAGAGAACAGCAGAAGGAGAGCAGAGATCTAGAAACACACACACAGAGCAACCACCAGTGAGGACTCCAGGAAGCTAAGGCCAGCAACGCCACCCAGGTTTCCAGGCTGTGCCTGTGTGCTGACCTCACGCTCCGTTCTTTAAGCCCCAGGGCTGCCATGTGTCCCCCCTTACGTGTGCGGGACTCCCAGGCCACTCAGGGCCCAGGGGAGCACCGCCACCCCAGAGCCCAGCATTGACTGCTCAGCCAGGCCTTGGTGTGGCCACGGGCATGCAGCACAGCTCTAAAGGCCCCACCTGCAGCAAAGTGCGGCTGGCCCCTCCCAGCAGACACAGGCACTGCCATTCCAAGATGTTTGGAGACATGCAAGATCCAGTCTCTGACAGCAGCCTACTGTGATGATGCCCTTGTTATGTCTTCTCCAGTGCCAGTGTCCCCACAGTTGGAGTCTCCGCAGCTCCCTGAAGCCATAACCACACCCACAGGGCAGCTTCTCACTGGGGTCCAGGTGCCAACCCCGCTGGGGGGTCCCAATCAGGAAGGTGTGGGAGCAGCAGTGTGGGGCCTTGCTGCGATGGCCTCGGCAGGCTGTTTACAGTGCCAGCGTTCCTCGAGCTCAAGGCTCTTTAGATCTCTTAACCCTAACCCTAGGCAGAACGTTAACCCTAGCCCTAGTCAATTTCCTGAGCCGTGCCCTGTCTTCTCCAGCTATGATGTTGGACTAGCAATACTGTAGCCTAGCCACCACAGCCTTGGCCTATCTTTTCCCATCCTGGTGCTGTTGGATCATCTCTCATTCGCTAAGTGTGCTCTCTTTCTGCCCTGCTTTCAAATATCTTTGTACATACCTTTTAAAACAGCTGTGATTTTCTTTTTTGAGTTCTTCTGTGATTATATTTCATAATTTTCTTTATTATTAACATTAAAATTTGTGGTCATTCGTTTTGTGTATCTGCGATATTTGTTGATTTTCCATTAAATGATTGAAACGTGTGACATGTCTTTCATGTTTATCTCTAAATTCATTGCAAAACAAATCATAAAAAATCTTTTAAATACCCTTTCAACTTTACTGTATGTTAGAAAATGTAAGTAGCTTTAGAGCTTCAGACCCTTACCTGATAGCTCCCTGATGTTTTTTTGCCTTGATTAGGCAGTCTTCATGAGCTATCTGTGCAGCAGAAACTGATTTCTTCTTTTTTGCTTTCCAGTGTAAACAGTGAACATTTATGGATACAGCAGCAAAAACAATTTCAATTTCTCATGTGGCTTAATACTCATTGTCTTTTTGCAATTTTGTCATTCCTTATCAATGCAGTAACTTCGCTTGCAAGGATTTTTTTGAGATTTTAAACTTGGATAAAGACATGTCAGGTTTTAGGTGACAGGTTTGTATATCACCTGGTCCTGGTACTTGCAGTTTCCTCATTGGTGCATTGACATTATTGGATTAGACTCTCTACATAGACAGAATCACTTTCTGAAAGATTTTGTTGGCATATTTTGTCCAAAAATTTATTTTGTTACTGTTAACTAGGTTATCTGGATTTCCTTTATAACTAAATACACTATTCTGCATTTGCAAACTGTAGAAGTATTCTCTTGACTGTTCTAAGTTTCTGAAATTTATCTGGAGTATTAATTAATAATTTGTTATTCTGAGTATTAATACTACTAAAGCAAAGGAGGGGCTGTTTCACTAAAAATACTTTATTTTCTATCTTGCACAGTTCTTTAAGTTACCTGGCTTCCATCCCTTTCTTAAATATTCCTTTCTTTTTTCTTAATTTTTTTTAAAAGACACCTTTAGGTTTCATTGCTGTAAGAAAAATAACTTAGGTATCCTTTTGTACATAAACTGTTAGTGTTGATGTTATTGGTCAACTCTGAACTTGAGCATTTAAATCAGAACTACAGACAGAAGTTAAAATCCGTGCAGTATGGGGTAAGAATACAAAATTAAACAAATGTTCTTTAATAATAGTGTATGACGAGTGATGATCCCTCCTTAAAAAAAAAATCATATTTGGAAACTTTGGAAAAAAATCATATTTTAACATGATTTTTGGAAAGAGACTTTGTGAACTGGAAGTATTTCAGACAATTTTCTGCTACATTTTTGGATGGAATCTTTGAGGGGGATTTCAGGCATGGATGAAAAATTAAGGACTGTAGAGACAGAGGAAGATTGAACCTCAGGATACAGAAACTGCAAATAATTTTAAAACAATACAGTAAATTAAAAAAACTCTAAATAATTATTGTTTAATTTTAAAAAGAGTAAATTACACATTTTATTAATAGAAAAGATAGAACACAGACTAAGAATGACACTTCTATTTAACAGAAGAAATATATATACTACCTAGCAATAGAGCAAGTCTAACTCAAGTGAGTTTTAAGTTTTCTTTCCAGATTATGCCAGATTGAAGAAAAAAAAAATCCCTTTTTTCTAGGTATTATATTTGTAATTTTCAAGGTTTTTGTCTTCTCGGACTTTGGATACAGGAGTAATTTCACTCTAATTATGCCAAATGAATCTGAAGTTTGAACTGTTTATACCCTTTGTTCACAATGTACTCATGGTTATTCAGGGTTCAGGTATAATTTATCCATCAGTATACACAAATCAAAATCAATGTCTGTTTGTCAGTGACTCTTTTCAGTGTCCTTAGGTTCAAAAGGTAGAGTTTTAGTCACCTGTTTTGAACAAATTTCTCAATGAGCAACCAAAATAAGAAACTGAAAGAAAAACTCAATACTCAAGTATCTCAAAATTAATTCTTTTAGAAAGAGCTCAAAATATTCAATTCAAGCTCATACTTAATTTCAACTTTATTTTTTGCCTCTTTGCCTTATTTATATTTAAGTTCAATTTCAGAAAATAGTGCACTATTAACGTTCATTGTACATGAAAATATATGAAAACCATACAATATGTAGGTATTCTACTTTTTTAATGAACTGATTTTTAAAATGTAATAACTGCACTGCAATAGGAAATAAGAATGAGGAGACTGAAGAAGTACTGAAAAATAATTCAGCACCATATTCTTGTCTTTACAATGTTTGGCTTCTTTTGTTTTGATTTTTTTTGTTTTCATTTTCTTTCTGTGTATAGTGTGCGACATGCAAAAGAAGGCTCTTTAATATCTTGCTCTAATCTGAAAAAAAGTGGAACATCACTCACATTGCAATGATCTGATCAATTTGTTTTAATCAAGTAAAGAGAAATTTCAGCAATCCTATAGAAATATTAAAATTCACTCTCTCCACACTTTTTTTTCCCCACAAAGATTGGCGAACACACCTACATTCTTCAGCCAGTAGTGTTGCTCAATGAAAAAAGGCAGAAATTTTTAGACTGAAGGCATGAGGAGTGGACTAGGAACAGCCAAATTAAGATTCACTATATTTTATATATTTTAAGGAAAAAAAATAAGTACTTTGTAAAGAATGTTTTTCTTTCTTTTTGGTTTTTTTCTTCTAATAAGTTTTATATATTTCAAATACAAATAGAAGACAGATAAAGCAAGAAGGGAAAGCTTAAAATAGTGTTTCTATTTGCATGTGTGCCCTTTTTAAAGAATGCCAAAAGATAATGAAGAACTTCAGGGCCTTCATGGAGATATTAACTGAGTGCTTAGGGAGTTCCATGGATTGTTTTCAAAGCTGTGTGCTACTGACAACTCAAAAAGATCACAAAATCTGCTTCTAGCACACTTGTGAAGAAATATTCGGAACCAAGAGTCTCCTATGAGCATTTTCCTAGTGGCAGATGATTGAAACGGTTACAATCTCTAATTTTCATTATGTATGTTTGTAATCTTTTAAGAAAATCTATATTCTTTTTACACTTTTTATAAGCTCTTCAGTGCCTTCCCATTTCTCACTCTTGATACTTCATAATAAAATTTACCTTTATCAGAATGAAAGAACTGTCATACATCATTAAATCAAAGTTTCACCCAGCTTGGAGTACCTTGTCTGAAAGTGTCAATTAGTGCATACTTGGGGAAAAGCACAGGAAACAGGACCAGTATAACATGATTTTCCTTTGCAAAACCTTTACAGTAAGATTAGGGCAAGGAGATCTGTAGCAACATTGTAACACTTGTACCTCTGGTGCATGTCCCCTAAAAGATAAATAACAGTTTTCTTATCCATTTCAGAAGAGCAAAACCTTTCAGAGGGCAAACAGCCTCTCATTAAAATCTCTAGAAAAAAAGGTGTTTAAAAACAAAGTTACTCTTAAGTGATCTTTAATTTTATTCTTTCAAGATTCAATATACAAAAAACCTTTATTCAAATAAGAGGTAACTTAACAATAAATCATATGAAGATGAAGCAGTTACCCCTTAAATTTAGCCAGAGAAAAAATGTTAAATGAGACACAATTAACTTAGCCACTCACATCCTGATATTGAGTTCATGATTCTGTAAATCTGCAGCTGTTCCATCAGTGTTTAGCTGAATAAAATAAAAAAGTTTGTTCATTTTAAATATGTGCAATTCCTATTTCTCACTGCTTCATCTGAGGTTTTATTACCTGGCTCTTGTTATTAAAGTCTTATATGAAACAGACTTAAATTCAACTGCAGGGTTGTTCTCCATCTGGAATGAGTCTTTAATTTCTTTTCGGCTATGAGTATTCCTAGATGCAGCAGTATGAAATTTTGATTTCATGAGATGACAGAATTATTTCATTCCATTTTGCAGTGAAACCTCCAAATATTAAAGTTCTCAGAAGCAAATGTTAAAAACAAGTTATATTTCATATGATTAAACATTGAATATAAACAATGTTGAAATATTTTCTTTCATTTTTGAAGCCTCTTTTTTTTTTTAAGGCACAAAGTTATGTGCCTCAATCCCATTGAAAGAGGACATTTTCTTCACCTATTTTGTTGCTAATAGAAAATATTGTATTTAGAATTAGATTTTCTGATGGCGTTTCTTCTCTCTGTTTTTTTCTCTTACTTTTCATTCCTGTCTAAATATTACAAATCCAAAGTCTACTGTCCTTTACCACTCCACATATAAGGAAAGAATTACTTCAATCCGTCACAAGAGTGTCAGAACAGGGATATGGAGGGTCAATAGGCATGGCAATTTGAGCAAAGGTGGCAAGGGGTAATAGAGTGAGGAACTAAGGCTGCAGACTAAACGAAGCAGCAGCTTGCTTAGGAAATAAGTCACAGAGAGAGAGTTTCAGCTTATTTTCAAAACTGTCCAATAACCCCTGCACAAATACTTGAGGATCATAAGTTTCTGTTTCAGTCAAGTCTTCTTTCTCCTGCAGCAGCCAGTGACCGACTGTCTTGGGAATTATTTCCTGATTGCTCTGGAAAAGGCCATTCCACAGTTAGGCAATAGCTCATTGCAATGGGCCTGTTTAGCTTGAGAAAACTGTTATGCAAGGTTTAGAAAATCTTTGATGGAAATGCTAAATTTCAGGAGATAAATGAAAGCACAGGGAAAGTCAGTGTGAGTAGGAAAAAAAAAGGCCTTTCATACTGGTGCATAAGTCAGTAATTTTCCTTTCTAGAATAGTCAGATATTCTAGACAAAGGGAAAGCACCAAAACCAATGGTTAGGTTTTTCTTAAATCTGGCTAAAGAATTAAATATCTAATTAAGATTCTCAGTCAATGCTATCTTAATTGACTAATACATCATTCTGTTAACACTAATGGTAAATTAAATATGCTTGATCGATATTCAAACAATGAATTCTGGTTAATTGACATTGATCTTAATGGGCATTACTTTAAAATATTAGCTGATGTACATCCACAGCTGTAGGGATTACATATTACAATATTAATTTTCAGGATATCATTTGCAAGAAACATTAGTGAGTAGTTAGTGAGCTTTCCTTATATATGAAGAGGAATTGCAACCAGTCATCCCAGAAAATAAAATTATCCTCTTACAAATAATATATTATTTTTCTCATTACATTGTTTTTTTCCTTTTCCTTTAAAGTGACTACTCTGAAGAAATTGAAGACTTCTAAATCATAATTTACAAACTCTGTTGAATTATGCTCACATGTAAAATAAATTAAATGGATTAAGTAAGAAAAACAGTTGCAGTAAAATGCAAGTAAGTACAGGCAAAGAAAGCTGTAGGCTAAGGAATTGAGATCAGATACCCAACTGTTGGTTGCTGAAGACTCCTAATGGCTTCTGGAATGGAAGTTAGAGTAATTCAGATTGGAATTTCCAAAAGGGAATAGCCATAATTAATATCTCATTTTCTAGCTGCTTGAGAAGAGTCAGCTCCAAGGAAAACAGTATTCAAAGGGTGATGCCTAGTACTTTCTGAAATCCTGAAATCCCTATCAGTAGTTGCTTCCTTGTTAGAAAAGGAAAGACAAAAATATAATTGATTTTTAGTTTAAATTTTGGTCTTGTTTCATGGTAGATGACTAACAGAATCATGGCCTGAGAAGTCATCTGACATTTACTTGTATGTTATTATTTAGATTACTGTGCTAAGTAAATTCTAAGACTTCACCATTATTTTAGTGTATTAATTAGTGTTTCAATCAAGCTTGACATCTTACATGTATGTGTGGATTCTGTGATTGTATATATGGATATTTAAAATGAAATTTAGAGCACTGTTCAATTTGAAAAGCATGTCTTTTGACTAATAAGCAACAAGTGAGCAGAAAACAACTATACGAGAATTGAACCTAGAGTCATTTGGCAAGTTTTTGACTAAATTAATCCCACTTAGTCTGCAGGATAAATCCATATTTGGGAGTACAATGATATAAAACTGATGAAATAAACAGAAGTCTTGCTAGCATAAGTGAAAAGACACATTAGCAGAACCTCTTTTGATAGACTGGGAATTCAATTCACATTAGACTTCACTGGTTTTAATTTTCCCCTGAAATCCCGAAGCATGCCACTGAAGTTAAACGGAAGTCTTCACAGAAATCCCACATAACAGCTCAGCAGTTATAGGTCACCTCTTATGGCAAAAACTCACATTATCTTGACTTCTACATTTTCCTTTCTATCACCTCTTATCACAGAAACTTCAGACCAGCAGTACACCACAAGGCCGTGACACGGGAGACCAAGGTTTGACCTGCCATTTTACCACAAATTTTAAATGTCATCTTTGGCAAGTCAGTTTGACTTACCTTCATCCAAATTCGCAAAGTCATCTATGCATAAAATTTAAGTTAATTGCAGTGATAGAGAGGCTTCTAAATATTTCTCTAGATCTGAGGTTACTGTGTCCAGATCTGGGTTCTCCAGCACAGGAAGGATGTGGACCTGTTAGAGCCAGTGAAGAGTATGGTCACTAAGATGATCATGGGGTTAGGACACCTCTCTTATGAAGACAAGGCTGAGAGGGCTGGGGTTCTTCATCCCAGAGAAGAGAAGACTTTGGGGTGACCTCATTACAGCCTTCCAGTACCTGAGGGGAGTCTGCAAGCAAGATGGAGATGGACTTTTCACAAGGGCATGTAGTGATGGGATAAGGCAGAATAGTGTCAAACTGAGAGTAGGTTTAGAATAAATATTAGGAAGAAATTTTTTACTGTGAGGGTGGTGAGGTGTTTGAACAAATTGCCCAGAGAATGTGAATGTCCCATCCCTGGAAGTGTTCTAGGCCAGGTTGGATGAGGCTCTGAGCCACCTGATCTAGTGGAATTTGCCTCTGCTCATGACAGGGAGCTTGGAACTAGATGATTGCTAAGGTCCCTTCCAAATCAAACCATTCTATGATTTTATGATGTGACTTCAGTATTGCTGATATGCTTGTAGTCTGTGCAGCTCAAATCTGAACAACTCATAACTTAAATATAGTCACATTGTATTGGTTTAGGCTTTCAACTGCAGACTCCATCAGCTGGTCTTACAATCAAATAAAAATTTGGGCTCTAAAGAAATTTAGAGACTTGTGACACTTAACCTGTAACACTTAACCTGGGCAGTTTTTAGGAGTAGTGTGAGCCAAAAGAGGGTTAATCTCCATTCCTTCAAATACTCTGTCAGTCAGATACAGATGTCCCTTCTTTACACTCACAGGATTTATGCCCTGCTTTGTTGTTAAGCTCTATTAATTTGGGTTTGTTTTATTTTGAAGTTTTTTTATGAAGTAGGGTTGATGACCTATTGACCATAATTAATTGAATTAAGTTTCTACACAGCCCCCTAATGAGCTTGAATTCTACCTGTGTGAAAACTCTTTATATTGTCTGAGATGCCCCTGACACCCGAAACCCAGAAAATTACTACCTGGGAGCATCGTGTTGCATTATTAGTATAATCTTATATTGTCAGTCAAAGGAAACTGGAGAGGAGACCCATTTTCATGGATGCATAAAAGCCACCTTTTAGCACAGGTCATCAAAATCAGCTTTTGATAAATGAGGCTCTGAACTCACTGTTATTCCTCATATATTCAGAAGAGTATAAACACACATCAGTTGTGTTAGTTCCCCTGAACACACAGGTAGGTGCAGGTCTGCCCTTGTGTTAGAAGAGCCGCTGAATTTTTCATGGGTATAAATGATGCAAAGCATCTAAGGACTATAAGGTGGGTACAATCATCTCAAGGTTTCAGCCTCAGAAACCCAAAGCTCAGCGCAGGCAAAGCTACTAAAGGATGTTCAAACTCTTAGGGGAAGCTGGGAACACAAGAAAGTAGACAAATATATGAACACATGCACACATGTACATAAATATACAGCCTAGCTGGTTGGGCCTGTGAAGAGAAAAGATTGCTAGAATAATGACAGCTACAAGTACCTGAGACAGATGGTTTCTCAGGACAGCTAAAGCAACAATTAAAAGAAGTGTAAAAAAGCATCAGCTCTAGATACACTCTACAAAGTAATGAATGCTGTTACAGAACTGCAGCTAATTAAAAGGGATTCAAAACCAGCTATATCTTGTTTTGTGTCCAGCAATATGCTAAATATGGACATGACAGACCACCTGAAGCAGAAAATGTCAACAGTAAAGGCTCTCAGCTCAGCACTTTGCAGAGAAATTGCACTAACAAAAAAATAAACTAGCACACACAATATGCATGTAATAAAAAAGATAAATGTAGCAAAAGCCATTCCAAGATAACTCTTCCTTGTGATTTTTTTTTTTATTAAAACATTATTAAATCTTGCAAATTGCACAGATAAACTGTAGCAAAGAGAATCATGTCCTTTCAACCATTCGTGGCTGACTTGATCTGACCTAGTGACCAACGAGCCTTGATGTTGAGATTATAAGAGCTGAAAACAACTAAAGAATCCAAGACTCTGATTTAAGAGTCTCAGAAATACAAGTATTTAGATGGAATTTGTACACTGGAATAGTCTCAGAATTGGTCTTAGAGACATGTACATGAAAGTGTTAGGGCAGATTTCGTGGAAGAAAGACACATATGAAGTGCTTATCTGGGTATTCTCAGTGAACTTTTCCATTGAACGGTTCATTGGATGCCATAAGGAAGGAAGGAAGGAAGGAAGGAATGGTGCGGAAGGAAGGAAGGAATGGTGCGGAAGGAAGGAAGGGAGGGAGGAAGGGAGGAATGGAGGAAGGGAGGAAGGGAGGAAGNAGGAAGGAAGGGAGGGAGGGAGGGAGGAAGGAAGGAAGGAAGGAAGGAAGGAATGGTGCGGAAGGAAGGAAGGAAGGAAGGAAGGACAGTTTATTTCAATTTTTTCTGCCTTTCTATGGGATGTTGCATAAGTGGTATGCCAGAAGGGAAAGAAAAACAAGAGAGAAAGAGTGGCCTTTACAGTGGGAAAAGTGGGACAAGAGTAGAAAGAATAGAAATGTAAGGAGTTTTGTGATATGCAAAGAAACTTTGTTAAAGAAATCTTAAGTTTTCAGTGCTCCAGTTTCAGGAAAAGTGAAAAAAGGGTGGAGAAAATCTGCACTTTTAAATCTACTTAATTTTGCATATTCTTTCCATGAGAGTGTCTATCCCTAAATAATGTAGCATTATTTTTCAGAAACCATTGTTGCTCTTTTATCAAATATAAATACAAAAAACCTGTCATATTCTTACATTTATATATATATATAGAGAGAGAGAGAGATTATATATATATATATATATATATATATATTTATATTCTGGCACTGGGGTCTTTATATAGACTTTATTACCTGACACATTTTAGCTAAGACTCAGACCATTTGGTCTATTTATTTTGTCTGGTTTTCATAAAGCTGTGTCTGCTGCAAGCTATATGCAACAACTGATTTAAGCACATACACCATTGTTTCCAGGACTGCTTTTGTTCACACCATATTAATTAAAATAAAAAGACCCAACCCTATCACAATTCATCTTTTTTTGTCAAAATGACATCACAGAAACTTTTCAGTTGCACAATTTGAAGAAATAAAAAAGTCTGCTACTGACCTATTTATTGGCCTTAACTTCAACATCTAAAGTTTAGTCATCTCATTAAGGTTAGATATCTAGCTATATCTGTAGGCACAAGGGAAAAATAGTGAGTGTCCCCTTTGGATATGATAATCAGTCTCTTGGACAGATCTTTTCCAATTGTGTATAAAACCATCTGTAATAGCTGGTGTAGTTAAGACTCCTAACTATAGTTAAGAGAAGTAAATTCTATGTTTGGCATTTGCTTTATTTGCGCATCTGACTGTACTTTTCCAGCACTGTTCAGTAAAAGCGCTTTCACACTGCCGTAATGGCTTGGTCTCTCCTGGTGGCAGTTTTCAAGAACATTCAGACACAACAGAGAGATACAAGGGGAATGATTTTTCTTAACCTTTGCTTACTCACATGTGTATACAAGTATTTTATTATTTATTAAGAAAATTTTTAAAAATATAAGTAATCATACTGAACCGGACACAGAATTTCCCTTGCATCTCTGATTTGTTTTTCTTATTGTGTCTTCCATGTAGTGAACCCACCACCAATAACGTAGTGTCTGCACATTATTTTGAAATGTGAAGTGTTTGTTATCCTTGAAATAAAGCTTAAAGAAAAATATAAACAGGATCAGTCCCTTAAAATTATATCAAAGAGAAAAAAGTAAAAACAGCATGAAAGAAAATTTTAAACTCCTTAAACTGACAAGAAATCTCTAATTAACCCATTGCCCTTTTTTATTTGGAATGGAATTGAGTGAAGAAAAAACATTCAGAAGGCACAAAAATTGCTGATGATATTATGATCAATAATAGTTTTCCCTGCTATCAACAGATCTGCACTTAAATTTTAAAATGATCAAAAGGAAAAAGTAAAAGCAAAAAGGTAATAGAGCTAAAGAACTTAGACTAGTGTCTGTATGTATGAAAAACTTAATACTTGCAGCAGAAAGATCAATTTCTAAACAATTTGTGTTGCCCTAGGAACTCAGGATTCCCTTATTCGCAAGCACAAATTTGTTTTGTTTGGTTTGCTGCCTTCTTAGGAGTTGGTAACAACTTTATGTAATCGAATTGGGCACCTCAAAATATCCAGTCCTTCAAACACTTTGAACTTTAAGTTCAGCTCGAAATATTGTTGTCATGCCTTATCACAGATAATTTTTATTACTCATTATATTTATTATAGGATTAACCCTCAGGACTAGTTATAGTGAGCAAACACTCAGAAGAACATAATAACTCTCAGAAGCAAATTTCAGGAAAAACTCAGTTTGAAGATGCAGCTATGAAAAATAAGAAGACAAAAACAGGAGAAATGTGTTTTTCACTTTATTATTTTATTATGGATAAACTTGTTAAGTTTGGGGGATTTTTTGTTTCTCTTTTCTTTTTTCTCTTCTCTTCTCTTCTCTTCTCTTCTCTTCTCTTCTCTTCTCTTCTCTTCTCTTCTCTTCTCTTCTCTTCTCTTCTCTCTTTTCTCTTTTTTCTTTCCCTTTCAAAGCAAGAGCCTATGGTAAATCATTCTGTATGTGTCACCCTTTACCCTCTCTTTTAACAAAACAGGGCAACAGATGTTGGACCTGAAACAACTTATTGGCATTGAAAATATTTCTGGTTTCATACTGGTATTATAAAAGACAAATTTTCTAAGCAAAGAAATAGAACAAAACAATCCTATCTCATTTCTTTTTCTTTCCAAGTTTCCCCACACTCTGCTTCAAAAGAGTATATTCCAGATAGGCCAGACCAAATTAAGCAAGTAATGGTATCTGGTGATTTTACCACAAGTTTGGTATGTAGAGCCTGACTGCAAAGTTTGAAAGCGGGTGGTCATACAGGATATGTTCTTGCTAGCTCTTTGTCCTATTCTTTCAGTCGTTTAACCTCAATTTCAAGCAATTACTCTTCATCTTCCAAAAGCCCTTTTGGTATTGTTTCTCCTTTGATTTTTCTTTTCAGGAAGTATATTTCCTGCTTAGCAATTTCCCCTTGGCTCCTGTTAAAAAAGTTCTAAAGTATTCTATCTAATCTGCTTGCAATGACATGAAACTTGTCATTGTTTCATTGTTTCAAACTCCACTTCTCTCTCTCTCTCTCTCTCTGCCTCAAAGTATCCTTTGAAAAATTCTTGGGAATTAAAGACCATTTTTTCTTTAAAGAAAAAAATCTAATTTAAATATCTGTTCTTTTGTGATCAAATTCATCATTTGAGAGTGCTGTTTATAAGAAATGTGGCTGATATAACAGGTTGAATCCCAGACAAATCTTTCACATTTTCTCATATATGAATCAGTGATAATTGTATCCAAGTGTGGAGTTATGTACAAAGACTGTAATAGGAACAATCAATCTACAGTCTCACCATGAAGGCAACCTGGCATCATTCATGGCTGCTGCATGATTAACCATGCAAATTGTATGCTCTCCTCTTTATTATCATTCTCTTGAGAATTTCTTGATGTTGAAAAAATACACAAGGTTTTTGCCAGTGGGCTTAGCACCACTGAATTAATACGAATTGAGCAAATTGACTAGAAATGACTTCACATTGACCAGTGCTTCATGAATTTCTCCCTTTGATTATTTCTTGGAAAGGAGCCAGGAAAAAAAAAAAAAGCTTGGTGCAGTGTACAAAGTAATTAAAATCGAATCATTATTCATTAAATAAATGAAACCTATACTTGAGACAGAGATAGTGCAATGACAGGATGCTTACCTAATCTGTCAAATCCTATGAGCTTAATTCTGCATATAGTTGCACTTTGGTAATTCTGAAGTAGCTCCATTGAGTTCCTGAGTTTATATTGAATTTTTTATAATGTATGTGTGGAGCAGATTTTTGTGTCCTGGTGTCCTGATGTAGTAGCGCTCAATTTTAAATTTCTTAGAGATGACCAGAACAGTGGGTGATCTCTTTGCCACTGTTCCATATACACATAATTCCTTTCTAACATGTATCATCTGTTTTCCTCATGTTGTTCTGCCTCAAGTTCACCTAAAATGTGAAACATTCATGTCTATCATTCTTCACAGACCAAATGGAATACTCTTTTAATCAGTTACAACATAAGATTGATTTTCTTCATAATGCCTATTGCAAATTTTAATCTTTCCTCTCCTAAGAATATAAGCCACAAAAGAAATTAAAGTGTCTTTAGAGAAGCATCAAAATGCTGCAAGGGCATTTTTCTCTTCTGCAGCTGCTGCACATAGCTAATTCCCTCTCTCAAAACAAAAGAAATATGGCATGGGATGTTAAGGGGTTGCTTCCTCTGACAGATTTTTGGGCCAGGGATACCTCCTGGTCGCTGTAGCCCACCTAGGGTTCTCTGTCCCAAGACAATGGAGGTGCTTTTCCTGTCATTTGTGGGTTCAGACAGCAGCAAAATTGAGCATGCAACCCAGACACACAGGACACAGACACGGACAGCTGCTCAGATTGCCAACAGCAAGGTGCTGCCTTTAACAGCACCCACAGCAATAGGACCAGGTCTCATTAAACACAGACATATAGACATTTACAGACATACAGACAGTCAAGCTGCCTTCCTCTTCTCCAGCTGTTCAGGACTGAAGGTCACTAATGCAGGCACACACTTGTCATTCTCTAGGCTCCCAAGTATCACCACATTTGCAAGGTCTCCATGTACTGGTAGGACCTCTCTGTCTGTTGGGCAACCCTGCCTGGATCCCAGGTTCTCTTACTCTCCACATGGCTCTCTCACTTACCATTTGGTCCAGCACGAGGTTTGCTGTGAGTTACACACACATGCTCCCATGCACACCAGGCTGGAGAAAGATGCAAAGACTCTGGTACCTTCCAGCAGCTATCACCAGGTACACAGGCTGTGATTCACAGTCCCGCTCCAGCTGCTGTCGCTGAGCCTCTCCCTCACTTTGTTCACCTCAATTTCCCCAGTATTTACACCAGTCCCACCCCAGTGGCTGGGGCTGAGACCTCCGCTCGCTTCAGTAGCTGACACTGCGGGCCACAGGGCAGCTTGGTCTGACCCCGGCTGCTGGCACCACATCCACTCAAACAGGTCTCACCGGTAGCTGGCAATCAGCCCTCGCAGGCTTGATAGAGGAAATAGAGAGTGAGATTACACAGAGATATTTAAGAAAAGATTTATTGAGAAAATAGGACAAACTGTGGTGATCTGACACCAGGCTTAGAGAAGTGTATTGCCCAGCCCCAGTTTAGATATGTCAAGCTGCTTTTATACGCCTTTCTGCTAAATTTCTTCTTTGTTTCACCCCATCCCTTCCCCCTAAGTGTTCTTTCAGAAGTTTTACATTGTCCCACAAGCTGCTTTTGCATATCCCAAATCCTCATGTTTCTCTTCTACCTCCCTTCATATCAGTGCAAGGTTCAGGTTGTGCCTCTTCAGTGCTGTGCCTGCAGTTTCTCGGTGGCCCAACAATTATCCACTTACCAGTTCTCCCTTTATTTTTGATCCCCTTTTGCATTGAAGTTTCTTGACTGCATGACCTTAACAACACAGATGCTCTCAACCTACACATATGCTTACCAAGTAGGGTGAGTCTGGTCAAGCAACGAAACCCCATGGATATGATTTAGGGGGGCTAAGAGATTTACTGGAAGGTGTTTGTTAAAACAAGGTATATAGCTTGTGTTTTAGGGACTAGGAGGTAGATAATGATTTACTATGGGCTGCTTGCTAAAACAATGCATATAGCTTTCTTAATATTTTTGTGCTTGCCAAGCAAAGAGGGAGGACATAAAGAAGATGATAAAGAGAAGGAACCATGACCAGATATCCTACTTCTGGATCCTGAAACCAGCCCGAGCCAGCTTCAAGGTTTGGACCTGGACCAGAGACCCAGGGAGTATGAGCAGGGAAGCAGGGTGAAGAGTTCAACCTGAGGAAGACTTCTTTACTTCATCTAAAGACCCCTGCTCACGACCACCAGGTGGCACTGCGCAGGCGCAAGTATATTTAAATGAACTTTGGACTCATTATAATATAAAGCGGGAATAGATCATGAATATGTATAGGGCATTGTGTAACTTTATGCATATATAACTTGTAACTCAATATAAACTGGACAGAGCATTATTGGGGTGTGCACGCTTTCAAGGAAATTATTCCCCATGTGTCCCAGAGCTGGAATAAACATACCTACTTTACGACTTTCCTTTAGTTATAGAGTTAATCTGCGCCTCAGAGAGTCCATGAAATTCGAAGGGTCTGCTGGTTATTCTAAAAGAAAGAATATCTATATTAAAAGAAAGAATTCTATATCAAGAAAACAAGATATTGAGGACACCAAGTTTTCCATGTCTTCATCCCAGCTGTCATGAAAAAGAAACAAAATATTTATTAAACTGAAGAAGTATCAAGTATTTTTATGACACAAGAAACTTCTGGAGAATTCTTCAAGTACAGTTTCAATATCAACAAAGAACTCCCTGGTAAGCATAAGGACAATGTATAGTACTGAAATTAAGCTATTATTCTGACATATTTGATACAGTTCTAAGTTTTTTGTGGTGATATTCTTGTTTTTAAGGCAGATAAATGCCCCGTGATATGTAGTAATGCATAATTAATAAATACATGTAAATAGTTACAGCAGGAACAAGTGGGCTCTTTCCTACAGAGGTTTTTTTGTCTATACCCTATGAGGTAAAGAAATATTAAATCTCTCTTTATGAATCACTTTCTAAAAACAGCTTCATACTTAAAGAAAAACAACTGAAGCAGTAAAAACTTTAACTTAAGGGCCATATCAAACATAATTTATGTCAGAGACCAAAATTCTCTTTAAAAAAAATCTTATATGAGTACTTGCTTGTGCTACTTGTTATTTCACATACATAGATAAGGGACAGCACAGGGGGAAATAAAGTAATAAAAATAAACACAGACAACATTCTTGAACACAAGCAATTTTTTTATTAAATAGCAGAAAAAGTTCAATTCTGTGTGGAGTCTAAAATCTTGCTTCTAATGTAAATGGAAATGAGATCTAAATATGGTTAAGGCTTTCTAATGTTTGTTCTTCAGTTTTTATTTCATTATATATTAGCAATTATTTTTAAGAAGTGTTTATAAATTTTGGATAAGATTGTCCCAATAAGCTGTTTTTGGATATCCCAAAATCAACCTCACCTGACATCTTCATTTAAATGTGTCCAAGACTCAGTTTATCAGACATTTATGCACATCTCAGGCGTGAGATGTGTACAAATGTTTCATTTTTTTTTGTGAAAAGGAGGTTCAGATGTAGGTAGAATTCCTCAGCTATAAGACAGGACAAGTGCAACAACCGCAGGCAGTCTGTGGTTTAAATAAATTCTATAAAAATGCATGCTCTGATTAATCCATCTGCTGTAAGTTGTTTCTTTTATGATCCCTTGACTTCTGCAACTTCCTTAGGCTTGATTAGGCTCAGACCAACCCACTGAAGCAGGCAGCTACCATGCTCACAAGCCATCAGTCCAGAGACAGCCCAGACGGTGTTGCAAAGTGAAAAGGGTATTGCATTTAGAAGAGGAGAGATGCAGGACAGACTGAACATGCTGTGCCCCCAAAACTGCTGAAGAGGAACATGGGGAGCATTTGCAGAGCAGAGAAAAGGTTGATATCATGATGAGCTGGGAACCATGGGCTTGTCACCAAAAGTGAAATGAAACACAGAAGCAAGGAGGAAATTATAGTACAATTTGGGGAGACGTTAATAATATCTTTATTAAATTTTTAAAATCTACTCCCATAAATGAAAAAATAGTTAAGTTGAGGACTATGGTTTACAGCAGAATATCTTCTTTCAGTGGCTTGAGTGAAAGCCATAACAAAGTACTTACACGCTGCTTTCAGAAGATGACATGTGCCTAAATATTTTGTCTAAAATGATAACAAAGTGGTGAGGGAAATTGAGCAGAAAATGCTGCCAGTTGAAAGGTCTGTCCAATGTGTGAGTGCTCAGTGAGCCAGGTACACGTGGCTATGGATAATCCTGAAGGCATTTGGCCTTCCATCCCTAGTCCCATTGTCTGAATATTCTGAGACAACATCTTGGAAGACAAAAGAACATCTCTATTGTGGGTAGCCAGAGTCATGCTAGAAAGGAAGAGCTACTCCTTGTCATAGGAAAAAGTTGAGTGAATCACTTAGGGTGGAAATTGAGAAAATTGCTACAGATATCTACACAAACCTCTTTACAATGAAGAAAAGGATGTTATATATGGAGACAAGAAAACAGGTATAAACAAATAACCCAAACTTTAATTTATCTAAAATCTAATCAAAACATTTCACATTTATCTTACAATAATGATTTTTCATACTGGTGTAGTTTGTGTCAGCTGGAACTGATTTTCCAGGCTGCCCTGAAGTTATTTTCAGACCAAGCAGGAACAGTAGCACTGATAACTTCACAAAATAGGTTTGACTTGTTTTATAGCCCAGTTTGGCAGCTTTAAATGTGAAAGCAGTCATTCATGAGTTAGCGTTTTGAGGGTATGTCTCTCTGATGCAGCCAGTGCTGAGCAAAACTGATAACCAGGGCATGTACAGTCATGAGAGGTAACAAACATCAGCTTGGGAAAAGTGCCATGTTAACATTTGTCCACTGATGCAGCACTGGAGTTGGGCTATTTCCAACAATTTTTTCTGAACTGTGTCATACATGCAATGGCCCATCTGTAACATAAAAGTTTGGTATAAACCCCATTTTGTAATTTTTTTAGTATCTGTTGCTTTTTTTCCATTTCCCAATCCCGGAGTTAGATAATTTCTTGACAATGTTAGTTTTCACTTCTTGAAACAGTAATTAATGAACCTTCTGTTTGCTCAAGAGGTTACACTAAGATAAAGAGAAGCTAAACTTTTTGTTTAAAAATAAGTCTAATGATTTTAGGTTGATTTCATAATTTTCAAGAAGATGTTTTCATTTAAATATCTAGCTATACTAGCAATATTGTGCCTGTCCAGGTTATCAGACTAATTCTGTGTTTCAAAGTTTGATTCCAACGTTAATGTAGTTATTTGTTAATGTTGTTATTGTTTCTGAAATGGGCTTAGCTTTTCTGCATCCTGGCATCATATTATTATTTATACAGTTAAATCTGTAGCAAAAACTGAAGAGCTAGTATTGACAAAGTTTGTAATGAACTTAATGCTATTGAAGGTCATTCTAGTCATTCTGATCATGAAGCTCAGAATTATGCCCTCAGAGGACCCCTAGAGAATATGGATAGTTAAGGGAAAGTCACAAAGAATTAATCAAAGAAGCAAAAGTAAAAACCTGAAGTTAAAAAAGCATGGAAAGGCTAAGCCTAGAGACAAATGAAAAAGAAATGGGGGGAGGCAAGACTACCCTAAAAACAAAATCACAAACAGAAAATAATGATGTAGAAAATGGCATATTGAGCATGTTGGTGGCATACTGCACAAACTGTATTGTGACTCTTTCAGAAGACTCCCTCGTACTGTTTTGAAGCTTATGGTGCAGCCTTTTAGGGCTTCTCAATTATGAAAACACCCCTTGTGCATTTACAGGTAAAGCTGAACCCTATTTGCACTTCACTCAGGGAATCAACCTTCTTGTTAAAGACAAAGAATTTATTGTACCATCTACAAACTAACAGTATATAGAAAGGGAAATTATCTGAATTTTCTTCTTTGCGAACTAGAGGTATTAAAAAAAGGACAAGAGAGAAATCAGTACTTCAATAGCAATTTACCAGAAAAAAATACACTTTTTAAAAAATGCATTTTTACACAATTTGATTTTCCTTGATATTACTTAAATTTTTTCTTTTAACTTTCATCTTTGCTCTAAATTTAACAATAATTTTCCTTAAAACTTTAAATTCTCTGGGGTTGTGACCAGCCATTGCATAATAGCAGTTGTGGTTGTGACACTAGTGATAGTAATGGTAATAACAGTATCTAAATATTTTACAACTGACATTCAAATCCAAAACGAATTTTAACATCTTTAGCCTTCAGATATTTGAAAACACCCAAATTTAACAAAGTGAAGATAATTAGCAGTCATTTCAAGAGCTGTTACCACTATGTTTCTCTCTTCAGAAGCTAGCACTGATTGTTTTTCCAGTTTGTCTTTATGAAGAATAAAACATACAGTTTAATAATACTGCTAAACCTAAGCACTGGGAAAAAAAGAAAACAAAAATAAAAACCAAAGGCCCTAACATTGACTTAAAATGATGGAATACCTAGCTTTATTTTTATATTTCTCTTCTTTTTTTATGTTTCTTATCAAGTGTTGTCACATTCACATGACACAGAAAGACTATGTCTTTTTTTTGTTGCTGGAGAGAGATGAAACTGTCATCACAAAGTTCATGTGGATGGGGAGGTTATAGAAAACCATAAAAATTACTGAGAAAATTGACAATATGGGATGTTGAACCAATGAATCTGTTGGACAGCTAGAAACATTTAGGGTTTTGTGGCTATAATCTAAAATTATTTGGCTGTGGGAGGACCACAAGGGATATCACGGTGCTGTCATCTCACCCAGGAACTTTGTGCTGGCTGCAGCCTTTGCACCTACCAAGTTCTCTTCAAAGGCTGGTGGCCAAACCACAGCAGCCTCCTGCCCTGCTTCCAGAGCTCTGGGAGTGCTCCTGGATTCAAGCACATTGTTTCTTTGGCATTTAGCACCAACTGAACCACATCAGCCTGGGCAGAGAAAACCAATGCAGCGCAGCCTATTCTTGTCAGATAAACAGTGGCCTTTTCTCAAATTGCTCCATGTTCTGATTCACTGTCACACCGACTTGCTTATGAATAGAATACTTTCTGATTGATGGCAGTGCCTCTGCTGAACTGTTAGAGTTGGAGTTTCTGCCCTGTTTTCCACCTTCCTTCTCCTGACCCATATGTCCACTCACGCCTTGCCCATATACTACGTCATACGCAGCTGTGATACTCTCATGTTGTATCTTCTCTTTCCTTTGTGCTGTATCTTCTCTCATTCCAGAACTGCTTCTGTTCTGTTATTTTTATTTGGTCACTAATTTCCCAGAAAGGTGGCCCATATGATATCTTCTACGCTTTTTACCTTGTTGAATCTATTCTATATCAATACACAGAACACGAAAAATGTTGGCAAACATACACAGCACAGGTGAGACATGCCAGATCTAAATGTAGCTGTTTGTAATACTCAGAAACAAATGATCTGAGTGATCTTTGTGATAAATATGTGCTCCTATGTACTGTTCTGCCTGGCAGATGCGAGAAGAAACAATGCTCCTTATCACAGTGTCTCATATATAATCCCTTGACAGTAACAAGCTGTAAACTCGAAAAGGCAAATTTCCTTCCTTACCGGTAATATGCACCAAGTCTCATGGCTTTTGCATTTCCATTTAATTTGTTTCTTATAAACTAGTGTTCAGGTATATCTGTATTCTTTAGAGGAAAATTGGTTTGGAAGCTGGGCTTGTCAGCAGGACCAAAGTAGTTTACATGCCCAGGGCTAGGAAGCCTGGAAGGCAGGTACATGAAATCAGTGATGCATGGGAACCAGAGATCCTGGGTATGTCATTGCAAAGCCTAGCTGACAAGAAGACTCAAAAGATGAACTTTCAATGGATAGACAGTCACATCAATGTACATCACTGCATTGATATCTCATAATCAGATAAAGGTAAGTCCTAGGAGGGCTCACATGATTGGGAACCCGTGCTGAAATTGTCTAAGTAAAAATGTCTTCTGGTGCCTTCAATTGCAGACTTAAGCACTGGACCTAAAAAGTCTCTGTCATTGTAATGGGTGCTCCACAGGTGGAAAAAAATAACAATAAAAAAATATATGAAGGGGGCATGATATTGTCCAAAAGAAATAAAGTGGAAAACTTGCACCTGGGCAACTGAATAATATCAGTTTGGAAGGTTTCAACATAAGGTTATTAAAAGGACTTGGCACTGGAAATCTTTTTTATATCTGCTGTCATTTGGCTCAATTAATAGCTAGGATGGAAACTGGAGGCTCAAGGGACCACAATGAAAATGTGGATAAAATGTCTTATTGATCTGGCAATGCTTCTCACGAAGAAGAGTTTAATGCATTGATATACCCATAAGAAAAGGATATTGCTTTTTTTAAACCCGCACTGCACCTGACAGGATGACAATTTGAGAAACAGATAGCAGTAATGATTAACATCCCTCTAAGCCACTTTTCAATATGTATCCTCCACATGAAATCATGTGAATAAAATAGACTTTCATGAACTGTATAAAACCACAGAGAACTGTACAACTATGATCACATGCTCAATAGATGGCAATTCCCATCCCAAGTGCTGTCTTCTATTTCTAGTTTTAATTATTTTTCAAGAACAGAGATGATGCAGGGGAATCAGTGAACTTGGCATTTATACTCGCACACTTTTCTTTCTAAAAGAGAGACTAGACCAACAGAGACCTGAAAATCATATCTAAGTCAAGGGAGAATAAAATACCTCCTTTCTCATTATTTCTTCTGAAGAGAATTTCTTGTGAAGTAATGATGAGGCTGTTAGAATGAATTCTTTCAAGCTGGAGAGCAGCAGATTTCCTATCAACACTTACATTCTGCTTAATTTTACTTTAACTACTAAATCTGGAGTGATGAGGTTTACTTCTGAAATGGTACAAAAGATTAAATATCAAAGTTGTTTTTCTCCGATGAGTCAAGCAGCATTCAGTAGTGAATGGATTCCTGCACAGAGAGAAGGATGCTATCAAAACAGGCAAATGTACACTTGAACCAAGCTGAAATAATGTTGGGTTTCATACCCTTTTTTAGATGAACACTGGTCACCTCCCGTGAGGCACATTTGCCTGTACCTAAAGGCACAGAGTGCTCTTCTTGAATATGCATTTGCTTTCATTTGCAGTTGGACATAAAAATCACACTGAATCACAGAGATCAAACACTCTTTTCACTGTGTCCTATAAGCTTTTCACTGTGTCCTAAATGCGCATTTGAACTAGTGAGCAGTGCTGGGCTGGGCTGGGTGGCCCCAGGTCCTCAGAGCTGCTTCTGCTCTCTCAGTGAAGGATGGTCTCTTCATCTGTTTGTTTTTGGGTGCAGAGAGACTCGATTAATATCAAGATGCCTGAAGTGTAGGTGCGTGGCTTCAAAATGCAGATTGCAGTGCAATACCCTTTGGTGACTGTGCCTGCCAGAATGAGGAAGAGGGCAACAGGGAGAACCTGAAGAATCCTCCTGGTCCTTGTGTTTCCTGTAGAAGAACAAAGCCTTAAATACAATACCTGTGCTAATGAAACCTTGAGGTTTCTAGTATCTATAGTGAGATAATGCATTTAATAAAAGCAAATTAGAAGGTAAGGCTCTACCCTCCCAAGACATAGCAGTGTAGGGGTGTGCTGTATATAACTATTCATACTGAGGTTTGTAGGTTTTTCAACAGAAAATTCCTCATTCAGCACTGGTTCTTTGAGCTATGCCAATGCACAGTCCATCCCATAATGTGCATGTTTCTGGTATGCAGGAAGGTGAAAAAGAGTTTTCAGTGGGTTTTTATTAAGCGTAAAACAGTTGTTTAAAACATACTCTGAAGACATCTCTAAACAAGAAAATACACACCATGCATTTGGAAAACTACTTTGTAGTGCTTCTTTATCCCAGTTCTTTCTTGTAAACAAAACCACTTGCACAACACAGAGTTTTCAAAAGTTTCAGTGTCATTTTCATTTTATATAAGATACTTCTCATGGGGACATCTTTAAAACCACTCTATCAATCTCTGTCAGTTTCTCAGAGCAGTCATTAGTGAAATGTCACCTTCTAAGTTCCTCACGCTGGGAGTTTAGACAGCTTCAGCTTTGAATAATAAAAACTTAACATAATTGGTAGACTTAGTTAAATTCACTTAAAGGTAGAATCATGACAGAAAGGAGACTAATAAGTATGTTAAATTACTGTAAGTATGGGAGTGAGGGTGGAATTGCTTTGGTTTCTTTGAACAACTTCAATATTTGACTATTTCATTTTCCCAGTGGCCACCTTTAAACTTCTGCTGAATTTTAAGCAAATAGGCCCACATTATGCAGTGTCTGAGGTCTCTGTTCTTCCTGTAAGGCATATAGATGTAATTAGCCAAGAGATTCTTGTGTAAGGTTCTTGTGAAAAAGAGCAGGCCTCAGAATGAAGTATTTTCTAGTGGAAACATAATTAGGAGGTTTTGAGTTAGAAAGTGTCTTGGGTAGAATATCACCAATTGAGAGTCTGGATGTTCAACAAAAAATATTTGGATAGCTCTGAAGCACAGAGCCTGGAAACCAGAATCAAATGGATATTCTGACCAATTAGAAATGTTTGACTGATTTAAATACTTCCTTACAGCCCTTGGATTTTCTAGTCATCTATAGAAAAGCTGAAAATTATACCCAGCTAATCTGGCATAGAGTCAGACAGCTAAGGAATGTTTCTGACAGTGAAACCATGTGCTGTGACTGTATGCAGTCGGAGCAGGGCCTGCAACATCCCCAGTCAGCTTCTGAACCTGTCTGACATGCTTTCTATCCTACAAAAGCGCAGAATACTGCCTCACCTTCACCTATCTCTAACGAGAAAGAAAACCAACACAAAAGTGTTTCTTCGGACAGCGAGGGAACCAAGTCCTGTATTAGTGTGTTACGGAGGTGTTGCTTACACCTGGTAGCTTGACATCATCAAAGCACCTGGGCAGAGCTCTCCTGTATCTCTGGAGCACTAAACAGCACAGCCTGGGGCAAATGCTCGGACATGAACAGCTATGGGTGTATATGCACAAAGTCGTGTACATTACAGATGTTTAGAGCAAAGGGCTTGTCCCTGCCATGAGAAGTTGCTTCCAGGGTTAAGAGTCCAGGAGAACTGCCTGGCCTTTCACATCACAGCTTTATATTTAAGAAGGTAAAGCTCATTCTGGCTATGTGCCTTCGTGCTGTTGGGAATCTGACTGATGTAATAGTCTGCAGTGGGAGGTATCAGATGAAGATTAAAAGAAGGCACGTCTTTACTCAACAGGGGCAAAATTAATGGAATAAGGGTTTTAGTTTTAAATTTCCGATTCTCTTATTTTATAGAAAGCTTTATATTCTGTGAAACTGAGCTTTTGAGAATTAACTTCTCCAGTTTCATATAGTCTTATATTTTTACCTCTTCTGTTTCTTTTTAAACTGAAATTTTGATGCAGCTGATTAAGTCATCAACTTTGTCTGCTAGCTACTGGGAAGAGCTGTTGTACAGGATTTAATAATAGATATGATGACACCTAGTGGCACTGCAAAATACTTATTCTTAAAATAAAGACAAAATGCCATGTAGTTTAAATGCCCCCTTATAAGGCAACTGAAAAGGTTGTCACTGGCTCTTCTTCACTCATTTTATAGAAAAAAGTGCAATGGTGGTCTGAAATTGTCTTTCTACATTTTCATTTTATTGGGAAGAAAATAATAAATAAAACATTGTTCTCAGTACAGAAAATAAAATGCTTTGATTGAGGTTCCTGCTTGCCACCAGGTCACAATGACCTCTCAAAAAAAGGTTCTGAAGAAAAACAGTTATCACCATATGTAGCTTTATCTCGCTGATGAGATATCAAAGCTTAACTGACTTTCTTTCCTAAGGAAGTTAGTTCCACAGTGATAAACAAAGATTACAGAACTTCCTCCTCTCTGGTAAATTACATTACAGGAGACAAAAAGACTTAGCAAGGGATTCCAAAGTTCTTTTTTATTTTTGTAACTTTATTTAACTCTGAATATGATCAGACTACTAGTTGCTTACAGTGCCTGCATACATATGTATCCAGTATTCAACTTCCTTAATTTTTCAAGGAATTAATTAATAGGAAGTAATTAACAGATTATCAGAAATAATCTAACATCACTTCTGTTAGTCAATGATTTTAAATGTAAAGCAATTACCAAATGAATCAACACTTAAACATAAAGGATTTTCACATATCTCTGTATTGGCTCTTTACATAAAACACATTTAATTCCGTCTAGCAAGTAGCATCTGGAACATGAAAAGAAACGTAAATTACCATAGCATTTCTAACTCTGTAGCCTTACAACTTTGCCAGCTTTATATTCTTGCTTTTCCAAGTCTTTTGCAAATGAAAATGACCAAAAAGTAACTCTCCCTTTCTCACCCTTCTCCCATTGGATGGTGACACCTCATTCTCAATAGGTATCTAAGACAACTTGCTTTTCCTATTCTTTCTCTTCCCATGTGCATACATTCTGCTTTAGCCTTGAAGCTATCTGGCATTTGTTAGGAGTAACAACAACAAAATAAAAGAGAAAACCAAGGTATTCTGGCAGAAGGTGAGAGGTTATTAATCAAACAATGGAATAAAGAACAATCTATAAAATAAATAGAGATGCATAATTCCTATTTATGGAGTTTTGCTGTATTTTATGTGATCAGAAGGCAACCAAGCATATAGAAATAAACAATAAGTCCCCTCTTTGCATGCTGTATTTTTCATTAGACAGTGGATAATAAATCTGAGTTCACCCAAAAACCTGTGGAAAATAAATTTTCTAAAGAAATATGGAGGAAGGTACTACATGATAATTTCTTAGTGTACAGGTTCTACAACAGATTTTCAAGTGTGACAAGAAATACACCACACTTTTCACAGGATGGTGCCACAGGCTCATACAGCTCAGGGAAAAGGTGATGCTCCTCTGCATTGCTGTCATCTTGCTTTTTGTTGTTTACAGAGTACAAATCATTAGCTACAACTTTCTCCTGTAGGCAAAGATGCTTTAAACTCTCTCAACTTTTTCCATACATATCAATGTACAAAAGATGGAAACAGTCATAAAAAGACACAGGAATGACATAAAAATTTGCAGAGGCAAGAAGTGACACTGTCAAAGTCAGAATTTGGCTCTTTTCCCATAACTTTAGATGAAAGTTATCTTTTCAGCAAGAAGAAAGTTATGTTTTCAGGAAGAGGTTGAGAAAAATATACATAGAAATATTTTTATTTTTAAAAAGCCACATAGTTTCTCTTTGAAACTCCTGTTTATTTGAATTATAGGTACAGTCTATTATAGACGCATTCATCAATGAAGTAACTTACTAATCCTTAGTTCCAGGGTAACGATTTTACCCAGCAGAAAAACTAAAACCATATTCACTCTCTCCAGTCTTTGTTGCAGCTGGATCATGCAGAGATAATATATTTATGGAAGAATGCCTGTATGTACCATGAAAAATGCAAATAAGTGAGAGCTGAAACACTAATAACAAGAGTTAAGTCTAAAACACCAGCACCATATGGACTGCTATGAAGAAAAATCAGTTCCGCCCCAGTCAGTCCCAGAACTGTGCTAGCAGCAGACATTTCTTCAGGAATATAGCCGAAGGAATTAGGAGCACCTTCCACGTAAACTTTGCAATGCCAGGGCACAATATGTTCTTAGAAGCCTGACAACAGGAACCTCTTCTTTACAAATTAATACCTTGCCTAGATTTTCATATTACTTAAGTGCATGCAGCTACACCAAATTAATGTAATTACAATGACTAATTTTAAATTAAGACACACAGATACAATGCGCCAGTACCTATATTTTGAGAGTAGAAGAGGCCTCACTGTCTGCAAGTGTCAAGAGGTAATATACTTTATAGGAGGCTTTGGAAAAGGAAAGTACAAAGTCCTGAACAGAAACTTTAATGGATGCAGCATGCTCTAGCTTCTATGCTGGCAAGCTGGAGAAAAGGAGGTTAAATCTTTTCTGTGTGTCTATCTATAGGTATTGATAGAAACATAGGTATGATTGTAGATGTATTTGGACAGATATTGGCATTGATTATTTAATAATAAAATAAACAAGTCATCTTTTCAGCCCTATCACCCAATAACATCAACCCGCAAAAAGAATCACTTCTAATTCTGTCAGTGAGCTACAGAGAGTATTCACTGGCTGGCCTGTCCTCACTGACACAAAGGACAGACTGAACTGGTAGTTGTTTTATATATTTAACTTCCATGACTCATCATGTGGAAGGACAGGATGCAACAGAGTGCTGCAGTATAAAATTTAAAGCCAAAACTTTGGATTCATGAGAAGAAAACCGGTAGAAATAATGGAATTTAGCTATCAAAACTCCAGGTTAAGAACATAAAGACTGTGTGTTTACTTAAAAATATTTAGATCTCTCCATAGAATTAAGTAAGCCATAGGCCTACTTTACTTAATCAAACCTGGTAAGGTAGGTAAAATATGGCATGGTATGGTATGGTATGGTACGGTACGGTACGGTACGGTATGGTATGGTAAAACTGGAACAGTCCAGATATGTTAAAATTCTTTTGTCACTTTATATACAAAACCAAAAGTATTTATTGTTTTTCTCATTTGTCTGTTATTAGCAGTAAATGAATGAAATACAAACAGGATACTCAGGCAGATTTCTTCATTATTATAATTAGTTTCCCAAGGTGTCTATTAGGCAGACAGTTTCAAAGTTTTAAGTTGCAGCTTAATAAATAATACTGATAAGACCACTGATGACCTTGCAAGCAACAAGAAAAATAAAAATTTTCACACTTAATGAGAATAGATTTAATTTCAAAAATTAAACTAAAGAGAGTTATACTGGTTTTAAATCTATTAATATTGATAATTATAATCTGTGAATTACATTGTCCTTTGGATTGTTACCAGCCTATTCCAAGTGTATTTCTTTTACTGAAGGAAATGGATGCAGGCTTTTTAAAGGCATTAATGTAGGAATACAAAATGTTGAGATGGAAACTCATTTGTTTACATTTTTGTTTGCCAGCTCTTTCCCATTAATGAGTTGAAATCTTTTCAGATTAGTTTTATTGAAAATTTCATTATGTTTACAAACAAATCATGTTTACAAGGGAGCAGGATGTGTGAAAGCGAGACTGTGCCCATTCTGCATTTACTATTTTTCCTTGTCCATTCCCATCTACTTATAGCACTGTCCATCCTCTTGCACTCAATCCCCTGTAAGAACATGTACTCCTCTCACAGAATGGCTCCCAGAGGTAATTTTAACACCCTGATTTATATTTCAGAGGTTTTCATGTCTCATTTCCACAAAACAATACTACACTATGATGGAAATCTTTCAGTGGGCCCCAGCCAAACAGAAATCCCAAAGATACAAAGATCAACATGGAAACTACCATTTGTCACTCATCTGCATCTCAAAAGAGCCATGTGCTTAAAAAAGCAGTATGTCTTCAATTGAAGATTGAAGTAGAAAGAAGGAAATGAAGAAGATTCCTCATAGGATATCACTAGAGTAAATCAAAGTCAGGATCTCAAAAATAAATACCTCAGGAAACAATTGGGGGCTTGTGGCAGAAGCAGTAAATTCAGTGAAGTATGTGGGAAATAATTCTAAGGACTCTTCCTCATCTATTGATACGAATAATGACACTTTCTCCTGTCACTGTCAGTAACGGTACATTATGGAAATTTAGAGTTGCATAAAAGATAGATTTGTGGTAATTATCATCTCTGGTGATATTTGAAAACAATGATTTTTTATGTTTAATTGACATTTGCTAGAAAAATAGAAAAACCAGAACATATTTCACAGCACCACAGATGTTTTAACAGATCATTCAGTTTCTTCTGTTCCATTTTTTTGTTATAACAGTGAGACATACGATGAATAGCACTTCTTTCAAATTACCCAGGGAAGTTTCTTTTCCCCCATCTAAAGTATCCATACTGTTTAAATATGAGTAAGTCTATTGAGATATATCTTACATAAAATTGAAATGCTCTGTGGACTAAAGTGTTGCCTCAAAAGCACATAGAAGTTCAACTCTTACCATATATATAATCAATGTTTTATATATATATCACACTAGAAAGTCAGATTTTCTTCTTTAAGGAAAAATTAGTAATTGGAACACAAACAATTCTGCCTCCAAGATTCTCAGCCCATTATTTTTGTAGAGCAGACTGCGCAGAAGTGAAGCAATCAACAACAAGTGAACAAAAGGCCTTAATTTTCATCAAGACAACGAATGCAGTACACAAATGACACCTATTGAAACGACTTGATCTGTTGGTCTTGGAAGACTGCTTCCTACCCCACAAATAAAGAATGCTCAGAGAAGTGCACCATAGTGTGCCACACAAAACTCTTTGGTCTCCTTTTGCATACATCATTCCATCCATAGGCACCAACATACTCAGCTGTTGTTAGGGGAGCTAAGTGCGCAGTAGGCTGATCAAGTAAACCTTTAGTAAGATTAGTGACATACATATCTCACATATGACAAATAACATGTAAGAATTCACTTTTATATCAGAACTTTGTTCTAAGCCTCTAGGTCTCAGGCCTAAAGCATTTCCAGGTAGGTCTATAAAGAATGGAGAAAAACAAGCCCCAGCTTAAATTTTATAGACCTAGATTCAAACTTCCACTGGGAAGTGTTTCTATGTCCACAGATCAAATGAAAGCTTCATAATGACTGGTCTGCTCAGGTAAAAACACAACAAATAAAATCACTAGTATAAAACAAAAACAGGGTTGCACAAAGGGATATAAAATGCTGCTCATATTACAAAAGACAGATTCAAGGGTCTCAGGTTTGATATTTACACGTACTTTTTGTATAGCACCAACTAGACTGCCTCATAATTAAAGACAACTCCCATGAGGTAGAAAGTAATTGCTCATTTGTAAATTAGGTACTTCTGGATCAAGAAGTGATTAAAATATTTATATTGCACAGCTTGTTCAATTCACTCATATAATCAGATTAATTTATTTTAATTCACTATGCATCAACATTTACATGGTTTTTCTCAAAAAAAATGGTACTTGAAATAAAATAACTTTTTATTGCCTATTTTGCAGCTTAATAATATCAGTGTGTGTGGGGTGGATAGACGGCTACTGCCTCATTAGCATTTGTTATTTACTCTATAAGCATTTTGTTGTGTACTGGACATGAAAAATTTATAGGTACTTATGATGAAATAAATTTCAATCTGGAATCTTCAGAGAATATGGTTTGAATTAATGAAGATTCACTAATAACAAGTATGTATTATTCTGTGAGTCCTGAGGAAATAGCGGGGTTTTTTTGCCTTTCATCAAATCAAAGTGTTCACATCTGAAGGTTTTGTAAAACCTGAAATTCTTCTCTGACCTTTATTTATAAACTAAAATCTCTACACTGCTGTGATTTGTTGCTTTCTCTCCCCAAGTATTTAAGACAATAAATTAACTGGAATACAAATCTAAAAACCTACTTTATGCCTGGAAGTCCTCTCAACTTACACTTTTATATATACATATATACATATATACACATATAAAGCAAACTTTATACATATATATGTGTATATATATGTATAAGCTATGTATTATGGTCATATATATATATACACACACATATATATAAGCATAAATCCCTGTAATTGTCAGTGTCAGGGCCTGTAAATAAATTGTTTATTATACAAAGTGCCCAGATTCCCAAGGTGGGACATTCATAAGTGCCATTAAAGTGTCTGACAAAATTTTCAGCAGACACATTCCCTCTGCAGATTGAACAGATCTGCCTGAAGTGGAACTTGCTTGGAGTTCAGAGCAGCCTTTATAGCCTGCCCAAGAAGATGGGTAAAGGCTCAGATTTTAACTAATTTGTTTAATATAAATCAGGCATGTTTATCCAGCTTTGCTGTTACAGCAAGGTAGATGCAACCCTTCCTAAATGTACTGACAGTGGCAGTACTGAGGAACCCTACCAGATCTGGGGACTTCGCATCATTAACTATCTTTCCATCCCATGTTCCACATGGACATACATGGAAAAGCAGTGAAAAAGGCATTTTGAGCAAGCAGAATGTACTTTGTACTCTGATGTAGCCTGTCCTGGTTCCTGTGGAAGAAAGCACTGTCAATACATGAATCATGGAAGAGCAGAGTATTTAGTCTGTGGTTATAGGACAAACCAGCATATCGAGTTTTAGACTGCCTGCAGACTCAATAAACTGATTAAAAAAATTATAAAGGCTCTGACTTTAAGACGGATATGATAATATCCAAAACCTTTATTGATCATCAGATTATATTAAGACTAAACGCCTCCAGTTAGAAGAACTTATTTTTGCTAATCTCCAAGATACTACTGTGAACCTGTTAGAAGAAATTTAAAAAATATACTCAATAAAGGTATTTTTAGAGTAAAAAAAGTTGCTTTCAAACAAAAAACTCTTGTCTTTTACCTTATTTATCATGTTTACCTTCAACGTGATTCATAGAGATGCAATGGCTGACTGAAGATACAACTCTGGAACACATCAGAAAGTAGCTTTTATGTTTTATTACATCTATTTTGCACATCAATTTCTCAGAGATTTTATGACACTTTTTTGGTTAAATTATATTAAAACCACATTTGTATTTCCTATTAGCCAGATGTTCATCAATATTTTCACTGAAGTCACATCAGCTGATTCCAGTGATTGTATTGTTACTGGAAAATCACTTGTCACAAACCCAATAGAACATCTAAATAGGAACTCAAATGGGCTAAGCTAATGAAAATGGCATGTCTCTTTTATCTTTTTTTATCAGCACAAAATAATTTTTCAAGGTATGATTATACATCATTCAATACAGTTATGTCAAGATAAATGTTTGAGACAATTTTTTTGTTCTGTATCCTTCTGCAAGATAAAGAAATCCTGAAGAAAGTGATCATACTAATGAATCATTATTACTTCAGCTTTTGCTTTCAGAAATCTTCTTGCTGGACTAGCAGTTTTCCAAGGATGTTGCCAAAAGATCTGAGTCACAAGTCAAAGATTGCAACCTGCACAAAACCTGTGGATATGTTTGTCCACGATTTGCATATCAAATGGTTCCTAAACTGGCTAACCTGCAAATGAAGACTGAGAAAGAGAGCAAGTGTACTGGGGATTAATTAGAAGGTGAGTGAACAAGAAGTTTACTTTTTTTCTTTCAATCAATAGAAAATGTGATACATAGGAATTTTGAACTCTTGCTTTTACAGACCTTGACCGCACTTTGGATAAACAAATCTCGAAATAACAATAGTTTTGTGAAGTGACTTTAAAGTAAATGATAAATGAAATCTCTGAGTTACAGTATTTATTTTCCTTCTCTTTCAATGCAGATGGACAATGTTCAGTGGACAGCTTAGGACAGGGGATCTGAGTGAGCCTTGTTGCCTTCAGGAAAGGAACAGAACTGTGTTAAGTTCAGTTCCGTCAGACACAGGCTGCCTACAGTGTCTGCCTGCATAAAAGAAAATAAAACAGACACTTCTCCAGTTTCAGACTAAATGATACCTCCTAAGAGGCTTTGCTGTGGTTTGTTAAAAAATAGAGAAAAAAAAATTAGGTTACAGGAATGTACTTGCCAAAACAAAAGCCTACAATGTCTCTCTGACCAGCAAAGGGCCTTTATGGTCACCGTTAGCATTTCCACCTCTAGGCATAGTTCTTAGACTTCTGGCATAAAAATTCTGAAGAAAAGTCCATAAACAAACGTTATGAGATCTCAGTGAGGAACAGTCTCTCTCTGGAACGAATTGTAAGGGAGTTTGCAACTACAAAACAGAAAAGATAGTAAATAAAGACATTGTTTTTACATAAAGAAAGAAATAAAGTGTTTAATGCTATGCTTTGCAATAATTAAGGCTGAAGTTAGTTTTCTGAAGGTTTAGCCATTCTGACATTCTTTCCTCAGGATTTTTACTTGTTATAGTTAACTGTATCTTTGATCATTAGATTTTTTTGCCTCCTGCTTCTAATCCTTAACAAAAATAACAGCAGAAACTTGTCCACAGAGGAGCAGCCACAAGCTGATTTCCTCTTTTTCATGTTCCAGGAAGAAAAATAAACAAACTAAAAATCTCCTGATAAATGTCTATGTATAATATTCTTTACAGGAGATAGATTTTTTTTCCTATAAAGCCAAAACAGGAAGCTTTTCAAGGTTTGATTCTTAATCCTTGTGCAACTTAATGGACTAAATCTGACACAAACATGGCTTTCACATTTATTTATAGCATCTGCATTGTTCTGATCAGTAAAGAGGGTTTTCATAGAGTCATGGAACCACAGAAAATTCAGAGTGGGGAGGACTTTGTGAGCTCCTGCTCAGAGCAGGGCCTGCTCTGAGTTCAGACCTGACTGCTCAGGGCTTTGTCCCAGTGGGTGTTGAAAAGCTCCAAAAGAGCAGCCTCTCTGGGCAGCCTGACCCACTGCTGAGCTGTCCTCAAGGTGAAGAAATTTCTCCTTGTATCCAGCATGAAGGTTTCTTGGCTCAATTTGCAGCCATTGTCCCTCTTCGTCCCACCGCACAGAGTTGAGAAAGGCCAGGCTCCATCTCCTTGATAATCCCCCTGAAAGCATTTGGGAGTCTACTCTTCGGAGTGCCCAAAACCATCCTTGTTCCAAGTCTTGTCTCTCAGCATAATCCCACAGGGCAAGTTCTCCCACTATTGCTGCCCTGAAGATCTTCTCCTGAATACACTCCAATTTGTTGATGTCTTTCTTGTATTATGGGAGAAAAACTGAACAAAGTATTGTGGATTTGGCCTAATGAGTAGAGGATAAATCACTACCTGTATCTCCTGGCTGTGGTCCTGTTCATGTAGACCAGGGAGCTGTTGCCCTCCTTTGCTGGCTCAGGCTCATCTTGCTGCTCCCCGTGGATTTCCCAGACCTGCTCCTAGCCTGTCTCTTTGCAACCTGTTGTCAGTATAGGAGCTCTTCTGCCCCAGGGCTAGTACTTCAGGCTTGTCCTTGCTCAAATTCACAAGATTCCGAGATGTCCATTCTTCTGGCTTGTCCAGGCCTCTTTGGATGTCTCCCTACCCCCAAAAACATCGACTTGTCTCCCCTGAGTTCGGTTTTATCTATACACTTGATGAGTGTGTGCTCCACTGCCTCCTGCAACTCACTGATAGTGTCAGGGACAGCGTCACCAGCCAGCCAAGGGATGGGATTGTCCCATTCTGCTCTGCACTGGGGTGGCCTCGTCTCAAGTCCTGTGTGCAGTTTTGGGTGCTACAATAGATATAAAGCTGTTGGAGAGCATTCAAGGGAGCACTACAAACATCGTGAAGGGTCTGGAGGGGAAGCTGTATGAGGAGCAGCTGAGGCCACTTGGTCTGTTCAGCCTGGAGAAGAGGAAACTAAGGGAAGAACTCATTGCAGTTACAACTTTCTCATGAGGGGAAGTGGAGGGGCAGACACCAATCTCTTCTCTCTGATGACCAGTGACAGAACCCAAGGGAACATCATGAAGCTGTGTCAGGGGATGTTTATGTTGGATATTAGGACAAGTTTCTTCACCCAGAGGGTGGTTGGGCACTGGAACAGGATCCCCAGGGAAGTGGTCACAGCACCAAGCCTGACAGAGTTCAAGAAACATTTGGACAATGCTCTTGGGCACAGAGTGAGACTCTTGGGGGTGTCCTGTGCAGGGCCAGGAGTTGGACTTGGTTGAACCTTGTGGTCACTTCCAGCTCAAGATATTCTATAGTTCTATGTGTGATTTTTATTACTTCTGTCATAAAGGGAGTGACTCCTGTTAAAATTAGATGCAGATTCAAATTAAGCTGCTAGAGTCCATATAACCTTCATGTTACAGTCAGGGTTTTTCAAATTATAAGCACAGAACTTCTTGTCTCAGTTTGATGGGAAATTTATGTTTCTACATGTTATTCTTGCCTGACATAAGTACTAAATAGGTTGCTGTTCCATTTTTTTTAGCAGCCTCTGTTTGTGTATAGACTGTTGTAAATATATTAAGCTGCTATGCCTTTATACATTTATTAATGAATAAGAATAACTTTTTAATAAGATTTTTTCTCACATTTTTCACTGAGGCTACATGTTTAGTACACATATGTGAATGAAAATGGAATTCTTGTGATAGAGACATGCCCATCCCTTTCTTTCCAGGGATGTGGCAGAGACAAGCAATTCTAAATGTTAGTGCAGATTTCAACTGTCGGTGATAAATACTAATTTCTCACACCTGCTTTAACAATATCCTTTTTCCTGAATGAGATTTCCTGTTTGGTGTCTTCTCTTTCTACCCATGGAGCACTTAGCACAGGTCCAGATAAAATATATGGATGCACTTCTTCCCTTTATATTTCTTTCCACCCCAAGGCTGCATTCCATACATATACATGTGCATATCCCAACAGTAATAAACACATAACTAGAGATTCATCTTGCATCTCAACTCTCCAAACAACTCCAGCTCATCAATAAGCTGGAAATAGGACCTATATTCCTGATGTAGAGAAGCCTAATTTTCATTAATTCATTAGTGAAAACTGAATGCTTGGAGAGCAAACACTTCCTATAGACACAGGCTGTCAGTCTCTGAAGGAAAAGTTATATTTAAAACTGGGAAGACAAGGATTGTTGGTTTCTGATGGACATACTGTTTTTTGTATCTTCTTTAGCACTGTACTTAATGAAAAATATTTCAAACTTAATTTGGAGTTCAAAAAGAAAATCCATAACATGCACAAACATGCAAAAGAGAAATAAAAGCCATAGAGAAAGTTAAAAATTATAAAGTTTCCCAGTAGTAACAAGATGCTTCTGAAAAGAGCACTTCAGATTTCTCTAGGGGCTTCTAGTTGCCAAAGATACACACAATATTTTCTCATTATTAGCTCTTCCGTAGAGAGGCAAGAAAATATCATGTTCTTTGCAGTCACATAAAAAAGTGGAATTTTGAGCAAGTAATTTAGATCAGTAAAATGAAGGAAAGAAGGATGCAGAGCTTACAGTGTTGCACAATTATCGGAGTGAAAGAGTTGGACTGTGAAATCTTCTGTTAGGTTTCTTTAAAAAAAATGCATGTGAAAACTGATTTAAGGAAAGAAGGAGGAAAGAAGAATAAAAAAATCAGAGTGCTTGAGTATATGTGTTCCTGCATTACACCTGGCCATGCTTAATCTGCATAGTTTCACATTCATTAAAACAAGACAAACAGGTGCAAACTGTGGATTATTATTTGGGCATCTTGTTGATTCTGTCAAATCATCAGTTTTCCAAGCAGTAAACAGAACATTTTCCATAAAACTCTATCCGTGGCAAAGCAGTATATTTTTCATTTGAATTCCCAAATGTGGACAAGAGATGTCATCCCAGCTGTTCTTTCTCTACTATAGCTTTCAAAAATACAGACTTTTAGTGCCAAAATGCAGGAGTACATTTTTCAAAGCATTTTCTTAAAACACATTGCTGCCTTCTTCAATTATTATTAGGTGGGACTTTCAAAAGCCTCCAGAGAAGCTAGAACAATAGCTCCACAGAGGTTTAATGAAAGCACTACTTTTAGTTTATATCTTCATATCTTTTAACCCTTTCTACAGTTAAGAGGGTTTATGGTTTAGTCTATGGTTACGGCAAGTCTCTTAGGTCTCATTGTTAAGAGTGACTCACTCTTACTCGTAGAAGAAAGCAAGGTGACTCAATTCTGTGTTCTGGAAAATCATATTTTCCTGTCTTGCGCCTTTATTGTCTTTTATTCTTTACTTCGATTTCTCCGTCTGTAAAAGGAAGGTAATGATATGTAGCTGCTGTGCGTATCTCACTGGCATGCAGAGGAGACTTTTAATTACATTTAGATTACTTAATCATTGAAACTGGTGATGAAACTACCATTGGCATTAGTGACTGGACTATGCGTAGAAACTGTATTTCATGGGGTTTGAGAAGACATTATGAAGCATTCCAGCCAGTCCTCTGTTTTAGCCTGTAAAAAACAGCTCTATCTCATTTGTTTTTTGAGACCCCACAAAGTAGTCTGTTCTGTTGTTCAGCCATCCTTGCAAGCAGGTTTTTCCACCCAGTTTCTGAAATTATTCATTTCTACAACAACTCAAGTCAATTATATCTTGATAAGAAAAATACTTTTTATTTACAAATATTTTGTAAACATGGTAGCAGTTACTGCGTGAAGATTAATATTGTGCTTCCTCTAACCTTCCCTACTTCTACCTCTCCTATCATCTTAGGAAGAGCTCCTTGTAAACATCACTATCAAAAATGTTGACATGGTAATTCTAAGGCAGATAACTAATAAAAAAATATTATTTCTATTTTTTTAAATATGGCCTTGGTGATATTTGTTGTATCTGTAACTATATCATTTTGGCTCAAATGCCATATTTGAACAGATAAAACATCTGGCTCAATTATTTACCCTTCTTCTAGCAGGATTTTCCTGCCTGTTTTAAATTTGGTATTGGCTGGGGACAAGAGACCAGGTTGACTTAAAAGATATAATACTTACCCTCGCTGAATTTCATCATGCCACTTTGAGACCATATCCTCTCTTATAAAATCCACTTTTAATTCAAAACTTATCCGTCTCAAGCACTTGGATCTTCCCTGATGTTTAAGAAAATTCTTTATTCAATTACCATAGCCTTTAATAAAAATTCTGTGTAGTTCCAGGTCCAAAACATATCTCCAAGTGTTCACATACTAAATCCTCTCAGTTTTAGAGGAAGTTTTCACTGAATTACATGGAAGTTTTTGTTGGAAAACAGAGACTTGTTAAAACCAAAGAAATGCTGGATTGATACCCCTAATAGGCTCTCTATATGCAACATCCATGGATCTGCAGAAGATTTGTGAGAGAAGATTACTGTGATTTCAGATAACAGCTAGAAAACAACTGAAGGCAAGGTTTTTTGGCTACATCAGCACCACTTTGCTGGTTTTGGCTCGGGTAGAGTTAATTTTCTTCACAGTAGCTAGTATGGGGCTGTGTTTTCTATTTGTGCTGAGAACAGGGTTGATAACGCAAGGATGATTTCAGTTAGTGCTGAACAGCACTTACAGAGAGTTAAGGCCTTTTCTGCCTCTCGTACTGCTCCAGCAGTGAGTGGGCTGGAGGTGCACAAGGAGCTGGGAGGGGACAGAGCTGAGGCTGCTGACCCCAATTGGCCAAAGGGACATTCCATAACCATATGGCATCATGTTCAGTATATAGAGCTGGAGGAAGATAAAGGAAGAAAAAGGAAGGGGAGGACATTCAAGATGCTGTTTGTCCTCCCAAGTCACCATTACAGGTGATGGAGCCCTTCTTTCCTGGGAATGGCTGAACACCTGCCTGCCCATGGGAAGTGGTGAATTAATTCCTCGTTTTGCTTTGCTTACACAGCTTTGCTTTACTTATTAAATGGTCTTTATTGGAACACATGAATTTTCTCACTTTTTCTCTTCTGATTCTCTTCCCTATCTCACCAGGGGTTAGTGAGCAAATGGCTGTGGGGGGCTTAGTTCCTGGTTGGGGTTAAAATGCATTTGTTACCCCACCTGTATTCAATCCACTGATAAAACAATTCCTAAAATACCTCCAGAGATCTAAGTAAGAGCAAGGCAAGGAAAGAAACCTCAGTCTTTCACTGATGGGAAAAGAGAGAACTCCTACGGTTTGGAAGCATGTGCCAGATGATGTATGTTTCTTTGATAGAAACTCTGGTCTTTCACCTGATAGTAACAAAATAAAAACTAGACTGGGCAGATCAGGGAAAGGCAATATAACAGGTATTGGTGGTAGTCATCTGGCAATGCTCTATGAGAAAACACAAGCAAAACATAATACAGAATGCAGTAATGATAGCTGCTATGGTGTCCTCCAATAAAATGAAAAATAGCTATAGATATATTGAGCTGTACTTCTAATTTGTGAGGGCAACAGAAAAGCTGTGATTGGGAACAAAAGAATAGTATGTTGAAGACCAATTTGAAAAGGCAATAATGTCAACTTTCAGAGGAAAAGGAAAAAACAGCAAAAAAAGAAAATTATGCAATTTAATACAGAATGTTTGTACATCTAAATTCTATTATACATGCATAATTTTACTCAATTTTATTTGTCTTTGAATATGATGAAATCACACATAATAAGCAGTAAATGTTTGCAGATGTAAGATTTTTGTGACACGAAACACAGGAAAACTGTTCTCTCTTTTGAAACAATAAAAGTTAACTAATCATAAGAATATTTTTTTAACAATAAACTTCATCTTATAGGGAAAAAAAAAAGAGTGAAGAGGGAAGGAAAATGTGCTTGAAGGATACCTAGACAGACGACCTTTAAGAATATATTATGAGGAACAACATGTATTCGAGCATGAAGTATTGTTCCATTTTCTTATAACTCCTTTAGTTTCTTACCTGATCAATCAGAGATATGTTTGGCAGGCCACTAACAAATTTAATACTTCATGTGCTTATGTCTCATGCCAAGTATCCTCAGTGAAATTGCAATTAGAAAACTAATTTGGGAGGCCAAGGTCCAAGTCCACAAAGATGGCATGTAAGATCTTATTTAAATCTCTAATTCCTCTTGAGAAATGCTCAGACATGATTGCCATGACAATGAGCATTGTCTCTTTTATTTTCAATTGATATATGATAAGGTCGCTGTAGTGCAATAACATTTGATATAAATATTTCTAGGAAAAGTCTGGCCACTTCTGCACAGCATAGCTAAAGCAAATTAGGTCACACATAACTTGTTCTCCAACATGGCATCACATTCCCCAAGATAATTTGATGTCTTCTAGGTAAGATATTTCTGCGCCACATTTATTAGAGAACAGTGATAGTACCAGATAAGAAAACAAAGACAAACCAGAAAAAGTATAAATTGCATAGTTCAAATATTCTGAATAGCTCAACAAAGCTGATTGTGTTGTTTAATAGAAATAAAATACTACTGCATTTTGAAAGTCTGTTTTTTTTTTCTTTTTAATTAATTCCAAAAGCATAAATATTTATTTGATAAACACAGCTGTATGAATGTTGTGATTGAGAGGAAAACTGGAAGATGTGGATATGTGACATGTTATAATTAATGGGAAAAAACCCAGAATCTTGAATGCATGCTTGCATGCATCACGTAATGGAGAAACTGACTATTGCCGTGTAATGGCACAGTTAAATAGTTAAACTAGATGTGTACACAAACTTCACATTTGAAATACCTAGAATAACTGGTTATTGGCATACATCAAAGAAAAAGAGGAAAAGGTGAAAAACTTAATTTGAAATTCTTTTCTAACTTTCTTAGCTCATAATATTAAATCCTAACACATCATATGTCTAGTTGACAAGGTGGTGTTAGGTCATAAGTTGGACTCAATAATTTCCAAAGTCCTCTCCAACCTAGTTAATTTTGTGATTCTGTGATCATACACTCAAAAGTCTAATCCCAGCTATTAACAACTCTAGTAATATCCTGTGAAACAGCAAGTTGTCAATCTCTTACAAGTTTGGAAGAGACAGTTATCCTGTTGATCCAGAATAATGAAATACAACAGAAACATTTCCCTTAGGAAGGAGAGTTAAGCTTAAGTATCCATTCACTGCTGTCTTTTAGTCAATGTTTATTTGGCAAAACTTGAATCACCCTTTTAATAAGCAATAATATATTCAAAATGCAAGTATAAAATTATACTACCCATGTAAATTGTCTAGCTACAACGAGATGGGACCATGTGTCATTATTCATAAAGCAGTTCTATTATACAGTAGGTATTTTTTCAAATGGGGAGACATTAGTTTTCAAAAACATAGATTAAAGAATAATCATTAAAAAGCTTAGCTGTTCTTTGATAAGAAGAATAGCATATTTATTTGAAAAATAAATCCCTAAAAGAGAAAGGGATTGTAGGCTGAATATACGCATTAGGACATTATGAAAGGGTTCATAAGAGAAAATTAAATAGAAAGATGAACAAAAGTACAAATCTAACATGTAAGGACATCTGGACTGGAAATATCATGAAGTCTAATTGCAAGAGAACTGAGGCTTTAGAAGAACCAGGGTGGGATGATCAAGAAGGCAGTAGAAAAGAAGAACATAAAGGACAAATTGTAACAGTGGTACCAGAACATATAGCGCAAATTAGAAACTAAAAAAGTAGAAAAATACAAGTAGTTGGTTGTAAAACAATTATAAACATTTCACTGTATTACGTGCTCCCTGGAATATATTTCTGTTGTAGTATTTGCAGTAAAAGGCTGTGATGAAATCTCTTCCAGAATTTCCAGACCTGGTTGGTCATGTCTATGAAAGATGAATTCAGAATGGAAGAGGTTCTGACAAGAACATGCAAGTTAAAGTATCGAGCAGAGCATATATCTTTCAAGAAGACCTTGTAAAATAAACAGGGATGAAAGATACAATTATTTCCTATTATTACATCATGTTGGTTAACACTTGTCAATGATAATAACTTATTTGAACCATAGTAATTGTGGCATAAACTAAATAGCTATATAATAGCCATTTAAAAAATAAATCCATTAGAACAAGTTTTGGCCAGGAGACTAAAGGAAGGTAAGGGGAGAGACAGCACTGGCTTTCCGATGCATCCAAAACAATTGTCTTTTTCCTAAGAACAGAAGTGATAAAAGCATAGCTGTTTTCCTTGTCGTGTTCTATCCATCTGTCTTATTGCCCAAAAAATATGATGGTCAAAATATATCTTGCCTCCACTGAAGACTACTTGCTCCTGGGCATGTTTTATTGCACAGAATAAGAGAAGGAAGACGTGGGGATTTTAGGGACACTGAGGGAAAAGGAAGTAGAAAACAACATCTCTTTAAATTTTTAACAATTAATTAGGTAAATGTTATCATTTTCTGTAAAGAAATAAACAAATGTTGAGATGATCTAAAATTTCTTATTGAAAAACAGGGCTGTACTTTCTGGAAAAAATATTTTTCATTAAGGTAGATGCTTAGGGTCCATCAAATTCAGTACAGTATGTCTTATTAATAGCCTCTAAGCCTATGCTCAGATGGCCATAAGTCTACAGCATTATCCAAGAGGTATTTAAGGGAAAAAAATGCTTGACATCAGAGAAAAGGTTAGCGCTACACTGCAGGGATTCTAATTCTTAGTTTCATTAAGGAATTAAATTAGAGCGGAACTTTTACCCTTTCCTCCTCTCCCCATCACAAAAACGAATGTTAACCTCAAACAGACCTGCTGCTCATCTTCAGTATTTTTCAACCTTTTCTTCACAGCAAGGGCAAAGGCCTCTGCATTGATATTCTGAAGGAAATCTGCATGACATTGTTAGGAATGGGCAAATGATCTGAAAGTCCCTACACAGCCAATATAATTCTGATTAAAGCTTGGCATTTGTTTTCTTGCTCCTTGGAGCAGATAGCATGCTGCCTGGAATTAGAAATATGAAAGGCAGAGGAACTTCCTACTGTGCAGAGAGAGTATTTTTTCCTCCTCATTTTCAAAATGAAGCTAAATTCGAATACTCGTTGTTGTTGTTGTTTTGTGTTCAAATAATTAAAATAAAGTCATCCTTGTTTTCCACTTCAGAATGAGATTTGCTGTATCTCACACATTTTCCTCCAGGTACCGAGAAAGATTTTGCTCTCCTAGCTTTCTCACTACTACTTCACCTCTAGCATTTTCAAAATGGAAAAATCATTATTTAGTTTGTCAAGCAAAGAGATGCACATAACTTTGAGAAAATGTTATATGTATGATAATAAATCTATTTGAAATATCTATAGTAAAATCCTAAAATTTTGAAGGAAAGCTCTTACTTAAGTGTGTGCATATTCACTTACTAGCATCAAATCCATTTGTAGCCACATTTTAAACTTGGACTTGATGTATTGATTAATTTTCACTTAAATGCACCTGTCAAGAACCCTGGGTGCAGACTAGTTTTGTCAAAAATGGTCCCTAAATGGTGCAGAATAAAATGTTCAAGTGCAATACTAATTCACTTGAAGTCAGCGGCAGAACCATCACCAGTCTTCAAGAGTTCAAGATTTCAGTTTTTCTTTCCATTATATGTGTATATATTATTTAAAATCTATTGCAGCTGACTTTTAACTTGCACTGTAATTCAGTGAAAATATTTACAGCACAATCTCACAGTAAGCCATTGACAAAAATCATGCAGTAAAATTTGCAGAACTGCCACAAATATGTTCGTTGTTTATGAAAGTTCCAGACAGATTTTCAGTTAAGAAATGTTTGGTCACCACAATTTTTGTTTATTTATATATTCAGAAATTATAAATTTTGTCTGTATCAGTTCCTTTTCAACAATGAGGCAGAGTAGCAGTGGATAAAATGGCAGTGCTTTGTTGATAGCAATAAAGCTGAACTGCTTCAGGAAAATGAGCACAGTAGTAGCCAGTCTCCAGAAAACTCATTAAATGAGAGTCAGATGATCCCAGATGATTTAGATTTTTCTTGAACAGTCCCAGTCAAATGGTTCAGGACCTGGACCTGTTTCTCCTCCATAAAGGGGCCAGTTGCTCCTCTTATTTTACCTCAGGGATCCAAGGGCATTAAACTGTCTAGAGATACAAGAAATAATTGAGGGAGATTATTGAGCCCTCCAACAAAACCGTGTGAAAAATCTAGTTTACATAAGAGGTGTGCACCAGGTTAAATATAAAAGTCAGGTGCCACATCCCATCCCTGTCCTTTTTCTGCTGGCTCTCTTTCTTTTCTCTCTCTCTCTCTCCTCTCTTTCTCTTTTGTTTTCTTTGTTTACCCCAGCTCTGGACCATCCATGCAGCAGGACCAACATGGTGCTAATCTGTGTTTTCTTCCCTTTGCTTTGTGCGGGCTAAGCACAGCTATCACATTCTACCCCATACTCCATACTGAACTAGGCTGTGGGACTGGGAGGCTTCTGCAATGGTGGGTTGTGTGCCAGCACTTTTGGTTGTGTTTGGTGGTTTGTGAGCCAGCACCTTTGAGGAGTTTGTGTGTGGTGGTTTGTGAGCCAGCACCTTTGAGGAGTTTGTTGTGGGAGCTGAGAAGTGTACTGTACCAAATTAAGCCAGCACTTTCTGTGGAAATGTTTTGCAAGAGCTTAGGAGCGTGTTAGCCAATATCTTTTGAGTCAAAACAGAGGGCTGGTCACCAAAGTTATAGCAACTGTACAATAAAAGCATAAGGGCTTCCTGACATATGTCTTTGTTCTGCATGATGAGAATTCATAATGAGCATCACACTCCCTACCACTGGGCTATGACATTCAGTCTCTCTTTTGTTTGTAAACCAGCTTTATTATGTAGGAATTATGTCTCAGGAAACTTGCTAGACTACGTTTCCACTGAAAAAATTTTAGATTTTAATTATTGATATTATTATTTTTGCAGTTTTGTCTATCAGAGATAAAAATACTTTTACATGGAGTTAGAATGTTAAGTACAGTACTTTTACTGTCCAGATAAGATTCCACATAAAGAAGGTTGTTTTAGCTTATCTGCCTATACTTAGGAACAGCAATACCAAACTCTGCAAAACAGCTGAGTCCAGAAATAATAAGTGACATATTTCTTTCTGGGGTTTGTGCAATGCACAATGTATTTCAGAGACTACTGTAATAACAGTTTTGATCAAGGTAATGTGAGCTCAGAACATCTCATTAAAGTGAGTGAGAGCTGCGTGCTTATCTGACATCTCCTGTATTTGCAGTTTCTATGAGGCAGTGCATTATGGTGATCTAGTCCAAAATCTTACCGAATACAAACCTTAGCCATTCCTATTTTGTGATTACATGCTAAGCATGTAATTGCAAATTTTTATGTGAAGTTAAGAAACGTTCCATCCCTGCAAGCTAAAAGGATCTCCTCATTGTCTCCACATTTTCATCCTTCTTGACAATTTAGTATTTTTCAACAAGGTTAATTCCAGTCTGTTGAATTGTCTCTGGCATCTATTAAAATAATCTTCAGGCCATCTAAACTGAGTTTGGTTGGATTTTTTTTTTCCACAGCTTACGTCCATCTAGTGTCCATTGGACCACTGAAATAAATTTCCCATGAAGATGTAGTGCTCCTCAGGGGTCAGTATCAGGACTGATGTTGTTTAACATTGGTGACATGGACACTGGGATTCAGAGCACCCTCAGCAAGCTGGCCAAGGACACCACACTGTGTGGTGCAGTTGTCATACTGGATGCAAGGAATGTCATCCAAAGTGACCTAGACCGGCTTGAGAAGTGGGTCTGTGTGAGCCTCATGAAGTTCACAAGGCTGAGTTCAACATCCTGAACCTGGGTCAGGGCAATCCCTGGCACAAATACAGGCTGGACAGAGAATGAATCAAGAGAAGCCCTGCCGAGAAGCACTTGGTGGTGCTCATGGGTGAGAGGCTGGCCATGACCCAGCAGTGGACACTTGCAGTCCAGAAAGCCAACTGTGTCCTGGGCCTAAGCAAAAGCAATGCAGCCAACAGGGCGAGGGAGGGGATTCTGCCCCTCTGCTCTGCTCTGCTCTGCTCTGCTCTGGTGAGAGCCCACCTGCAGTGCTGCATCAGCTCTGGGATCCCCAGCACAGGAAGGACATCGACCTGTTGGAGGATATCCAGAGGACAGCCAGAGAGATGATCAGAGGACTGGAGCATCCCTCCTATAAAAACAGGCTGAGAGAGCTGCGATTTTTTGAAGAGAAGGCTCCAGGGAGACCTTACAGCAGCCTTGCAGTCACTAAAGGAGGGTACAAGAGAGCTGGAGAGGCACTTTTTGCAAGAGCATGTAGTGACAGGACAAGGAGGAATGACTTCCAGCTGAAAGAGGGTAGGTTTAGACTAAATATTAGGAAGAAATTCTTTAATGGGACGATGGTGAAGCACTGGAACAGGTTGCCCAGAGAAGCTGTGGATATCCCATCCCTGGAAGTCTTCAAGGCCAAGCTGGATGGAGATTTGAGTGACCTGGGCTAGTGGAAGGTGTCCCTGTCCTTGGCTGAAGGATTGGAACTAGATGATGATTAATGTCCCTTGCAAAACAAACTGTTCTATGGTTCTCATTCTACAAAAGTATTCCGTGACTGGATCTTTTGGAAAGCACTCTGACACTTCTCTGATAAATACCTGGACATATGCCAAACTTTTTAATGAATGTAATGCTTACTCTGAAAAAACATTAAAAAGAAAAGGATTTCTTTCCCAGTACAGTATCTGCTTACTGTTTTGTTTTTCTTGATATGACACAGCTAAAAAGGCAAAGAGGCTTATTGAAATAGACACTGAAGATGAGAAGAAGGTTCTGCTTGTGTGGCTGTTAATAGCCTTTGTCATGACAGATGCAAAGTTAATTAATTCACCAATCTATGCCTTCGTTTCCTTATATGGGGTATTGAAATCCTGTGCAAAAGGGTCTTAGCTTTGTGTGGGAAGAAAGGATGGTGATGAAATCTGCAGTTAAGCATTTGCTATATTTTCCTGTTCTGACAATCTTCTTCTGAAAATTTTCTTTTCTAATTATTATTTGAGAATTTTCTTTAAATTTTATTAAAAAAAAGAATTACTATGACTCAGCTGTTATCTTTTCCTATGTGAAAAGAAAGTTGATTTGTTATTATATTGTACACACTATTTTTAAGGCTTTTGTCTCTACAGGCAGAAGCAAATTTTCTTTTCTGTCATTTAAAATGGAATTAAAAAAATAATTCTACATTTACTTCAATCACTTTGGTTTATTTTACACCATTGAAGTTTAAGCAAAACTTCCCACTAATTTTGTTGCGATTTCCTTAATACGTCAATGAGTCTGTTGTCTGACAACATTGGCAAGCATGTAGTAATGATGACATTGTGTTTGCCAACTGAAGCCTTCAGAATCCTTTATTGTCGCCATGTACACAAGTGATTTATAAGATATTCTTGTGCAATAAACCTAACCATTGCCATCTGCTTGGGAGACTGACAGGCTGAAAGATATTTTCTGTAGCAATTGTGCATAATAGAGGCTGTCTCCTGAAAAAGCATGATTGAGGGAGGGTGTGGAAATGAAGAAAGCAATAGCCTTTTTTTCCTGAGTATCTTGATTTATATAAATCTGCTCATTTTACCTCTAATAAATTGCAAATCATCTTTGGAGTAAACTAGGGTGAACTGTTCTACAAAGAGAAAGATTTCTGATATATAGTTTAATAATAAATTTAACCCTAAAAAGAACTACTGGTAAAAGCTCTACCCCTTATTGGATTATCAAGAGTAAATTTGTGTTGTTTCTTTACTTCTTGGAAGAAAGTTGCAGAAAACATGACAATAAGAGATTAGTATAGTTAGTATACACATACTGAAATATATTGGCAGGTCCCATGCATTTTATTCCTTCACTGTTACTGAGCTAGTCTAAAATATACCACAGGTTTCTCCTAAACACTGTGATTTCCCATTTTTATTCTGGGTGTTGTGGGTCCTCTTCTGTAGTGGTACTACATGGTCATGACTTGTCAATCAAATTTAAAACAAGGAATTTTCAACTCAGCATAAAGAGGAGAAAAATTTTTAAAAGGCCTTGAATTTTCTTCACTTGAAGAGTAACAGTATATTCCTCAAACTAAAAAAAAAAAAATTGAGATTAATCAAACTCCAGTAAACTAATTTTAATGCATATAAGTAAAATGCGAGCTAATAGCTAGCTTTTATCACAACATTTTTGCGATTATCCATCTTATGTGCTCACATGATGCCATCATGAAAACACCATGAAAGAAACTTCAGATCACTCACAAACTTAAACAAATGTAACAAAACATTGGGTTTTTTCCAGTCATGGCTATTTGAACTTTATTTGTCTTTAGTCCCAAAGGAAAGGAAAAAATAAAGAAAAAAAGAAGGAAAATCACAAGTAATCTTGGACAAGCCCATGATGCATCAAGACCAAATATCAGTTTCATATCATTGTTATCCTGGATCATTAGAGAAGAGAAGGTGGTATTTGTTGCTTTTGCATAACACCTCTAATTTTCTTCATGGTACTTGACATGAACCACATTAGTCTCACACTAATTCCATTATAGTTTACATTCTCCTCCTCTAACTCAATTTCTCAGGATTAACCCACCTCCAAAGAAAAGTCATTTTCCTATTTACCTTCTTCTTATCTCACTGAAACCTTTATTAAATGAGCTTCCTGAAATATAGGAGACTGGTTCTGTAATAGGTTTATTTATTTTTCCCTGAAGAAAAAAAGTCAAGAACAGTTTTTGATGAGGAAGTGCTTATATCCAAAACCTAAAACAAATTTAGATTTGTCATCAAAAAAGTACAAATATTCCTCCAGTATTTTTTTCTTGCAATGAAAGAAATTATTATACTTTGTAAATAATGTTTAACAGTGCAACTTCTAAGCCCCAGTATCACATTTTCTTTCAACACCTTTAGGAAAATGTACATTCCTCTTGAATTACTTGAAAAGATTACTTCCACACTGTCCAGGAAGTGCACACACTTTTTCAAGTGGAGTAGAACATATGTGGAGCCACAATGCATGAGGCACTGAGATCTGTGGAGTCTTTTCCTGAGTAGAGGGTCTTCAAGCAGATGGTAAAATGTTTTCTTCTATTGGAGCCTGCAGAACCAAATCTCTGGCTCTGAGCACTATAAGCCTCAGTTAAACTTTCATTTTCCTTTGAGACACTGGCAAGGTGTTTGGTAGCTCGAAAACTCCCTTTATAGCAGGAGGTAGAGAGGTAAGCTTTATACAAACCACACGAAGATTAAATGAAAATAAGGCTATCAGGTGTTCATCTCCCACATGCTGTTCTCAGAGGAAAAAAAAAAGGAAAAAGTGTGTGCAAACCCAGTCAATTGGAAGGAGCATGTATTTTGACCCTTCTGGAAGAGCTCTACTCCTTATTAGCACTGAAGAGTCCTGGCAAATGTCAAAGGACAGTTATGCCAGATGATATTACAAGTGATCCAAGCAATGTCTAACAAATTATAAAATAACACTATGGAATGACACAGGGAGTATATTTTTAAAGATGCTCCAGTCACTGACAGCTTGAAAATAAATTTTACTGAGGTTTGTGATATTTTAATTTTATTTCAAAGAGCAATAGAACAAATAAGCACCTCGCCAGATGTTCATTGTCAAAGCAACTGAGCTCTGTTTTGGCTGAGCTTTGCAGTTCTTGCAAGACAACATAGAAGATGCCATCTCTTGCAGGGCAGCAGATGAAATCAGGTGTTGAGCACAGAGGGAGCACAATTTACTCTAAATATTTTTATCAGCCTCAGCAAAAACTTTGTTTAATAAAGGATAAAAAAAAGTCATCCTTTGCAAACAAAGATGTTAACTTTACATGATAAATGCTTGCCTTCCTCTAGATGTTAAGCCATTTTTTTGTGCAGGCTTTGCAGAAACTATAAACTGAGTTATAGAACAATTTTCCATGTATTTGATATAGCAACCATCAAGGAACTCTCAAAGAGCGCACAGCGCTGCAAGGAAAGAGCTAACATGGCCACAGTATAATTGGAAATCTGTACAGGTGATCTGGACGGAAAGGGGAAGAAGGATAAATGCTTATGTCTTTTCATTGTCCCTTACCACAATGGTAGGCTGGATGATTTGGTTTGTTTTCTTCATTCTTTTCTCCTGAGGTAAGGAGATATGTGTGAAAGAAAATCACTGGAAAAGCAGTCAGAAATCTACTCTGAATCGAGTCTAAGGAGTCCAAAAATACTACCAAAAAGCAGTAGAAAGTAAAAAATGCTTTCACTCTACCTCTAATCTATTCTCCTGGGAGCACACTTCAACAGATTCTGAAAGTAAACTACCTACAAAGAAAATATAAGCAGTAAGACGACATATATTTTGATACTTTGCTTATTTTAAAACAGGTATAATATCTTTCATTTGCTTTTAAATTTATGGTAACACCTGTTGAGATTCCAGAAGTTACTATTTTATAAAGATGTTTTTAATTTGCACCTTTTGCTATTTGTCATTTGTAAAATGCAGTGTTCAAGCCTGTAAGTGATTACGTTATATATTAGAGTAATTTTATCTTTATTTATGAATAAGCTTGCTGAATGAAAATATTCCATGGGAACTTTGGTGAAACTCCTCACACTAGGAAAGCTATTCACTTGCCCAAGTATTTAGGGATTCAGTTTTCCAGCTATTTGAAAAATACATTGAAACAAGTAAATATTTACAGTGAAAAAAGAAATATATTCCCAGAAAATTTTAAAAAAAAACAAAAAAATCCCACAAAAAACAAATAAACCCATAGTTTATGTGAGAGAGCAAATTATTGAAAAAAAGAAAACAATCCCATTGCTATCCTTCACACTATTTTAACACAATGTGAGCATTTTATCTGTTAAGACTTTACATATATTATTTTATGTCTTGTAGAATTGGAAATACATATCAATATTTAATATTTACTATATCAAGTGATCATAAAACACAGTCTTGATCCCACAAGTCCCTGAAGACTGTGAGTTTTGATACTTAAATAGTCCAAAATTAAAATCCATTTGAAGTAGCTGACATTATATGCCATCCTGTTCTAGATTTATTCCAGATTCTCACAATTTGGTACATTTGCAGCATATGCTGAAAGCATTTTCTCTTAAACAGTGCTAAGAAGAATGAACTTCCACCCACACTCAGAGAGATCAATAAAAAACTGCAGGTGTATAATGTTTCCCAAGAAAATTAGAAGAATTTAAATATTAAAAAAAAAAAATATTCAGACGTCCAAATGTTGAAGGGAATATGCAGTACAGGGTTGGTCAAGAAAGAGAGCATAGACGGAGGCTTTTTCACCTCCAGGCTGGCTCTGTATGCTGGTAGTGCTGTGATGATTTCACAGCCCACTAAAACTGAATGGCTGCCTTTGGAAATCTCAGCCTTATGGTTGCACACAGCTTCGTACTTCAAATATCATGTCAAATACTGATATGAGTGGAAAAAGAATTTTACTGTCAGGAAAACACCCAACAGAACTAGAAATTGCAGTAACTTGAATCTGACAATCTGACATAGTATTTTTTTCCCATCTAGTGCAAGGTGGAATGCAGAGAGAAAGCACATTCAGGGTGTTCCTGTAAAAGAGGGCAGAAAAAACCTGATTAGAAAGAAAAAATGGGTAAAGTATGGAAGATGTAATGGACAAGGAAGAATGAAAGGAAGAGACAAATAAAAAGGGACTTTATGTTCTTCCTTGAGACTGACAATGACAGAGATGCTACAAAAAGCACAAGGGCATTACAGAGTGCTGCAGAGGTATTTGTTGTTCTGTCAAATGAGAAATAGAAATCACTCACTAGTCTGAGCCTGAGGGACACTTGCATAAGACTTCAGCCTAAAAGTTGACCTCTGGAAGATTTAAGAGCAAAGGGAAAAAATGGGTAATACAGAAATATGTTGGGCTGTGCCAGTTTTCTCCCATCTAAATATTTTTATAAATTTTGTTAATATCCCTTTTAAAAATCCATTTAAAAATATAGAGCCGGAAATACATTTTGTACTGCTAACTCTTCACTGCACTTGGGAGATGAGGAAGGGATTACAATGGGCTGTGACTGTGCCACAAAACAGGCTGTAACTCTCTGCTCAAAAACCTTCTCCATGTGGTGACAGTACCTTTAGCCAGCTGGCAGAGCTTAGATCAGCTCCTGGCCTTTATTTCTCTGTCACAGAAACAGGGCAGAAATCCTTTCAGAAGAGGGAGATTCTGTTGTTAGGACTGTAATTGCCAAGCTGAACTTCTGTGTTTAAAGCCATCTACTGAAATAATTCCTCAAAACCTTGCCATTTGCTTAGAAAGAAAACAATGTGGTAAAATAAAATCATCATGAGCTTCTTTCTCTCTCTTCTCCAGGTAATTTAAAAGCATTCCTCCCCACTAGTTACGTCTTTTGAACAGTTTTGACATAATGTCAGGGAATTTAGAAATATTTTCATGTTTCGTTTCAGCATATTTGAGGTGTTTCTGTGTTGGTGGCGTGTTCACATGCATTGACAGGGAAGCAGGTGGATCACATCAGTTCCTGACAGTTCAGCAGCTGTGAATATTCCACTCCTTGGATTTATGTCACTTATTAGATCTGATTCTACATGCATGTTTAAGGTCTAACATAGTGCTGTGGTTTTAAATCTTAATTTTCTTGTTCGCTTACAAATGTGAAAATAACTCTATCATGTAGCCATTTTTCAACTTTTACTGCCATTTAAAATAGCCCTATTTTTCCCTTTATAAAAGTCCTTCATTAATTTCAATCATCATTGTGGGTATTTTATATAATCAAGTGTCATAATTATACAATAATTTTCCAATACAGTAAGACTGTATTTTCAGATGAAACCAACCTGCAGCACTTTTGGGGGAAGCAATCTCAGTCTATCTTCATATAAGAGCTGGGTTCAACAGTTCTCCACGAGTAATGCACTGGGACCTCAGAAGGAAATGCTGTTTTTCACAGCAGTGGTGGTGAAACTGGAAATTTACTTATAGCACCATCCTTACAGTCCTCTTCTACAAGATGCCAGGGAATAATCTGCCTTTTTTTTAGATGTTTTGGGCTCAAAATGGGGAAGAATTTTTAATTTATGTTGCAGCTAAGTGACCTGGCCTTTACCTCAGAGGCTCACCGAAGACATAGCAAAGACAGATATTTTCACCTTTTGTATCAGCGAAGTTTTCTTTGTCCTTCAGGTAACACTCTAACCTTGAAGCTGGAGCAGTTCTGAGATTTATTTAGAAGTTCAGAGCAGTCATGTAATCAAGGTGCCTTGTTACCACCTCTGAAATGGAGCACTTGAGATCTGGGCTCCTGAGGGCAGCTGCACAGATACTAGCTCATACTGCTCGGGGGGCGGTCTATTTTCCTCTGCCTTAACTTGTAGGCTGTAATTTTCTGTTCTTGGTTTCCAAGCTAATTCTTGTTGGGGTGCAATTCAACTGAAAAGACACACATTGTGCTTCAAACAGTTCTGCAAGTCTGTTTAAATTGCAATTAAGACATGTTTATTCTAATTAAAACTTTTGACCGCTTAAATCAAAGGGCTGTCTAGGGATTTTAATTTTACATATTCCATTCATTCATCAAAATGCAGTATATAAATATTCTTATAAACATGTGCAAAAGGCTGTGCCTTTCCAGACTCTGACACTGTGGCCCAATTTATTTATGACCTTTGAAACAGAGGACAGTTCATGTTTAAGACTTCATTTTTAAAAAATCTTGCGCAGAGTTAAGCCTTTTAAAGTTTTATTGCTGTCTCTGTTTTATATTAATTGTGTTGTATGTCCCCAGGTAATTTCACAAAGGGCATTTCAGAAAGGCAAATTCAGCTGATGGATGAATTTCTCTGCAGAGGTTTATTAACATTTTTGTCAATTTATCCCATTAAATACAGCAACATCCCTAGGTGGTAATGAAGTGCAATAGCAGCACAGAATTCACACAATGATGGCAAACAGATTCCAATAATTTTCTCAGTAGTATCCTCATAGCACAAGTGAAATGCTGATCTTTACAAATATGGCTAGGTAAGTAAAAAACCCCACACAGATAAAACCCAAAATATATATTTATGAATGTTAATTTAAAGTGAACGTACTTCATTATATCCTCAAACTTCAGCAGCCGCCTAGGGCATTGAATTAAGAGAAATTAACAGTATTGACAGCAATATTTCCCCCAGTAAAGCAAACATGCCAGAAATTTGTGTAAATATATGTAAAAGCTGACAAATGAGGCATATGAAGCAGGAACCTGACCCTGAAATCTCACACTATCTAGCAGAAGAGATAAAACACACAGCCTCCCCACACTCCAATGCCCACGAATGCCAGTGAAATGGTTCCTCTTGATTTCAGCAGGCAGTGCGCCAGGCGCAACAGGATATCAAAAAAGCTGGAAATTCAAATTTTGACTACTAAATATTTACAGCAATGTGGTTATGAATAAGTTACATTTCTTCACAGGGGTTTTTCAGCAAATAGCTTCAAATAATTAATTTGAAAAAACTGCACTTAATAGTTTTTTTCAGAAATATCTCAAAAAAGAAAAAAAAACCACTGAATAAATTACTCTTTGCAAATTACTCCCTCCTGCCAGAGTGACTTCCCAGATCTCACATCACAATGTATTTACTTCTACTGTGTTACTGTGTTTTTTTCCTACAACAAAAACATAAGTGTTCATAAGACTTTAAGAAATTTTATGGCTGCTTCTTTAAAGAATATATATTAAACTTGTATTCAAACTTTTTGAAACTTAAGGGAACTATAGTAAAATCAGGATAATGGAAAGAAAGTGAATATTAAAAGGGATTTTAAGAACTCTGCCAGAAAAGCTGATCCTAATATTAAATATTACCATAAAAGAAATTATAGGTATTCTTGAAGTTTAAATTATTCGGTTGTTCGTAGTCAAAAAATGTGAAATACATCTGTAGTTACATTCTGGGGGGAAAAAATGCCTATGACATTGAACATAGCAGTAAATTAAACATAGATTTTCTCCATATTATCAGCTGTAATTTGTGAATTCTTCCTACTTGTCTACCCATATGCAGTAAAAATTATTTGACTTCTGGTACTTAACAGACTAACAAGCCTATAACTGCTCTTCATCTCTAACAGGCCTGTGTCTGCTTTGCGTATCATTATGATTTCAAACAAACAGTGGGCAAAGTGAGTCTTTCAAAAACTCTTTCATGTTTGCTTGTTTGTTTGCTTGCGTGCTTTGAACAATGACAGACTAAATAGAAATGAGGTGGGCTGGTGATGAATTACATAAAATGCAGAAATGAGAAAGTCTGCCAAATACTGAAGCATCTTCAGTATTCACTTTTCCCTTTGAATGCATATATCCACCCCTTCTCAAAAATATTATTGTATCAAAGAGTGTCATTTTCCCTTGCTTTGGTGTTTTTCTAAGGTTGACACAGAGAAAATGCTTATATTTCTAATTGCAAGTTATCTTTCCCAGCAATGGAAAAAATCCACTCCCAATTTCCAAACATAAAAAAGTCTGGTCCTTTTTTTTTTTTTTCTTTGAGAATGAGTCATCAAATTATGCACCTCTTTTTTTTCTCGTTCAGAACGGAATAATTTCATCCCAGGATGAACTGTAGCTGTAGATTTCCAGCACACTGAATTCTCAAATAAACCACTGCTCATTTGTATATATCTTTATTTTTCCTGTTTACAAAATAAATGTTAGTTGCTGAAAAGTAATTGCTAGTGTTTTTCATTATCAGTTCGGAAGTATCACCAACAGATAATAACCAAATCCATGTGGCTGTTATTTAAAAGAATATTTATCTTCCGATGACTTTTTAAGGATTAACAGTTTATAGTTTCATTAACCTTTAACAAAATACCTTCTTATTTTGTGTCTTAACACCAATCCACCAATCATAGAATTCTCTGATATAAAATCTCCATGAACAAGCCATCAAGAGCCTAAAGCCATGGAAAAATCTAGATAATTTTTAAACATTTGAAGTTAAAAAATATTTCCATTCTTGACTTTAGACAAAGTTTTCCTTTTGCACTCACCCATTTAGGACTGCTTTTTTCACCTTAGACCTGTAGAGAAGTACTAATTCCCTTGGATATAATTGAAATAATGGTGCTGCACAACACCCCATTAGTTTTTACTTTCTCTTTCCCTATATGGCCTTGGATTTCCAACTCAGGTCAAATACTTGTGTCTATTCACGCATATAACACAGATTGGGAATCAGATTTTTGAAATCAGTTGAACATTGAATGAAAGCTCACAGATAGAAAACATTAATAAATTCTGACATATATATTTATTTATTTAGAATTTAGGACTCAATCCAAAGACCAAGACAGTCAGTGCAAACAGATTCTGGATAGATTTCTGTATGTTTCTGCTCTGGAAAACTAATGAGCTAGTTGGATAATAAATATAAGTGTTGATGCATATTTTAGTAGTGAGGATGCTAAATATTCATGAGATATATAATATTTTACATTCAATATTGTAATTAAGAGACCACTTTTTAGCAAGCCAATTCCTTTTTTTTTTTTACATTGAGAATTATCAATTTCAGAATTACAATCAATACAATACTTCTGCATGAGGAAAATGCATGGTCCTATAGAAAACTAAGAAATTTTAGGTATGGTCATTTAAAATTGCATGTTTTAACACAATCTATCTTAATCCACAAAGTACTTTTTTATTCTAATTTACATTCTTTTCCACTTTTCCACCTGTTCCTATTTGATGGCAACCATCAAATAATTTATTTGTATGAGTTTTATATCAATAAACTGCTTATAAAGTTCTCTGGTTAATCACAAAAGAGAACACAGTTCTTGTAGCTGGTATTGGAGAAGAAATTATTCATAAGACTGTCTACAGGCATATTTCTGATTATTGATTGTTTTGTACAAATCCAGTCAAGTTTCTCTGATACAGATGTCTTTTGTTTCTCTTGGAACAGGAAGAGTCTCTTTGAAGACACAGATCAAACATTAAAAATAAAATTATTTATTTTGAAGTGTGAAATATAAGGGCAGCAAGTCCTAAATCCAAAACAGATTAGATGTCCAGGAAAACATTTAAGCTCAGAGGAACACAGTACTAACCCTCGTTAGGCAACTAACTTCCTAATGCATTGACTCAAAGAAAAATCTATCTATTCCAAGTGTGATTAAAGTCTGCATTAAAGTATTTAGAAAAGGGGAGCAAAATTAACATTGTGTCCATTAACACCAGCATCAATCAAAATAATTTATTAGAGTTTGTCACAAGACAAAATTGATTTGGCTTGCTTAAAAATGATTGCTGCTCTTTATTTCTTTCCTTATAAAAGCTTTCTTAATACTCCCATCCTGACCATTTATGTGTAGCCATTAATTAAAATGCAACTTTCAAGAAAAATTGTTTTATCTCCCTTGTATTTTACCTAGTGACACAAGAATTCATTTCCAGATTGCACTTGGGTGGAGTTAATTTTCTCCACAGTGGTTGGTATGGGTCTGCATTTTGGATTTGTGCTGGAAATAGTCTGATAGCACAGGGCTGGTTTTGTCATTGCTGAGCAGCACTTACACATAGACAAGGCTTGTTCTGCTTCTCTGCTGTCCCACCGGAGAGGAGGCTGGGGGTGCACACAGAGCTGGGAGGGGACACAGCTGGGACAGACTCCAATCAACCAAAGCAACATTCCATACCATGCAGCATCATGCCCAGCACACAGTCCTGGGGGAAGGAGGAGGAAGGGGCATGTTCAGAGTCATGGCTCTGTCTTCCCAAGTCACTGCCATGTGTGGCAGAGCCCTGCTTTCCTGGGAATGGCTGAACACACCTGCTTGCCCTTGGGATGTGGTGACTGAATTCTTTGGGTTGTTTTGCTTGTGCACTGTTGTAGTTGCCGATCCGGCGCTCGTTCTTCTCCCGGGCTGTCTCAGACCAGGCACTGCGATCCGCCACGAAGGCCAAGGGCGGATGACTCGCCTTTGAGATGGTGCTTCCCCAGCTGAGCCCCAATCCACAGGAGACGATGGAAAAGAACGAGGGGAGGAGAAGGGTAGGGAGGAGACAAGGCTCCTTAGACCCGTTTATTAACACAACGGTAACAGGGAACAGTCACGAATTGTATTGGAGACCGAGTCCATCGAAAGTGGACTGTGCACGCCATCTTATACCCACGCAGCGAACCAATAGGAACAGAGGAAGGGGGTGGGAACCATGTCTCGGGACCAATAACGGGGAAACCCGAGGGAATGGATAGGGAGAGAACCAATCGGACTAACCGTTGGGGAGAACTTTCCAGAACAAGGGGAGGGGCTACTACCGCGACCACCCCCCACTCTCCACCCTTGGGGAGGAGATTAGACGTTCGTCCCACCCTCGGAGGCGAGGCTTGCACGGGAAAGGGCAGTGGCCCTGTAACGCCTGCCTTCGCCTTGGGCCACGGCTGGCTCTTGGACCACCACAGTGCACCTGGCTTTTGTTTTACCTATTAAATTGTCTTCATTTCAAACCAGAGGTCTTCTCTGTTTTACGCTTTCAATTCTGTCCCTGATCCCATCAGGGACAAGTGAGGAACTGGCTGTGTGGGGCTGAGCTGTCAGCTGTGTTAAACCATGACAAGCTCTCAGAAACACTGTACTTCAGAGACACCATGAACCACTTCACCCCATCTGAAGATGGATATTTAAATAGTTCATATGAATCAGCCAGAAATTACTATTCCTTTTCATCTCTGATAAGTGGCCTGTGGTGGTATTAAGAGAATCTAGACATCCAAAGGCAACCTTTGTGAAGTCCTTTCACTTTCTGATCACCATGGGAGAGAAAGAATAAAAAGAATATTTATCATAAACAGCTGATAAGTAATAGAAGTAAGAATATACTTGACATGCAGAAAAATCTGTGTCTGAAATTTTTCACAGTTAGAAAATGGCAAATACTGAAATATTTCAAAGGGAAAAAGATTTAGTAGAAGGTCGTGGTGATAAGGAGGGTTGATTTTCTTTGACAAGACACACTTTCTACATTTGCTCTATCTGTTGATATCAGCAGAATCATGTATCGGCTTCCAGAGTAGCAATGCATTCAGAAAATACATTTGTGGTGATGATACAGAAGCCGGAGCAAACATTCCCAGATTTGTAGGTCAGTAGGATGAGAATAATAACATCAACAAAAAATGAAGCATTTTTGTCTCATTCATCCAATAGAAAATTCCACCAAAATTAATATGTTCTTAGATAATAGGACTGCTCTAACAGTTTACTGATCCCAGAAAGAGGGAATCCTTTCCCATTTTTCTTTAGTCCTAGATAAATATTCTCTCATCTCACTAACTTATCTATAGCACATCTGGAAGCAAACATTGATTTTACAGAAACAAACTTACCTCATGACTTTAAGGGCCTAACAAACATCACAAGGAAGGTTTCTAAACCACTTAACCTGAGAGCAGGAGAGAACAGTGAGAAAAGTGAGGAAAAGGAGGCATGAAAAAGCTCAGGAGCAGAGGCAGGGAGCTGGTAAATCACATGGACTGTGCATTGCACAGACTGCTTTAAGAGTAGTTCATTCCATATAGATGCATCCTTTGGTTATCCAAGTTTTTTTCTGATGCAGACTCTCTCTGCATCTTACCCTAAAAAAAAATTTACCTTTGTCCAATGCCCACATCTCAACTCGCTGTTAATTCAGGGAAAATCAAATGGCAAGCTGAATAAGTAAAAAACAAAATCAAAACCACAATGTCTTTCTTTGTTTTTAAATTAAAGTTTAGTTTGTAACTGGAAATAAGCAGTGGGGTAACTACATGGCATAAAAAAAAAAGATAATGAATGTTAAAACTTTTCTGACAGCCAAGATCATAGTGATTCAATCAGTATTTGCAGGTTTTAATCTAGTTCCTTTAATTGCCACCTGCTCCCAAAATATTCTGGCCGCTTGCTTCTGCCCTCACATTGCCAATTGGCCCAAGCGCCATGTAGCAGGGCAAACAGATTACCAGATAAGAGAAATCAGCCCAGTCAAAAACTTACCCAGAAAAGTACTTGTAGCTGGATTGGTTCCCTGATACTCTTTACCTCCTGGCTCCATAAGCACTTTCGTTAGTTACATTTGCATGGGGTGAAAACAACCAGAATGGCTCAAACCTTTAGAGATAATTTCCTCAGAAAGCCAATTTACTTTTCGGGCTGGCTGGGCTGATGTGTTTAGAGTGAATTTCTTCTCACTCTGCACAATGTGTAGTTCCTTCATGTGGTTGCTCAGGACTGTAAAAGCCTGTAATCAATACCCTTTGTACATGCTGTTGCAAACTCTGACCGTGGATTTGAGGGACAAAAGTTAACAAGAGGGAAAGATATGGGCTGTAAGGGAGCTTGCCATCCTTTAGTTATGGGAAGTATTTTCAATGTTTGTGGTGCTGATCATGAACAAACCACAACAGAAATAACCTAGGCAAACAACTATAAGTTGCTATTTCAGGTACTCCAGATGCCATATTGAAGTTCATTTTAAGTTTCCTCAGTAGCTGTTTGATGCTTGAGTGGGGGTTGTGTTAGAAATTTTTTATTGAATTAAGAATCAAATAAAGCTCTTAAGTTTTATAACATTTAGAGTCTGAATTAGTTGAGAAAATAAAAATCCCTCCTGGACAATCTATTTGATCCTTGCAAACAAAACACAGAATTGTAATAAAAAACAACCAAATAATAATTTTTTAGTCATCTAGTGCTAATGTTTTAAATTAATGTTGGAATAATTTTGAATATTTTTTTAATTCTAGTCAGAATAATAGTCTTGAAATATACAAATTTTAACAGCAGTAGAGTTTATTTGGTGCAATTAGATTCTTCTTGTTTACTGAGCAAATGGATTTTAACAAATATTTCATAAAATTGCAGCTCATGGAAGCATTATAAGTGTTCTCCTGAACAAGGTGGGGGCTCTTATGCAACAGATTCATGATGACTCAACTTGACCTTTCATTGTAAAATAGGATTGGACTTCTGCCACATTATAGATGGTCTTCTTGTAAATATCCAGATGTCCCCATTAGTTTCTAGAGGTTTTTCACCAGATAGAAAACATTGGAAGTGGTTACAGCAGAATATGCTCTTATACCACAAAACTGAATCAAGCCAATGATGATACGAGTGTTCGGTGAGTTCTTGGCAGAGATTTTGATAAGTACTTGTGCAACATGTATCACGCATATGCACATGTGTATGTACATTTCTGTAGCAAGCTTGTAGCTGAAAATTTTCGCTTGGATTTACATAAAGAAATCCAGAAGAAAATTATAATTTGATCAACATGTTACAGTGTACCAGACAAGCACAGTTTGAAAGTTTCCTTATGCTAGTACTGTAGGCTCCTGCCCTAATTCCACTGGGTTTAGAGAACCTAGTTACACATTTTATGAAGTCAGAAAAAAGAATGCTTAAGGTGACTGGATTAGATCATTAAACCATCAACCTTTCTTTGAAATTTTTCAGAGTTGTCATCCCAGCTGACAGCTAAGCTGCACACAGATGCTTTCTCATTCCCCTACCAGAACTCCCCAGTGTGAAGGAGCAGAGAATCAGGATTGCAAAAGCTAAAAAACTCGTGGGTTAAGATAAAGTTTAATCGGGAAAGAAAAGCCACATGCACAAGCAAAGCTAAGCAAGGAATCCATTCACCATTTCCCGTGGGCAAGCAGGTGTGTTCGGCCATTCCCAGGAAAGCAGGGCTCCATCCTGCATAACAGTGGCTTGGGAAGACAGATACCATCACTCCAAATGTCCTCCTTTTCCTTCTTCACCCAGATTTATATACTGAGCATGATGACATATGATATAGAATATCTCTTTGGTAGTTGAGGTCAGCTGTCCTGGCTGTGCCCACTCCCAAAGCAGCGTGCACCCCCAGCCTTCTTGCTGGCATTGGGGTGTGAGAAGCAGAAAAGTTTTGGCTCTGTGTAAGCTCTGGTCAGCTGTAATGAAAACATTTCTGGGTTATAAAGACCCTTTCCATCTAAAATCCAAAACACAGCCCCATACCAGCTACTGTGACAAACTCCATCACAGCCAAAGACAGCACAATATTTCTTCCAGGAAACAATCTGGTTTATAATCTTCTAAAACTCAGAAGAAAAAAAGCAAGACACTAACATTAAACTACCAGAAAATTAGCACACCAAGACGGGGGTTTTAGTATGGACACATATACAATAAGCACATATTAAATGGAAAGGTGACTTGTAGCTTATGGTGTGAAATCACAGTACTGGTCTATGATCTCCAGAACTGTGGTTAAATCAAAGTAAGCTTATTGTTTATACAATTACAGCGATCATCTTCATCACTGTAATTGGAAATTTTTTAATTTAAAAAGGAATATGATTCTATTTACAAATGTTTCTGAGTCCTCTAAACGTTTATTCACTGATAAGGGACAAATCAGTATCACGATTTTCTCTACTAGTGTTAAGGATCCACCTGTTGTTTCTACTACCTAATTTTCAAGTAATGAAGACTTAGAACAGTTTAAAAAATATAAAAATAGATAGGTTCAAAGTACATACAGGGCCTATGTTTTTGACCTTACTAAATCTGTAGAATGTTAGTTTGCTGAGTTCCTAGTACCTTCTGTAATGAAAAGAATTAATTCTAATGTCAGCAGAACTCTTCCCCAAACTCTCCTAACAGAAGCTCCAAATATATTAATTCAGTTACAGTGGGAAGGAAATAAAAAATAAAAAAAAAGGTTTGTTCCTTACACATGCACCAGCATGAAGATATGACCTTTGAAATTCCTTGTAGAATTCTGCCAGAGAGCTGCAAGAGAAACAAGAAAATGTCCTCAGCATGGTGTGGCTCACGTTTCACAAACACTTCAGAAAACAGGATATAGTTTTCTCATGGGCACACCTACAGCTCATTATGGAGAGCAAGCTGTGAGGACTGCTCACAAAGCAAAATGAGTAAATTAATTATATGACAAGTGTTAATATCTTATTTGAAAAGAGAAATCCCTGAATATCAATTAAAAGTTTTCCTTAGTCTTGGAGATTGCTTATATCTTAAAGGACAAAAAAACCATCACAAACTTAATGTGAGAGAAAACTCATCTTTTTTTTCCATTTACAACACTTCGTAATATTAAAATGAGCCAACATTTTTTTAAGCAGAGAGCTTCAGCACTGAAAATCATATCTTTATATGATTAAGAAGTTTACATGGGAGTTTTTATTCCCATGAATAAACAAATCTGTCATTGTGATTAAAAAAAAGTCATTTCTAGTGGGATATTTTAATATATTGCTTAATCTAGAAACTCAATTTTAAATTTAGGAATAATATGGAATTGAAAAAATTTAAAGCCATATAATTTTCTTTAGCCTGTTCAAAGAATCAGATCAACCTTAGTTTAATCTCAGTGAATGCTGAAATTGTAAAATAGTACCAAACTGGAAACTCTCCTATGTCTTAATGTTTCACATAAATATTGTGCAAATCAACAAAATTGAAGATCTCTTTTACTGGTTATTTCACCTCGGCAGATACTTTAATATCCAGAAAAGGCACTGGTTGCCATTTACAACAAAATAAAAATGGCTCCAGGTCCTGCTCAGTATTACTCTTTCATTTCCAGCATTCCCATTAGTGTAATCAAAATGAAATATTGCTGCCATAGTAAGGGAGAGTGGGATTGAGCTCTTCCTGCTACAGGAGATGACGCCAGGGGGATGAGGGAGAAAAGAGATGCTAGAGAGAGAAACCAACATTATGTGGCTTTTTGCTTGTGTTGATGTTCTTGCAAGTCACTTCCTCCCTCAGCTTGCAGTCACCAGTTCTGCACTGCAATCTCTGCCTCAAAAGCATCAGCAAAGTTGGCTTTTTAGAATGTGGATGGCAGGTGTCTTGTTGAAGGTTAAAGGCTGTTGAGATCTGGAAGAATCTATCAAAATTTTTCTAGCCAAGCAATGCAGGAAAGGAATGGGCATGTGCCAAAGTATTAAATAAAAATAAAATCTGGATATACTTTGCAATAGGTTGGCTCCAAAATTAAATTTACACATTTGTGAATATTAATCAAAAATGAATTCTGTTATTAGATAGAAATCATAAATATCTTCCTTCATAGGATAACTTCTTATGTTCAGCTTGGACAACAAATTCTTAATGAAACATTTGTTATTGCTTACAATTATAATACTTTATATCTTTAAAAATGTTCTTATATGCTTGCCATCTTTATGCCTTTGACCTTTTAAAATTAAATAATCCAAACAATTTTTAAAAAAACCCTTCTTATAAAAAGCTGGATATTTTTTATACTCATCAATATACTTATTGCCTGCCCCTAAACTTGTCTAATTTTTCAATTTCCTTTTCAAAGCAAGGCAACACATATTGCAACTAGAATTCCAAATTAGTCTGTATAACTGATTTATATAGAGACCTTTATAGTCTGATTATTCACATCAGAAAGCAAACAAAAAATTAGTGTAAAGAGAATGAAAATAAATCCATTTTCCAAATCAATCTCATAAATTTTTGCAGCATTAGCACAGGTCTCTGGCTGAGAGCTTCCACTTCTACTGTCATTCTATAATTATCAGAAAAAGGCATTATTTCACAATACAAGTGGAGCAGCAATCTCTCTTATTGAACAATATTGTATGTCAAGTGGTGTGCAGTATTCAGCTGATGCACTGATAGAAATCTGAATACACAGTTTGAAACTAACATTGGTTAATAAGCATAGATCTTGTCTCTACTGAAATCCTAAGTGCAAAAATTTAGTTTGGTTTAATATTTTGAGGTTATAACTACTCACACAGTTAAGATATCTTTATATACATTCTACTGGGTGAAAAAATTGCTTGCTAAAATATTTGTGAAAACAAAATGCCAAAAAAAGAAATAAATCAAGCTCTCATAGTGACTTCAGTGGTGAGTTCTCATATAATATTAACTGGATATCAAATATCTACTTTTTTCTCTATCAAGTAGAAGGTTTTGTGTCTAATTAACTTTGCCCTCTTTCTAGCTCTAGGAATTGATACTTGTATGTTTTCACAAGATACTCTTTGACTCTGTCTCTCCATTTGACGACACAGTGCTACTAAGTTCACAGCATCCTTCCTCCCACAAAACATTAACATATCCTATTAGTCTAATCTGATAAAAACCCTAAACCTGTGATATTTGAGAGAGTTTAATATTTCATTTCTTCACTGATGGATTCAGTTTCATTTTATGTCAACTAAATATAGCGGAGGAAAAGAACTGTCCTCTTTTTCCATTGCATAAGAATTTTTAGTGTTTATGGGCTCCATATGCGTTTCTGTATCAACTGCAATAATGTTGAAGAAACTGCCTGAGAGAGTTCCCATCAGTCTTGCAGCCCATCCAGGGAGTGCCAGAAAGTGATAGCACTGTCTTTTTTCCTGTCAAGTTGGTAACATACAATTGGTAAAGGACTGAGTAAAACATCTCTGCTTGCATCAGGCTATACCCCCATTTTCTCTTTTTATTATTTTGTGTGTGTGTGTGTATATGTTCCTCTCTATGTATACACATTATAGATGTTACATATAACTATAAATGTGTGTATGTATAATGTATATACATGTATATATTGAATCTAAGTGTTTTCTGATGAAAATGTTCTGGGAAAAGCATCCTGCACTAGGTGGTTTTGCAGTGCTAATTCCATCCTCTTCTTGGTTGGAGTCTGTAGAAAATGTAGTCTATTAGTATATTTATTGCATGTAATATATTAAGCACATAATAATGTACATGTCATTAATAGTGCACGGATTTATGGGGTTCATATTGGAGACACTTTTATATTATTCCTAGCAGATGAATCTGCCACAGGTCACCTTCTTCATCTCAGACCACACTGCTTAGTCCAACACAGTTTCTGCATCACTACTCCCAGTTCCACTACAGAGAGTAGCAGAGGGAGAATCAGCCAGTCACTGTGCTCCTCCAGCCCTTGGCTTATTTTTAGGGGTCTAAAAAAAGTTAAAACTGCCAGAGTTATAGTCAATTAAATCAGTTTGTGAAGAAATTTAGGCTTATGAGAGAAATGTTCTTAGATTACAAACTGCTAAAATTGGTATATTACACTTTATGATATCAATCTATAAATTAAAAAAAATTACCTGTAATGAAAGTCAATCAGTTCTTAGGACTTCTATAATAAAAAGAGACACGTAAAGCACTTCATTAGGAGAAACCTCTGAAAACAAACAATTATATGAAGACTAAAGGAATTGTTCCTTTTCTGTTCCAAATACATCCACGATTTTCTGGAAAGGGACATGATATACTTGTCTTTAATTAGTGATTGGGCAAGGTACCAAGCTAGTCACAATGCATGTCTGCAGGGAAACCTCCAATCCCTTCATGAGCAGATCAGGAAAGAAAATAAGACCTTGTCCTGTGCAGAGTATCAGAGATTGAATATATTGTCAATGTGTTAAGTAACCCACCGAAGTATCAGAAGCTATGTCATAATTATTTTTTGAAACTTCCTATCGGTGGACTCTGAACTGAATTGTTTTCTTGCAGTAAGATGAATTAGAGGATATAGGCCCAGAATATTTTTGTCTTAATCTAATGTACTGATAAATGCAATAATCTAAATTACCAAGTAATTTAATTTATTAATGTGTATGTTGAACAGAGTTAGTAGACAGCAAAAACCCTTCACTATCTGATTCACAATTACCCAACAGAAGGACTGAAAAGAATGATTCATTTGCCTTCAGACAGATAGTAGTTTTTCCTTTTCTCTTCTAAAGGGTATGTCTCCACCTCATTGACTTAAGTGATATAACCAAGATTAAACGATCTGCCTACAACTATAAAAAGCATTTCGGGAGGACAGCCCAGGCTTTGCAACTCCATGGCTCCTGTTCTTATCAGAAACCAGCTTTCCGCTCCTTATCTAGATTTAGTCCATTCTCCTGAAGAGTTCAGTCTGGCTTGATGAAGTTTGTGGAGACAAGTCTCCCTTTGGTGGTGCTTTCATTCAGACCACACTCACTTTCAGCTGCACATTCACAGTTGAAGATTTTTTCATGAAACAAAAGTTCACCTTCAATGACAAACTCAGCTAAAATTTGCCTTTAATTATTAATCTAACATCCAGCAAATAACACATGTTCCATCTGCAATTGCTCATTTCATACATTAATCCTAGTGAGGAAAGTTCCTCTTTGCCTCTTAGTCCATCTACAGCTTTTCTTCAAGAATTCTGCTTACAAGTGGAACAGATTATTTGCATGATTGTAGTAGGTCAATATAACTGAACTATGGCAAAACACTGGTTCAGAAAAAGTCTGGGAAAAGGCTAGCAAACACAAAGTGAAAGCTTTCTGACAAATAGACAAAGCAATAATTACCTGTCTCTCTCCAAACAGCTATAATTAGCAGGAGCAGAGCTAATCATTTTAAGTCATGCTGGTGATCTTTTGCTTCAGCATTTAAAAACACACACAAAGGCTTTCTAATCGGACAACATGTCTAAAGAATCCCTTCCCTTTACCCTTATTACCACACAATGTCATAGATTGTCATATCTCGAAAGAATACTTGCATGGCAGCAACACTACATTCTTAAATAAATCAGCAAAGCAAGCCTTGTCATTTGCAGCCATTATTGGACTTCTGGGTGGATGGGTTATACCTCTATTTTCTAATTATTTTAAGATTTCAACAACCATTTAAGTAACAGGGAAAGAGAGAGAAGGGATCTATGACAGTTTTTCATGTAAAGAATTGTTAGAGTGCAAAATACAAAACATGACTAAAGTACTGCTGGGGAAGCTGCAGATAGAAAGACTTATTACCTGCTGGAAGTGTTGCTGGTGTCTTATCCATCTGCGATATCTTGGCAATGCAAGTTCATCACTTGTTCCCATTTTGTGATTTCATGGAGTGAGTAGTGTGTAATATAGCATCAAATAATCAAAGAAAATAGAAGACCATCCATAGAAACTTTACTCATGGCTTAGTTAAGGAAAACGCCTTTCCACAAATAATTCCAATCATATATTAAGAAAAGAAGTATCCATTAACTTTGAGCAGATTTTCCAAATATGAAACACACTAACAAGATCATGGCATGATCTTTGCCTCCACTTTGTTTTCAAGCTGACACTGAAAACTAATAAATACTTAATATTAGTGAAGAAAAAAAACCCAGTGTTTTTATTCCATCAGAGATAAATATTCTAAAACTAGCTTTTATTAATGACTCTGGGCAAAGAATCTGCAAACATATGAAATTCTCAAAGGTAGTAATCATCAAGTACACAATACTGTCTCATTTTCAAAAGCACTCTAGTAGCTCAGAGGCTTATCAATATATCCTTCATCACTAAGAGAGAAGTATGAAAAAAGTATTAAAAAGGGTTTGAGTGTTTTTCAATTTTTGTTTTAAATACATTCTTAAGCAGATTTTTTTTTTTTCCTGCAACCAATGTATTTTTTTTTCACTTCAAATGCCCAAAGGAGACTTAAGAAATCAGGAATAGACACAGGCTGGATATGACTGGGCTCAAAAAGTGTTGGTGTGGCTTTTCTTGAGAAGAGGGTATGAGAAAGCGAGACGCTCCTTAGGCAATTTCTTGGATACCTACAACGCAGGCAGAGGCGACATGGATGGGAAAAACATCTAACAGGGAAGTCTCAAAGAAGCAGAAGACAAAACACATGGGAAATTCCAGGGAATGCTATTTTTCAGATGAATTGGTGAGGAAAGTATGGTAAGACAATGATTATATGGCTCTAGCAAAAGGGTAACAAAACTTGGAAATATTCTGGAAGTTACTCATGGTTCCTTCTCTATGGGACACAGCAGCCTGTGATGGCAGATTAATATATTCCATTGTCATTCATAACCATTGTTTCAAATGTCTCTGAAGACAAGTGGCTGAAAGAAACCCCCCCAAGGGAATGAGAGAGAGATGGGGTGAGGTAGACAGAAGAGAGAAGAAAAGGGAGAAGGAGAGGGGTTAGGATTATAGGGGTTTGTGCCAAAATGACCCAATATAAACCTACACAGAAAAAAAAATAATACACAGTTGTTCGGTTTTCAGATATGAAAGTGCCAAAAAGAAGACTGTGGGCAGCTAGGAGCATTTTATGATGTGTACATTATTAGATGTCGCTCAGGCAGCAGTCCTGAGGCCACCTGTGTGCAGCAATTTGACTAGTGTGAAACCAAATTCCGGGCAGTGTTCCGAAAGCGTGACTTCAATTTTAAAGCTCCACAGGGACACAGGGTGTTATTGGCTACTGTCCTGCATACATGACATGAAGTCAACTGTACAAAATTAAAATATTTCCAGGGACCATCAGAAGACCACTGAGTGCACTAGAAATCTCTTGGACCTCATAGAACTTCAAAATATAAAACCTGTAGAAAAGAGTTTGGTGTCTAACAATGGCATATATTAAAAAGGAAAAGAGAAAAAGGAGAAGTCACCTGTATAGTTATGTATTTGAATTCTATTTTAGAGCAGGTGGACGTATTTGATGAAATTACCACTTTAAGACTGAAATTTGTATAGCGCAAGGAGTGCAAAGTCTTAATAATTTTTCATGGTAAGGCTTCTTAAACTTATAATGTTTACATGAATAGTTATTTCCATCTTTATCGTACCCCAATCAATCTTACAGTCATTTGTATTTCTGTTTTATAAATTAAAATTCTGATGCATCTTATTTCTTGATTTCAAGGTGACCTTTGTACAAGTGTGTGTAGAAAAGCCTTTTAAAAAATGAGGTGCTGATTAAACACAGCAAATCCACTTTAGTTTCAAATCCTTTTTATGTGTGTTAAACTTTCTATATTTTGTAGTGGGTTGACCCTGGCTGGATGCCTGGATCCAACCAAAGATATTCTGTCACTTCCCTCTGCAACTGAACAGGGGAGGAAAAATACAACAAAGAGTTCATGGGTTGAGACAAGGAGAGATCACTCACCAAACACTATTGCAGGAAAAACATTCAAATTAGAGATAATAATTTAATTTATTACTAACAAAATCAAAGCAGGATAATGAGAAGTTACACAGGACCTTAAAATCACCTTTCCCCCACCCCTCCCTCCTTCCCAGCTCTGCCTCCTTCCCCAAACAGTTCAGGGGGATGGGATAGGGGTTATGGTCAGTTCATCACAGGTTTTTCCAGCCATTGCTCAGGGACAGGAGTCCTTCCCGTGCTCCAGCATGGAGTCTCTCCCACGGGAGATAGCTCTCTGTGAACTTCTCAAGTCTGAGTCCATCCTATCGGCAATAGTCCTACCCAAACTGCTGAAATATGGGTTACCCTTCCACAGGGTGCAGTCCTTCAGGCTCAGGCTGCTCCAGAGTGGGTCCCCCACAGCATCTTACCAGGAAACTTGGTCCAGCATGAGCTCCTCTCTCCATGGGTCCACAGGAAACCTTCAGGATCCTGATCCAGCAAGGGTCTCCCATGGGTTCACAGCCTTCTCTCAGGCAACCACATGCTCTGTCACAGGTCTCCTCCGGAGGCTGCAGGTGGATCTCTGCATGCCCACGGACCTCCATGGGCTGCAGGAGCACAGCTTCCTCACCATGGTCTGCACCAGGGGCTGCAGGGGAATCTCTGCTCCTGTGCCTGGAGCACCTCCTGTCCCTCCTTCTCCACTGACCTTGTTGTCCGCAGAGTTGATCCTCTCACATGTTCTCACCCCACTCTTCCCTGGCCACATCTACAGCTGCACAATAGCTTTTTTTCTTCTTAAATACGTCATCACAGAGGGGTTATCACAATTTTTAATTGGTCCAGCCTTGGCTAGTGGCACGTCCATTTTGAAGTCTCCAGGGACTGGCTCTGTTGAGATGGAGGAAGCTTTTGGCAGCTTCTCACAGAAGCCACTCCTGTAAACCCTACACTGTCAAAACCAGGCCAACAAACCCACCAAAGATTCAAAGTATTTTTGCTGAAACAACCAAATTGCATTTGTGTGGGAAAAAAGAAAAGAGATATTTCCTGGCAGAGTTCATTAAGTAATCAAAAATATATTAAAAAAAAAAAGTGTCTTGTAGATTTTTTTAATAACTGCCAATATATTACCTGGAATAAAGTGTAATAATAATGTGTTCTTTGAGAGACAGAAGATTCTCTTTCACTGTGCTGCAAGTGAGCTACTTTCCTGAAATACAAGGATGCAGACTAGTGACATTCTTGATATACGACTTTAGCCCTTTATTTTATTGAAATACAAGGAGTTTAGAAAAAATGACGTTGCAGATCACAATACTTCTCTATGAAAATCTGAGTAATGTAAGCACAGAAAGGCAGAGCCCTGGAAAAAAAAGCCAGCTGATTCTATAGATGGCATTATAGGGAAAAAAATTAGCAGAAGACACAGTAATTGCTGAAGGATGAAGGCAATACTCTTAAACTCAAAATCAATGACAATATTTGTACACAAACTGACTTATATTACATCCTGTCATTGAACCTTAAACCTAACTGACACTCAATAGGGCTGTCCTTTCCAGTTCTCTTTTCTAGTTTATTTCCATGTTAAAAAATGACAAGTCCTAGACAGCACACTATCTGATATTCTAAAAAGTTTTTATTGCAAGGGTCAATTTTCTAGTGCTCCAAAGGGCTCTGTACCCATTTGAAAGAAAGGATTGTACCTAGAGTAAGTCAATATGAAATAAAATCTTGCTGAAGCAAAGTCAGACAGTGAATTAACAAGCTACAACCAATTCAGTGAAGGCTTAAGTTAGTTCATTCATCATCACTGAAAACAGTTCTTAAATACTCTGTTCTTGTAGCAGCTGAGTCAAGTACCTAAACTGGCTATATGTTATTTAGAGAGAGGTAAGTGTCTGAAAATAAGGTTCATGACTGCTATAATAGCCCAAGTCAGGAGGAATTAATAAAGAGAGATTGTATCTTGACTCCCTCACACCCTGAGTCTTCAGGCTATGCACTTCCACACAGACCAGTGGCAGGTCACAATCCAATCTGGAATTCCGCTTAAAGATGCAGTAGGTCATTGTTCTAAAATTTAAGAAGGGAAGATGTAGAAACAATTACATCTGCAGCTGGGAGAGACTCAACGTTACAGAAACAGACCCAGTACTAGTTTAATATTACTAGGGAAAACAGTCAGACACAGTTTACACATTTTGAATAAAATAATAACGAAGAAGCTGTTATCTAGAAAATGTCCTTTCTATATAGGTAGATCCTCATGGGAGCACAGGTATGAGACAATTCTGAGAGTGTGCTTAATGTGCAAACAGACAGGAAATTTAAACAGATTTTTTTTAAAAATGCTTGTTCTTCCTCCCCAGAAGGAAAACTAAAATGGTTAAAACATAGTCAAATGAGGCCTTGGCTGAATGAAATTAAAATATCTGGTATCAATATAAGGCAGCTCACCTCATTTAGCTTATTATTCCTCCTGTATTCTGTGCCACCAGACAGAAAACATTTACTCTTCCACCTGTATCTGTTACAATTTGCCCCAGAGGTTGAGGGTAACCCAGCTTCCTGTTAATGGATCTCTTGGGATGGATTACAGTGAAACAGTACTGAATGATTGATATTTGTAAATAAATATATATGTGTAGGTTTTATTTCAGGACTATTTGGTTGCAATGGAAAGCAGGTCAGTAGCCATTTTGCTTATTGTCTATTGTAATACAGCAATACAAAAGCATAAAAGTATCACTTAAAATGTATAAGGAAGAAATTTTAAGGGTGAAAATATACATAATCACCACCCATGGATACAGCAATAAGAATTTATGGTTGCAATTACAATATCTGTTGACATTATCTGTTGTATTGTATCACAATGTTCTAAGGACATAAGCTAAGAAAGACTTCTTGAAGACACAAATTTGCTCAATGTAACTTTCCATTTAAAAAATTAAAAAATCAGAATAAATGGAAGAGAAAGGTCTGGGGTTTTCATACGACTTGATGGGAAATATACTTTTGAACATGTGGGTTTCTGTCTTAATTTAACACTATCTCCAAGTTTACTGAATTAAGTACCCTAGCTCTAAAATATTGTTTCTAAGTGATGCAAAAAAGCTTCTGGGCAAGTTTACTTCTGCAACCATAATTATGTTTCTATATATCTCACAGGATCTTGGTAGCCATTTACTTTATCTAAGGAGCAGCAGTATACGTGTAATTCTAAATTACTCTAAAATTGAATAATGCCAGGAATATCTCACTCAGCTAACCATATCAGTCTGTATTACTATTAGAGCCCTACACTTGCATTTTGTAGATATCAGCTACATCTGTTCAGGTTTATTATCAAAGCAGATATAATGAATGATTTACTGAATTCAAGGACAGAAATCTATAATCAGGTTAATTGATATTGATTTGTAACTAGCACCAGATTCAACAACTTTGAGATCACAAGAGGTGATAACATAAATTAGTGAAATTATTCTGTCAGATCTAACGGCAACAGAAAATGTAGCATTCAATTCTCCCAGAGAACTTTTTCTACAATGTATGAATCTACTCCTAGCACCATTTTACAGTCTAGTTCGTTAGTAATCACATGGTTTTTGAGAAGAAAATATACCATTATAGGTTGCTAGAGGAGTTTTCAATCTGTGAAATGGATCAAAAATAAGAACCAAAGCATGGCTTCATTGGAGTGCGTACATACATGTTCAGAAGCATAAACTTTTGGGTCTTAACACCAGATTTATCAGAGTATCATGATCAAAGAACTTTATACACTTAAGCCAGAAATAAGGTGCTTGTCTTTCTGGGAAGTGGGCTTAATTTAAAAAAAGGTTATTCCCAGAAGTCTGTGCTCAGGATACCAACTTTATTTTAAGAGTTTGTGCTTACTGTTTGTCCTGGTGTATTACATTTTTGTTTCAAACAAATGAGGTAAAGTACCTGATTTGAAAACACTTCCTGGACAAAAAGGACCTGAAGTTTTTGCCAAATGGCATTAAAAAAAACAGTTTGCCAATACTTGTCTGTTTGTCTGTGTGTCCAAAATACAATATTTGTTTTCAATGTATCAGTTTCAGCTTAGCAGAAAATAAGCACCTTTCCATAAATAGTTTTTTAGAAATTTTGTTGTGTAAAACATAGAAGCAAAAATGTAAGTGATATATATGAGCAGGGGCATCTTCAACTAGATTAGGTTGCTCAGAGCCTCATCCAGCTTGACCTTGAATGTTTCCAGGGATGGGGCATCCACTGACTCTCTGGGCAACCTGTGCCAGTGTTTCATCATCTTCACTGCAAAAATTTCTTCCTCAAATCTTTCGTATAGGCCCCCTTTAGGTACTGGAAGGCTGCTCTAAGGTCTCCCCAGAGCTTCTGAAGGCTGAACAGCACCACGTCTCAGCTTTTCTTCAAAGGTGATGTGCTCCAGCCCCCTGATCTTCTCCAAGGCCCTCCTCTGGAATGGCTCTAACAGGTCCACGCCCCTCTTACAGCAGGGACCCCACAGCTGGACTCCCTGCTGGAGGTAGAATCTCACCAGAGCATAGCAGAGGGGCAGAATCCCCTCCGTCACCCTCCTGGCCAGGCTGCTTTGGGTGCAGCCCAGGCACTGTTGGCTTTCTGAGCTGTGAGTGCACATTCCTGGGTCATGTCCAGCTTTTCGCCCAATAGACTCCCCAAGACCTTTTTAGCAGGTCTGCTCTCAACCTTCATCCACTGAACCATCCACCCATCAAATCCATATGTCTCCAGTTTGGAGTGAAGGATGTTGTAGGGGGACCACGTCAAAGGCCTTTCAGAATCCCAGAGAGATGGCTTGTTGGTGAGGTATATGATACTTTATTCATTTCACAGCATAAAAAGCTTTCAAGGTGCCACAGGAGTTCTTGGTGTTTCAAGAGGCATCTATTATGTATAAGTGCCTCAATACCTGCCAGAGGACACTGTGTTATGGTGGCCATTCCCTCATTTAGATTCTAACACCCCCACCAAATGTTGGATTTATGCGTTAAGCAGTTGTCTTGATCTGATATAATCAGAATAAATAAGAAAGAAAACAGGAAAATAAATAGTAGGAGTAAGATAGAAGCAAAAAGAGGAAAATAAGGGGGACTGACATTTGGAAAGTATAAAATTTAAGTCGCTTTTAATGGTAATTTTTTACTATAGAATTCAACATTCCAATTAACATTAAAACTAGAAAAGACATAAAATGAAAAACAATTTCACTGCTAGTGTAGTTCATCCCTGTATGAGAGGAGAATGGACAGCTATCTTAAAATAAGTTGAAATACTTACATTGTATCCTGTGACATCTTTCACCTTGTAGTGAATATATATTAAACTGTCCTCTAGTAACCTGAATAATTTAACATTATTAGGATATTCTAGTTCACCACTACTGTACTTTTATATTGGTTTTGGTATTCAGTAAATAGTTACATGTACAAAAGAAACCCCCAGGCATTCCTATCTCTTATAAGGGAATCTAAGAAAAAAATTAATTTTTAATATTGTACAAAATAGGCCTGTTTTTAAAAAAGTGCCACTATGGTTTAAGCATTTGTTAGCTGCCCTTCAGGCATACCTACTGCATTTCTTAAACAGAAGAATTTGGTTACACTGAAGGACAAGATAAACTCGAAAAGCAAGATAAGCTCAAGAAGAAATGGAATTTTATTTTTAAATCGTATGTATTTTATAATTATTTATTTCATTCTCCTCTAATATTTCTTCAAGCTCAAAACAATCAAAACAATTTTCTCCAAATTGTAAAGAAAGGGAGGAGGACCAAGAGGCATATGGAAATACATACCAGAAGAGATTCATATTTTATTTTTTAGTCTTTTGCCTTTCGGACATGATGATCATAACATTATTTTAATACATGTCAGATCACACCTAAGAGAAAAATCTATGATATTCATTATCTATTTACAGTAAAGGAAATTATGCAATAATGCTAAATAATTTGCAGCAGCTTACAATAGGACTGTGCCTGACCAAAAATGTTCTCCCTACAGCTCTCAAAGGGAATAATTAGTTCTAAGTCTATCAGGACATTTCAGATTTATTTTAGCATTAAAAAAGAAAATATATTCCTGAGTGAAATTGCTTCTTTAGTAATAGTGAAGAAAGGCGGATTTCTTGCACACGTGAGTGCATCCAAAATTCTGTATAAAATGTTTTTCCTTCCTGCAGGAAAGTACCAAACTTAAAGTCCCAGATATGTATGTACACTATTGAGAGTGATCAATGTGCTCCACACTTCTGAGATGCCTATAGAACGGACGGAAAATCTTATAATCTTTTAGCCACAAATTTGATTGTATTATATCTTATATTCAAGGTATTTCTAGTGTAGAATTAATTTATTTTCCAGATAGATAGATTAATTAGGAGATGTTCAAGTTTCAAAATATTCACACTTCCTAGGCATCAAAAAAATTGCCTACAAGTTTACAATTGAACAGTCACAAAGCAGAGGAGAAACCGTGGGGAAAGAAGGGAAAACATAAGGCTGTCATCAACAACTCAAAAGACTGGATTGCTCCAAAAAAAAGTTATCATTTGGAAGGATCAGTCTATGTTAAAAGTAGGATATTTTCAAAGAGATTAGGTTTAAGATTTAGAAAAAGGAGAAATAATGTGTTTAATTCCTCTTCCTTTGCAAACATCTTAGATTGATTACAAAGAAAAAAGGATATTATCATATTGCTTTGTTAGTTTAAAACTAAAATGGACCCTTGGGAACCATAGTCTCTTACTGAGTCTCATGTTGCTGAAATGTCTTTAGTTCAAAACTTTTCCAGGTCCTGGCAAATGTAGGGGACATTTTCTGCAAGAGTGTAGACAGACCATCCTTTTTTTCCCAAATGAAGCAGAGGAGATGGACTGCAAAATAATTCTCAAATGTACCCTGACTGAAAACCTGGTCCCTGCAGCACTGAAATACCCATCTTACAATCTGTTTGAAGTTCCCTGTATTATTTGTATTTCTTATTGAAAGAACGGGGGAGCAAAAAACCTGGATCCCATGGTTTTATCTGTCACGGCCATGAAAGACAGCCTGTTCTGTAGCGCTGTCAGTGTGTCTGACACAGGAGATCAGTTGTCTCTCTTTGAGGCTTGGGTTTGTCCAAAAAATGGAAAATATGGGAAGCAGACAAGCATAGATCATTTCAGATAAAAACAGAAAGGTGTTTTCACAAGTTATTTTAGTGGTAGAGAGGAAGACTGAAACAAGTAGAGGCAGATGTGAGTGGATATAATAACACCAAAAGCACCTAGAATAGAAACATTTGGGTGTTACCAGCAATAGGAAGAGTGTTTCACAAAGGTTTTCAGTCTCAGGATATTTGTAGGTGTTATGATGAAAACTGGACAAAATATTGTGAAGTAGGCATAGATAGCTGACAATCTGCTGTACAAATAGCAATAGGATTTCCTCAGCCTACCGAGAAATTTCAAATAAATGAACTTTCCAGGCTTTAGGAAAGCTTTAATTTTTTCTGAAGCTGAAGGAGAATTTAAGCTGTTTGCAAAAGACAACCTAAAAAGTCAATTGAGGATTTAAAAGGATATGGAGGAGTTGTTACCCTACTTGATCTGTGAGTGCTCCTAGCTTAAAATTAGCTACAATGCTGCAAAACTCTGTAAAATTAAGCACTGTCACTGAACAACACAAGGTCATCATGAGGAAAAAAAGCTTATAAAATAAAACACTGATGGTTTCCTCCCATATGGGACAGACACAGAGTGTAGTAGACATGAACCAGTATACTAAGGACTGGCACAATAAACTAGTTTAATAAAAGACATCTGAAACAACTTCTTAGGTATCTAAGGCTGTCACAGTATCTATTCATCAGGGAGAGGTGTTTCAAGGAAAAATTGTTTACACGGTAAACATTCTTCTAGGTGTGTTTGCTTAGTGACAGTTGCCTGTCCAGCACTGCACAAACCCTCCAAAACCATCTTGAATCAGCCACTACTCCCCCAGATCTCCTCCTTTCAAATACATCCTGCATGGTAAAGATTCATGTGGCAATATTTGTGCATCTGTTTACATCCAAATCCAGGTGATATTGAAGAAATTTTCCTGTGTAGATAAATCCTAATCTATATTGTCTGTGAATATTTCTAAACAATGAATTTTTTCTCTTACTTGTTGCATTGAATGAATGAATGAATTGAATGAATGAAAAGAAGAAGTAAGATTGCAACTGGAAATTACATTAGACCCTAATACAGTGTTGATAATTATCTGACTAATGCAAAGATAAAGGGCTGAAGCATTAGTCTTAGAAAAGGTTAGAAAATTCGGTATATGTCTGGAATCTTACCTTTGAGAAGCACTAGATCTTAGCCTTCATTAATGCACAGTTTTAAAAATTAAATGTTGCACTTCCTTTGGTTTACATCCTCAAGTCACCCAACAAAAAATACTATAAATGATGCTTGAAATTGTTCTTGATAAAAGGCTAACATCAGGGGTGGGGGAAAGTTTATTTTTCTACTAGAAATTTAAGGTCTGATTGGGAAAAAATTGTCAGTATTCAAAATTTGCAAGTATTGTGATGACAAAAAAATTCCACGGAGAAAAAATATTTTTAGGCCAACAAGAAACAATTCTTTAAAATTTTGTCCCATTTTTAATTTGATTCAAATATGGTACATTGTTTTAACAAAACCACACGTATTATTTGTACTTATAAAAGACATAAATGGTACCAGTAATAATTTGACTGTTCAACTGCAAAGAACTTCACATGCAAATGAAACCCCTTCTGCACTCAAATAAGATAAACTATGCCCCACATTAATGGGACTTGTTTTGTACACTTGCTTGCCAAACACCTGCTGGTCGAGCAAGATGGCTGAGTGGTTAAATTGATTAAACACCCATGTGGGGATACACTGTTGTTTCTTTAATTTGCTGAAATGCAACACCTCACTTGGTGAGTGACAAAACGTTTCTGAAGGAGATCATGTGTTTAAGAAACAGCTATGTGGTGCCCTAGGAAAAAAATTACATTTGAGAAAATTCCCCTTTTAAATGTCACTTTCTCTTCACATTTTACTTTCTCTACTAAAGGAAACTACATTTGTAGAATTTTCTATACTGATTATAAGAAAAATAGGATATCAAAGTTTACTATTGTAATCTACAATGATGTTTCACAGTTTTGTCATTTTAGTTTCTATGAAATTATATGTGCCATGAGGATGTTCAAATTCATGTGACAGGGAAAAGAATTTTTATAGTTCCAACATCTCCTTAATCCATCAAAAAAGAAAGCTAATACTGCAGGAAAACTTTCAGTAGATGTGGGAGAAGTAACACTAATTCATGGAAGCCATCAGCAAGTTTACAAGTTTAGAAAAAAAAGTTGATATATGTTCAACAAATTATGGAACAAAACAGTCATAGATTCATGTGGAGAAATGCATAAAAATGACGAGAAGGAGTTTTATTGATCTGAATTACTAATGAATAATAGATGAAAAAAACATTCATGGTGTGCAGGATGCCGAAGCACATTTTTAGTATTTGCATTACATATACAAGTAATAATTATTAACAGTAGATTCAATGTTAAATGTTAGGAGTATGAAATTCAAAGGATAAATAAACTTGCTATACTAAAGTTGAAGGGCAAGTGTTTTGCACCACAAGGACCTCAGTCCTGGTTTATCAATTACGCAGGTTATGAACCTGACATAGCACCCTATTTTTCCTTCCTCCCTGTGTAACTAAGGTTCCTTTTTATTTAAACAGAAGTAGATTTAAGTACTTTCTATGGCAAAAAGAACAATGGCAGGAGGAGGGATGGTTCACATTTCAGTTTCATTCTGACAGGAAGATAAAGAATGACAAAAGTTGAAAAGTGTTCAGAAATACCACAATTAAGATACAAACACTTCATCTTTAAATGTCTCAGTAATGTTTTTGCACATCTGACTTTTTTTTTTTTTCTCCAAAGAATCTATTAGTCTATTTTAGAGGAAATTTCTGCAATTTCTTTACAAAAAATTTAAAATAAAACCTTTACTCTTGCTCTGATCTTGGTAATAACTAAGGTAATACAACTAACAGAGGAAATAATGCAGCCTTCTCCATGGGTTCTTAGTACCAGGGCTTACGTGCTTAATTCCATAAATATAATTTGTATTGTAATTGAAATAAAGAAAATATCAAGGAAAGGAATTTTCCTTGGTGAAATATTTCTTCTTCTCTATTTGTATCTTCAGACAGGATTTCAAGTGTACTGCTAATGAAAAGAAAACAAAACCCTAAGTGTTCTACTTGTTGAAAGCTGCCTCTTCCATTCACAACAGAATCTTAAATCCAGGTAATTGTTCTTTAGCAGTCCTTTCAATTTTTGGTGTAGTCAAAGAGTTCAGGAAGTCTTTTGCTATTACTTGAGTGCTTCAAAAACGTGAAGGTCTGTGAGGTCTGAGGAGACCGTAAATAGACAAAGAGAGCCACGTGCTGTCAGAGCTCTTCTGAGCTGTTCTTTGGTAGAATTTCTTGTACTGGCATTTATCTTATAAAAGCCACCATCTCAAACTAATAAGCCAGAAATAAAACGTGTCTTACTTTCTTAAGTGGAAGGGGGTTTAGTATTGAAAGCAGCCTTGCTGAGAAAGACATGAGGGTGCTGCTGGATGAAAGGCTGGACATGACCTGGCAATGTGCACTTGCAGTCCAGAAAGCCAATTGTGTCCTGGGCTGCATCCAGCTCTGGAATCCTCAGGAAATGAAAGACATGGACCTGGAGCCAGAGCAAGGTCACCAAGACGGTTAAGAGGGACGGAGCACCCCTTCCAAGGGGAAATGAGAACAGAATTGGATTTGTTCAGCCTGGAAAAGAGAAACCCTAAGGGTGACCTAATTGCACCCCTCAAGTATCTGAAGGGAGCCTACAAGAAAGATGAGACTGTTTGCCAGAGCATGTAGTGACAGGACAAGGGAGATGGCTTCAAACTGAAAGAATATAAGTTTAGATTAGATATTGGGAAGAAATTCTTGACTGTGAGGGTGGTGAGGCATTGGAAGAGCTTGCCCAGAGAAATTGTGAATGCCTCATCTCTGTAAGCATTCAAGGTCAGGACGGATGGAGATATGAGCAGCCTGGTCTAATGGAAGGTGTCCCTGCCCATCCCATAGAAATGGGGTTGGAACTAGAGGACCTTTCAGGCTCCCTTCCAAGGTAAAACATTCCATGGCTCTATGATATCATGCTCTGGGTTACCATACGCAGTCAAAACATGTCCAGGCCAAAAATAATGAAGTTCAATGGCACTATCCTCTTTGTCTAAGTACAGTCGACTATGTAATGCAGGATTAATCCTCATCTTCTTAAATCATCTCTTGAAATTTTTTTTCTCTTTAAAGCCACTCCTTCAGTCATTAAGTTCTTGGCTGGTCTGCATTTTAGAGAGTCTTATACACATCTCGGAAAGAGCTTTACAAGATTCTGTGAAAGGCTCACTTGACAAATCACTATTTGGCAGAAGGTCATTGGCAGCAAACTGCAGACTGATAGATATATAGATATAGCAAGGCATTGAAATATTAAAGGAATATGTGCGACCCATGATTTGAAGACTGGCATTTAAAACAAAGTTCACGAATGCCTTTTCCTTTCCATGTGCAATTTCAACCTGTGACTGAGTTCAGTGTTTATTAAAGCTATCACTCAGTTAAATAGGAAATAACAAAGACAGCAAGAACAAAGAGGGGGGGAAAGGTAGACCTGGGGATCTCCAGAGAATTAAAGCAATTTAGGAAAACTGCTGATTTCTAAATTCTTAAAAGTTAAGGCTAGCTTTTGGATAACATTATTTTAAATACTTGAGGAAAAAAATCTCTTCTGTGCATAAGCTGTGTGATACCCAAGAAGGTAAGACAAAAACAGGTGTAAGAAATTTAAAGGTGAAGAATTATTTGTCTGCATTCTCATTCTCTTTGAAACAGTTTTTCTCACCATGGAAAATTTTCATCATGAACCAGTAAGCCATGAAAAAGAGATATATGCATTTGTACCTAGCTAGCTAGCTGACTACCTGTATACAGACACAATGCACTTGTGCAAAAAAACACACACATAAAGGTTTGCTAATTTCCAGTTTGGACTGGATCAGAATGAATGGCAGCATTGCATTGTGCATTTTCAGGAGCTGACAGTGACAAGCAGGTTTGGTTTTTTGGGGTTTTTTTGGTTTTTTTTTAAATTGATTTTAGTATCAGCTTTACTAATAGAATTTTTTTATGCTCGATAAGCAGAACAAAACTGCTCATACTGGGAAAAGGAGAAAAGAGGAAAAGGAAAAGAGGAACAGTAAGAGAGGAACACTAGTATAGGGCTTCAGAGAAAATGCAGCAGAGTTAAGGTTTGCATCCACTGAACTGAAAGCCTGGTAGTGAGTGTTGTAGATTTTTTTTTTAGTCACCGTCTCCTGGGAAAGGCACTGGACTGCTACTTGGAAATCCATGATGATGATGATGATGTGGCTAGCCAGTACAAAATGCTTCCCCACAATACAGAATCTTTCCATGCAGAAAACGATTATCAAAGCTCTGGCGAAAGATTGTTCCTCTTACGTGGTGATGTTAAAAAATCAGGCTTCCTAGACTGAATTCTGAGAGCAGCTTGTTGCCCAGCAGCTGCCCTGTCCCTGCGGCCTCTCATGGGTATGAGCAGAGGAATGGAACCCCAGCCACCTCCATCTACCTTTTCTGTCAGTAAGCTGTAGATACAGCAAGAAAATTTATGACCAAGCAAGAACAGCTAAGGAAAAACACAGCCCAGGTCACACACGGGGAAATGGTCTAAAATCTTTTTGTCAATGTATCAGTGGTTTTGCCCCTTCGATATTCACCTGAAGCTGATCTCCCTCATTCAAATATACTTCAAATAAGCTATGTAGCAAAGTGTTGAGATCAGGAAAGGACCCATCTATGAAACCATAGGGACACATGACTTATGGTGGAATGAGTTCACATTGCTGCCTGAAGACATATTCATTTAAAGTGCTGCAGAAAGGCCATGGAATATGAATTTCCTGCTGAATTATTGCATCTCACTCATAACTCAGTAATAACTGGGGAGTTTCTTTACTCCAGAGCTGTGTCATACAAGGAATATATGATGTAGGAAGTTACTCAAAGGGGCCCAAAGCACCCAGATTTTCTGAGAGCAGAATACAGATAATTGGTTCACCGTGTGTCCTTTATAACCATTTTTTTGTATTATTTTTTATTCTAGAATGTTTAAAACAGACTGCAGGTACTTTGTGTTTGACAGTGACAGAGCAAGTAAGTTGGAGAGATGCCTCAAAGACATATTATCAATCCTGCCTAGAAACTCAACTTAGAGCAGTTGAAAAGAAACCATAACAAACTAATCAGCATTTTGTTTTCAAGATTCATGAAGTCTGAGCTTGGTGAATAGTGAATTCATATTTCCTAATATAAAACACAGAAACTGTATGAGCAGGTCAGACCAAAGTTTTATGTTCACATCTTGCCTCTTCTGTGTTTTCTCTTTTACTTTTCCTAAACAAGAGAATAAAATCCACAGCTGCAGTGTTTCACAGTAGAGATTATTCAGGCAGGGAGACTGGGTCACTCACAATTAACAACGTATTTTTCTCTTTGAACAAGGTATGGAGAGGTGCTGCATTTTGATATAATTACCATAAATTAGCTTTCCAGCAGAATCCTCTTCCCTGCTCTCTGGCTAAGGATAAGTAGAGTCTACTAGTCAGAACAGCTGTCTTTCTCCAGAATACTGACACAGAAGACACACAATTTGTCATCTTCTATTTCTCCCGATTCTAAATCCATGTTGTGATCACCAACATGCATTCCCATTATATATACATTATGTAAAAAAAAAAGTCGAGAGTAAGTTGGAAAGTGTAATGGGAAATAAGTTGCTCTGGCTGCGCTTTAAGATGTGTGACCACATCACCTGACTTAAGAGCATTTCTGTGCAGTCTGTCAACATTTGAAAACTTCACCACCTTTAAAGAACTACAAATTTTCAGGGACTGGATGTTGTTTAATACTGAGACAGATCATTTTTCTTGTTGTGGCAAAATAACTAGCAAAAGGCTTGTACATGGATTCATGTGTTTTAAAAATTGAATTAAATATATATACCACCAGGTACAAATTTATACAGAGAATGAAGCTGAATTGAAACGAGCTATCATGTTGCATACTGCCATGTGACATGACCACATATGTATCTTTTCATACCCACTCTTTCATCCATTTACTGGCCTCTAATTAAGCAGAAAGCAAGAAAAGGAACAGTATGGAGGAGAGGGTATTGATATTAAAAAACAGTGAAATCTGTCTCAATGTGTAAGTTTCAAATGCTCTTTTGGGACTGAAATGTTATAACTTTCCAACAATATCTGGCAAAGTTTGCAGACTTGATAGCACTGATTTGCAAGCTCACATCTGGAAATTTTATAAATTTTCTGTGTATTCAGGTAAATAAAGCAGATTGTAGTCTTTGGGGTTACCACAATATTGTATTTTCTCATAGTACCTGTATTTCATTGTATGCATGGCACTGAAATAATTAAAGTTCAGTATCTAAGTATTTATATTAGGCATATCAGTGACGATGAGATCATTTTTGAAAGCAGACCATTTTCAAGAGATAAAGAGAGGAAATTCCATGTGAAATTTGCCCCAAGTCACAGAATATACCTATCCTAGAATACAAAGTTAGAAGCTGATTGAATAAAGCAAGGCTTGTATGATTCCAAAGCAAAAATAATTCCTACATATTTTAGGAGGAAGAGGAGGGAGAGCAGATGTATATAATAATTTCTTTATATATATAGATATAGATATAGATATAGACATGTAAATGTACAGAGGCATACACATACAGAACAACAAGGGCATAAAACTGAAAGGCTGGAAAAGATATAGGCAAATGCAGTGGGAGACTTTAATAATCTCTACTGTTTCAGAACTAATTCTCTAATTATATAAACAAAACCAGCATTAACTTCACTTATTGATCTATTTGATAATTTTAATAATGTATCTAGTCCTGATGAATCAAGCATGTCACCATAGATATTCCAGTCATAAATTTCTTCATGCACGTTTTGAGAACAGCTCATAAATCTTCATTTGTGACACTTTGTAATTCAAAATTATAAACCAAATATTTTGCAACCTGTACATTTCAAGATGTTTCTGAAATTTACAAATATTTGTCTTCATCTCTTCAGTTACAAAGCCTTAAAAAGTAGGATATTAGCCCATGACGGTAATGGGATTTTACTACTGGAAAGAGGAAAATACTACAGGAAATAATGACATCCTTCATTATGGTGACTCCAAAGACTGCTGGATACTATTTTGACACTGTTGTCATGAAGTTGAAACACAGGTTTCTCTTTAATCTAGCCTTGCATAGCAGCTTCCTAAAATCTGGAAAGTTCACAGTATTTTGCATATGCTACTCTGTATCGCTTCTAAAATCCGTTTTCAAAGGTAACATACAACATATCAGTGTTAAATAAATAGAAAATTTTCATACCATATCAGGAGTCTTTTTGTTTAAATCTCTTGGTGAGCTACTGGCATGTTCCAAGATGCCTATTACATACAGTGCAGGTCATAGATACATTTATCTTTTCTCTACAATATTGCAAAAGGAAATATGTTAAAAAGTGGGATTTCTGAGCTCCTGCAGAGCAAGTTATTCTGAAACTTTCAAAGAATCGTGGATTACAGCTGTACTACCTTCAACCCTCTATTTCAGAAAAGGTGAAATACGGATGTAGTGACTAATGTTATTTCACTGAAACTATTTATTACAATCACGGTTTGTTTCCAGCTTTTGTCAAACAGATCTAATAGCAATGCAATATAATTATAAAATACCACAACTTCTGTATGCCTACTTCTGATTTATACACTAAGTAACATAGGTTCTGTGAAAGAAACAACATTTTTCCCTCTCTTATTCTCCTTTTGATGTGACTGTAATCAACATGCCACATCAAATCGCTAGAGTCACTTGAATCTAGTGCAACTACAACGTCAGATAAATTTGGAAGTTCATTTCCCTTCCCGGCTGCTACTGCAAGATGTAAAGCAAAATGGGAGCAGGAGGAAATTTTGAGTGACGTGAAGAAAAGTGCCTACAGACTGTTGTAAATTACACATCTTTTACAATGCACTCTTGGCCCTTTCTGAAGAAATGTGTAAATCAGCTGATTTTTTTGCAACATCCCTTGCTAACAATGGGATTCTTTTCCGTGTTTCTAAGCCTTTCTTTAGAAATACTAAAACCTGAGAGTCTTTCAGGTATTGAAGAATTTTCATATTTATAAAACTTTATGGGTCTTTTTTTTTTTTTTTTTTAAGCTCTAGTGTAGCACATAAAATCAAGATTTCATCTCTGGAAATGTCACAGGTTTCACTTCTGACATTGAAAAAGGCAATCTTTCTGCACAGGTAGATACTTCAGCTCCCTGTAAATCAAAGGAGAAAAATAATTTTACATTTGCTCTCTTATTTTTCTTTACAGATGTATTTATTGGCTATCATCTGGGATCTCTACATTCATCAGTGATAAATCTTCCAAGCAATATAAATCTTTTGGGTTTTTTCCCAAATGCGTCCTCTTTCAAGCTGGATTCCATTCACTTGATTGATATGACTAAGATATTCAGTTACCTGATTGGGAACACTCACCCCCTCTCTATCAACACTCTCTGTGTTTCCCTTGCATAAAAACCCCCATGGATATTACTACATGGGGGAAAGGCAATTAGTTTGTTTGACAGGGACTATTTTAGGTTATTTTTTGAGCTGAGATTTATAATGACATTTCTTTAGTTCATTTTCTTCTAGATCTCGACAACCAGCACCAATATCAATTAAAAAGGAAAAAAAAAATTAGTATCTCTTCTTATGTTCTTCTTGTCATTCAACAACTTGTTCAATTTGAGTTCTACAAGCTTCATCTACCATCCAGCCTGCATGGCTATTCGTCACATATCTGTACAGTTTGTTAATGAACCCAGAGTCTTTTTTTCTTATTTTTAGAGCTATCACTGCTACCTCTCTGCTAAACCACAGCTGATAAATTGTTTCTGTTGCATAGAAGCAAGGTATGACCAAAAGTCTTAATTTTTTTCGAAGTACTTGTTGAAATTTTGCCAGTTCTTTGCCATCTCCCAAGGTGCTGAATTCTATACTCTAATTATTTTTTGTGTTATAACTCCAACCCCAATAGCATCAACACATATTGGATTTTTTTTAGCCCCCTCCTGGGAGTGGCAATTAATTCCCTTCTTCTTAAGAGGAAAGAACCTTGACTGTGACCCTAAAAACTGTGGTCTGACCTTCAGAAATAAGTCCAAAAGCACAGTAAGTTGAGACAGCAGGTTTCTCTTGAGCAACAGGAGCAGCTGTGGGAGCTCTGACAGTTCTAAAGAACTGATTCCTTTCTAGGTTGCCATGGTGAGGCTTCTAATTTATAAACTGTTACTGTTATGCATTTTTTTCCTCAAAGTTAAAATTAATTGTTTAGCAAATGCCTTCCACAGGAGGTGAGTTAATGAAATAAATCAATGTACAAATCCTACAAAATAAATTAGTAATCTATCCTTTCAGAATCTCTTCTTTTGAAATTCTTACTGTTAAAATACCTCATTAAAATTTTGCATGAGTTGCCAGTTGTCCATACATTATTATTTTAGCTAAAATACTTTTTTTGACAGCCTCCTCAATGCCATCTCAGTTCTCAATGCAACGCTTGCATCCTGCAGTCTGTCTTGGCAACAACTTAATAATTAATATATGCTGACCAAAGAAACTCTTCTAATTATGAACAGATCACTTACTGAAGTTGTAATTTTCAAAGCAAAAACTTTTTATCATAAAACATATTCTCTATGCAAAATTGACATTTACATCCCATGTCTCTCAGTTCTATTCTTTATACACCCTCTTTGCTTTTCTTTAATTTCTACCTGCAGTAATTATTTTGTTATAGAGAAGTCCTGCCTTCAGTACACTGACTGCCACACTAATAATTTTGAAACATACACCAGCCTTGTTGCAAATAAATATCACAGAAGCAAAGCTATCATGCAAGCTGTATTATAATGGTCCAAAAAACCAACCACAGGGACAAGTGCACTAATTAGTACCATAGGGGCCATAGGAATACAGTCTTTTATGTTTTGGTGCTACTAAGAATTGCAAATTATTTTAAAAGCAGAATTCAATCACTATGTTTTCAGCTCCTGAAGCCAAAAGCATCTGGACTCTTGATTTATATCTGGTGGCCAAATCATATATGCACCACTACAGCTTCATTTCAAATGGTGCAGAAAAGATTGTTCCCCAGGCATTAATCCTCCAGAAACTGAACATTTAGCTTTTCAGGAGTGCTTAGTTGTTAAAAACACAAGCGTGGCATAGGAATAAGTAGTCAGTGACTTATGGTGCTAAAGGCTAATCAGCGCTACCTGTAGTATGAGACAGCATTAATTCAGAACATTTTTCTTGATGTCAGCATCTGCAAGATTCATCTGGAATGGTACAGCTGAAGACAGCAAAATGAAGTGTCATGTGCAAAAAAGACATTTAAAAAGATTAAAAAAAAACCATGCTAAACCAGGTGTACATGAAAGTGAAAGAAAAACATATGCATCAAGTTGAAATGGCAAGAAGCAGCACTACATGGAGAAGTCATAGGCAGGAAATAGTCAAACAGCCAGCTGAGGAATCATTAGCTGGAACACAGCTGCTGCAAATGGCCCAGCCTTCAACCTTGATGATTATTCTGAATATGGAGTGTGCAACTTTTCCATACAATGAAGAAACACACTGGAACAAAACTCAGCTACTGGTCTAAGCTTGTGATCAACTGCTTGTCACATAATTTTATATTTTTAATGTACTAAAAAATTAAAGTCTCCAAAACAAATCAATTCATGAGCAAAAATCATGCTTTTAAGACCTTAATTGCCGAGAGAAAAGTAGAGTAGACAATAGTTCCTGTCTAAATCCCATTGAAATGAACTTCTAGTTCAAGCATCTTCCTCTGACAGAATTTATAGGTTCCTATGATAATGGTGTTATACTTGCCATAACACAAAACCTCAAGGAAACACGTCTAAATTCTGTGGCAATATTTGCATCTCTGAGAGTATATTCCATCTCTCTTTCTCTCTCTCATGTCTGCATTATTGTGCTTTATGTTGAAAATACACGTCGCTGAACAATTACATCTTCATATGAACTGCTTTGTTTTGAGTTCAACAGTCACAATAGGGACTCCGATCAGATTATTCAGAATCTTCTTACCTCTCCTCATGAGTGTTTGAGTACTGGAGCACTAGTTCCATCATCAGTCCACTTTTTCATATCCTTTGCTGCTGTTCTCTTCAGATGCAGTCCTTATTTTCCTGAATTATGTGCCTGTGACAGGAATCCTTGCTCTTTGTCTTCTCGCATGTTTGTTTCCATAAATACTGAAGGCGCCTGCAAAGTAGCGCAAGAAAATCCCCCCTAGAAGAAAAATGGAGAGCAATGGGCAGGTTCAGGCAAATTCTCTGAAAATGGAGTGATGGAGGCTTATGCTCATGAACCTGAACACCCTAGAGCTGCCTGATAGAAAGTACCCATGGAACAGGGAGACTCTCCACAGCTACCAACTTACTGCTATAGATGCTATGGCAAAAGCATGTTCTAATGATAGATTTTGAAGAGGATGAAGCTGTAGCATTGTGAACACCTACTAGAACCTCTTCCAAGGCATGAGTAACAAAGTTGAAGAACAAGTATTTGCTTGAAAATCTTGCCAGTGTATAATGAAGAATGGCAGTACAGATTTCATTCTATCTGAAGGAATGCTCCGCTTCTCATAATGGACATAAAGATGGAATCAGTGTCTCTTGAATTTTTTTTTCATCCCTTGAAATTCTGAGAAGTATCTAATTCCCTAAGAAATCCATCAATATCTATGAATGAAATAGTCTGAGGCAGTTTATGTCTCATGGGCTCCTTGCACACAGCTGAGCTTCTAATACACATTTTTAATCTGTTACATTAATGAGGGTTGGAAATGTTTTATTCCCCCATATGAGAGCTCTGATTCTCCAGTGTAATGGGGTAATAAGTTTGTAATTTGTAAAGCAATTTGATGATTGCAAAATGCACACTACATTGTGGTTATATTGTTTTAAAAGCATCAATGTTTTTAAACAAAAACATTAACATTCCTGCATTCATTTAACATTTTCATTACCCACAAACATTTTATACTTTCTGTCTAGTGTCAGATCACTGATATTAATATCAAATAGGGTTTATGTTTTGACACAAATACCAAGCTCATTATGCTAGACTGAGTCATGTTAATCCGTTCATGTTTATTGTACTTGATTTTGTTTCATGATTTCATAGAATCACACAATGATTTGTGTTGGAAACAACATGAAGGATCTTCTGGTTCCAACCTCATTGCCATGAGCAGGGACACTTCCACTAGACCAGGATGCTCAGAGCTCCATCCATCCTGGCGTTGAACACTTCCAGAGACAGAGCATCCTCAACTTCCTGGGCAATCTGTTCCAGTTGACCTTCCCATTCAAGAATTTCCTCCTAATATTTAATCTATCTAAACTTATGCTCTTTCAGTTTGAAGCCCTTCCCCTTGTCCTGTCACTACATGCTCTTGTAAAAAGCCCCTCCATCTGTCTTGTCGGCTCCCTTCAGCTACTGGAAGGCCACAATTAGGTCATCCAAAAGCCTCTTTTCCAGGCCGAACAATTCCAGCTCTGTTTGCATTTCCTCTTGGAAGGGGTGCTCCATCCTTCTTAACTATCTTGGCCTCATCTGTACTCACTCCAATAAATCCATGTCCTCCCTGTGCTGGGCACCACAGATCTGGATGCAACATTCCAGGTGGGGGTTCATGACAGCGGAGCAGAGGAGCATTTTTTATACATTACTATTTACTTTGGTATTTTTAAAACAACACAGCAATAAAGGCAACTGGAAACAGTAGCAAATTAATATCTTAAAATATGACTGCTTTACTTTTTATGCAAAATCCTCCAAATAGACAACCTCCTGGAATCTAGGAGTAATGAGCCCTCCCACATATCTCTTGAAAACTTAGAGGATCGTTTTTGTTCCATTCTGCCATGGATTTGGGTCCTGAAACAACCATTGTCATTAATTCAATAGATGCTTGCAATATTTTGATGTCTTGGGCAATCAGATGGGAATAGTTTGCCATGAACTCTCTGTCTCCCTTAAATACCAATGACTATATCCAGGAATGTCCTGAATTCAAATAAGCACATTCGCATGTTCATACTACTTCTTCAGTCGTGGTAGTTGTTTCATTATTTATAATGTAATATTTATAATGCAATATTAATATATATGTAATAATGTTGATTACAGGAAGCCCAAGCAGTCAGCTTTTACTTTATTTTCCATAAATCTTTCCTAAAGCACAACTGTAGTTCATAATTTGCTTTGCATCCACACAAAAATAACATATAAACACTTCATAAAATAAAGCACAATAGTGGCTGTTATAACAAGATACTTCCATAATTATCTTGGCATGAAAACCTGTGCTTTTTAAATCCAAATCAGAACTAGAAAAAGTTCTCCAGGAATGAATTTTCTCCTAGGGTTTTCTAAGAAAGCAGGGATCCTACCCTTGTTGCATGGTTACAATGTGAATAAAGACTATGCTGCAAGGAACAGGTAGCAGCTGTAATTCTGATACATTATTCTGTAAGAGCAGCACAAGGCCATGACTGCAATTCTTTGAATGTCTGGGTAATCACTCTTCTCCATGTTTTATTAATGTCCATGGGAAGTTCAGGTTCATGCTTAGCACTCATTGTGCCTTTCTTTCCTGCTGCATGCAATACATAGCATGGTGGCATTTGTATCAATATCAAAGTAGGTATTTAGGCTGACCCAATTTTTACTTTTATAATATTATAATTTTTACTAAAGGGTTGCATTTTTTGAGTGAATTAAAGTCAGGCACTGGAGATGTTTTTTGCAAAAATCCCTTGCTGAAAATATTTACATGAAGAATTTAAATTAAATTGTAGCCTGTAAGTTGTATATATTAAGTAGCAATCTTTCTATTTTATCAATTTTTTTCTTTCAAAGTTTTGGGGTTAGCACCTTGGGTAATCTTATTATCATGACAATCTGGAAACCAACTGAAAAACATAATAATTACTGCTCTTAAAAATTAAAATTATCATATCTATATCTCTAGCTTGCTTAACAAATCCTACCCACTGTAAATTATACAACTTTTCTGTGTTTTAAAACTCACAAAAAATGTGAAGTTATATGACACAAACTGAACTGGGAAAAGTAGTTTTAGCATGATTTTGTGCTGCACTCACTTTTGCTTTATCATTTGTGATAAGAATTGCCTACCAATGTATAAAAAACTCTTTTCACATGCCAAAATATTATGATAGCATAAGAGGTCTCAGCAGTAATAGAGCACACCATTTTTAAATCAGTGAATATATTTAAACTGTATCCATCATTACAAACTATGTTAAATACATAAAAGTATATATAGAAATGCATAAGAAAATATAAGAAATATATTACATAAATATGTACCATATATTTCTTTTAAAATATATAAATTTTTAAGAATTAGTTTTGAGCTGTTTTTGAGGATTGTGCAACATATTTACATTTTTAAAAGCCAGGAATATTATATGAGATAATAGAAACTCAGAAAACAAAAAATAAACACCACATTTCCTTGAAAGATTTCTATCTACTTCTTTTCTACACAAGGACCAATTTCCCAAGTGATTGTTTTTAATATATGACATAGAGGTGCTATATAAAAATTATATTATATTCGCTATCCATAAAAGCTTCCTTTAAAGTTCAGAACAATCTTAGTCATAAAAAGGTTTCAATCAGACTTTATCAATCAATCAAGTTTTTACGCAAAAGCTTTAGGCAAAGAGGACTTATAAATTATCTGTATTCTTTGCACTTTATATTAGCTTGTCCAATAAACATCTTCTGAGTAAATGGACTTGATGAGGCATTAAAAACTTTTGGACAACTGAATGAAAAATATTTGCAACAGCTAAATGTCTTTTTCAGGTAGTCCAATTATAGCCAAAATGTTTCTTCTTATGATTAGTTGGAACTTCACTAGATCCTCTGGATTCTCTTCATCTTCTTAGCTGAAAAAGAATGTAAAGAGAGTTTACATCAAAAAAGCAATAGTGCATATTGTTTGTGCAAAGGTTTTTGTTTTTTTTTTTTTTTGCATTACAGCATAAATATATGAATATAAAAGAATAAATACATTGAAAAAAATAACGTTTTTTCAGAAGAAGCAGAGATTTTGAAAAACTTGCCCTTCTTATAGCTGTACTGTTTCTTCTAAAATGGAATGGGGATACTATTTTATGTACCTGTTCCACAACACCAGTGCTTAAGGCCAATCAACATAGTGGCAATTGCCACAAAGAAGGCTTGAAAATACTCCAAGTTTCACAGTCCTCTCCACATTTTTGCTACATTGAGGTAAAAGGGTCTGTCTTATTTATTTTGCTAAGCCATATTCCCTCCTAACTCTGAAACAGCAAGAGTAGTATCAAAATCTGCAAAACACTGTAATATTGTACACAATAAGGTGTCAGAATTAAATTTCATATTGCAAAATATGAAAACCCTAATAAGCTACCTTAATTCTGGCACATAAAAGCATTTGAGATGTGATTTATAAATCTTGTGATTATAATTATTGTATTTTGATAGGAAATATATTTAAATACTAAGGTTTTCATAGGTGGTTTCATCAAAAATGTAATAACAGGCATGGTGAAAAAGATTGAATTCAGTTGCAAACATTGTCTGTATGGAAAATTTAAAGGATTTCCAAGTATCTTTCTTTACTCATGAAAATTTCCCATGCACTAAAGCCATAAATGGGTAACATGGGGCTTTACTGTCGGAGAGTAAATAACACATAAGAGTAATACACAAGTGCTACAAAATAATTATTTTTAGGCCTTTCTTAAAATTACGATGAAAGCTGTGTAAAGTCTTCTGAACAAAATAGAAAAAAATTCCAACACCTGTATTAGCATTTAGAGTGTAACTCCTACTCAAATTCCAGTGACAACACTGGAAGTATTCATTAGAGGATATGTTGTAGGTCTTGGGTGCACACACATGAAACTATAGTTGCTTGACTAGTCTAGTCACTGTGAGAAAATGTCATCACTAAGTTTGATCTTGTCATCACAAGTTTGATCTTGTCCTTTGCTGCTAAAGACTGAAATGCTACTCCAGAAAGAAATACAATATTAAGAAAAGAATAATATCATTAATTGCTGAGGCATTTCACTGAGAAAATTATTAAATTTCACTCAGTAATATTACTTTAGTCATGGATCAAACAAAGCTTTGACATGAGAATGCTTGAACTTGTTATCTTTTCAATAAAATTAATATTGTTCAGTGCAGTAAATTTGCATTTAATCATGATCACTCTGTTATGCTGCTTAGGTTTGTTTTGATAGAGAAAAGTACAATGAAATTTGAAGAGATCCTGATAAAAGTATCCAGGCCAAAGATAACCTGCATGTAGTAAAAATTTAATCAAGAATATATGTCTCTATAAAACATGTTCCAGTTCAACTGTGAATTACAGTTTTTGAAAGACATTCTGGTTTTGCTGTCCAACCAAAATCTCAGTCTAGATGATCATTATAATTATTTTGCCCTTTTAAAATGATGTATCACTGAAATTTCATACAAAAATTTTACCATCTCCCAATCAAAAATATTTTTAAAAATTATTTGATCAAATTACTTGAAGTTCAAATGCTGAATCAAAACTGGATCTCAACACCTCAAAGGTGAAGGAAAAAAAAATTATCAGAGGGCTGGAACACCTCACCTATGAGAGAAGCTCTTTTCCTATGAGGAAAGACAGAGAGTTGGGGCTGGTCAGCCTGGAAAAAGAGAAGGCTCCAGGGAGACCTTGTGGCAGCCTTCCAGAACTCAGAGTGGTCATGTAGGAAAGATAGGGTCAAACCTTTTATTGCGATAGAAAAAGAGCTAATGGTTTTAAACTAGAGGAAGGCTGGTTTAGCCTAGATATAAGAAAGAAAATTTTTTAGAATGAGATGCAGGTTACCCAGAGAGGTGATGGAGGTCCCATCTCTGGAAACATTCATGGTCACAGGGCTGGATGGGGCTCTAGCTGAAGAACTCCTTGCTTGTTGCAGGTGTCTTATATTAGATGACCTTTACAGTTCCCTTCCAATTCAAACTACGCTAAAATTCTATTATTCAATGGAAACTCCTATCTATGTTTTTATAATTTTAATATTATTTGCATATGTTTTTAACTAGCAGAGCTTGGACTTTTTGCTGCCATGAACTCGCATTTCAAGTGGTAAATCATTATCATCTCTGTGAGGCACACCCCAACTGATCCCAAGGATTTCTTTCAGCACTATGTCAAACCCTTTGACATAGATGTGGACTATTTGGACTGTTAATGGCTCCAGGAGTTAAATTTCATTTGCAGAAACTTCTTTGAATTTTGGGGGCTGGATTTCTTTAGGTGTTTTATTGTTGTTGGTTTTCTTTTGGGGTTTGTATATTTATTTATTCATGATGTATGGCTTGTATCCCAGCAGCAAGATTTTTTAAAACAAAGGCTAAGACAATCTTTTGTGTCTATTGTCCTGTGCAGATCAAGAGTTGGACTTAATTATCCTGTTGGGTCCCTTACAATATAGCATATTCCATGATTCTATGACTCTATAGTTCTATGAAACTATGCTGATGGGTTTGATTTTAATTATCAGAAATATATTTAGCTGAACATGTCTAAAGCTCACTCAGGAAAACCCACATGAAAACCATTCCACCTAATGTTGGTGGCATCTAGGCTGAAACTGGAGATAGAAAGCAGATTTCAACATGAGTACCACTCAGAAATTCAGCTAATTGCTTCTTCATCCTTTGAACACCATTCAGACTTATTAACCAGAAGATGATATTAAATTATCCACTGTATGTCAAAACAGATAAATCTAAACTTAATCTTTTTAAAATCAAAAGGTAACATCTCAGGACTGTATTTAAATTAATGGGAGCAGAGCTGCCTATGTCCATGAGATGATAGAGTATTTTGTGACTGTCCTGCACTGATTTGCTCTGAGTGTGAGACATTGGGCAGTTTAACAAAGCTGCTAAACAAGTGCCTTTCTGTTTTGAAGGTCCACCTCGGCAGAAATTTGAGGGATAACAGAGGAGAAAAGAATGTAAAGATTAGCTGTCAGGTGTATTAAAACAGTTATTTACTGGAACAAATCAGGAGTTCTGCTTCCAGGGTCATTAAATGTTAGTTTAATGTGAAAATACGCCTGCAGACAGTGTGTGAGTTATAAAAAGAGATAAAATATATTGAATGCACCATTTTTCTAAAGCATTTCAGCCCACTTTTTATGATTCATCAAACACCAGTCTCAACATATCATCCAGAGTCTTCCCAGTATGATATACCCAAAAGAAGCACAATAAAAAAGAAGTATTTTTCAGCCATATACATCAGGGTTGAGACACTTCTTTTGAAAGAGGTTTTTAACTAGATTAACTAGTCCGCCTGAGGCCACACCTAACATTCATCCTGGCTGCACCTGGTCTACAGCACATCCTAAATACAAGAAATTATACAATCAGAATGTTTAAGGATCTGGCATTAATTTTGAAAAGCCAAAAAAGAATAAAGCCATATTATCGATTTAACTCTAAAAGTGCCAAGCATTTAGCATGACAGTCAGGCCCATACAGACAGACAACTGAGACTTACAGAAATAGGTATTAGGAAAGGCATTCTCACTACAATATTAAGGTGATGAGCTTGTGAATCCACGTCAAAGGAAAAGCCTCTGCCTAAGAAATGCAGACTTAAAGCCTCATGGATCAGTATTAACCATTCTCTATACAATCATAAAATATTTTAAATTGTATTTGCAATATGCCCCTTTTTAAAGACAAGGAGAGTAATCTGATGGTAAGGTTCAACACTCAAGATAATCAGTGTGAAATTCTTAGTGAGATATTGAAAAAGCTTTACTTTTTAGACTTAGGTCCAGCTCAAAAATTCCGTTTGTTCAATGGTTGATTTATGTTTAAATATCCCATTTGCAATGAGCCAATATTAACACTACAGGCCAGATTATATTCTTGGTTTCATATGGAATAGATGGACTTATTTTATATTCATGTATAAAATTAGAAAATTAAACAAGAATTTGGCTTTGTAATAAACGTTCTCTAACTATACTCTGATCTCTCTGAAGCTAAATTGCATGAGGTTTACATCTCATTTTCACAAAGATGACTTGTGTGTGGCTTTGGAAAAGGCTGTCAAGGGAAGTAGTGAAATCATCCTTTGAAATGTTAAAAAACCTGTGAATGTGACACCTGGGGACATGCTTTAGTGGTGAACTCAGTGATGCTGGGTTAATGATTGGATTTAATTATCTTAGAGATCTTGTCCAATCTTAGAGATCTAATCCAATCTTCCAATGATTCTATTATTCAAATTCTATCATGAGGTTGATTTAGGGATATCTTTTTGTGCCAGGACAAGGTAAAATATTCTACCACTTACACTTACATTGCATCATTTCCAATGAAGAAACTTCATTAGAGGTTGAATTTTGAGGCATTTTTGTTGTTGTTTGGTGAAATACTGATCCTTTTTCAAGAATAGATCTATCTGGATGCATTTTCAATATGAACCAACAGAACAAAATGCATCAGAGCATAACATTTTAGGAGGTGCAACTAGCTTTTTATACACTTAGGGAACTGCTCCTTTCTTTACAATGAACAAAGTCAACCTAGAAAAAAAAAATACTTGATTAGGTGAAAGAAACATTAATATATGAAACGAAGGCTTTGAAATTCTTTAAAATTGTGTGTCTTAATTGAAATGTGTGTGTCAATGGGTGAGAGTGAAGTATGTGAATATTTATACATGCTCACATATATTTATGTAAACACCCCCCACTGGAAAGTAGATGTTATTATTGATACTATTATTTATATTATTAAGGAGGCAGTTCATGTCCTGATTCTCAATTGTTCAGCATTTTTAAATGACTGAGTCATAGACAGTGCATCATTAACTTAACAAGGAAAACTTCATCTAAGTTTGGCATCTGCCTGCTTTTCATATGTTCCCGCTTCCTTTATTTCCTCTTTTGTATGCTGAATATTTCTATTCCAAATTCTCATTTCGGAAGAAATAATGTCAAAACTTTATCAAATTATAAAATAAGTGCATTGATTATATTCTCCAGAATCTACATATTGCATATAAATGTGAGTAGATACAGGATGCTGAAGTAACTGAGTAAGGTCGATAGAGATATGTATATGTTCATTTTAGAAGTAAAATCGGCATCTTAAATAAATATTATGTAATAAATCAAGAGGCACAGAGTAACTGTGACAGCTTATCCTATTCTGCGTTTAGTCTACATGTACTCACATGTGATTTCTCTTTAGTGTGTTTTCTTCTGATTCTCTATTACTTATTTTTTACTATATTGCTCTATCACATATGTCCCTTATTTTCCTTTAATTTTCTTTGATTTGAAAGCAATTCCATTTTATGAGTTCTGTTTTGCTCATTGTTTCTTTCAGTTGTCCTTCTTTTCATTATTATTTTAGTAGGATTCTGCCGTATTTTGATTTTGGTTTTGTTCATTCTAGTCACCAAACCACCTTTTATCTATCCAAATTTTTTCTTTCCCTCTCCTGATATTTTCCAGGGATGACTGGGCAGTCTTTGCACAGTTTGTCTGCTTTGCAGTCTGTCTGCTTCTCTTCTGTGCTGTTTGTCATGTGCTGTTTTCTCACACTGCTCTGGATAAGAAGCAAAAGTATCCTTGATCGAGTGATCCTCCAAGATTGCTGAAGGACAGACAACAGACCTTCAGCTGAAAAGGAGCTAAGCAGCACAAAACGCTGTTGCACCAAGATACTCAGAATTTTGTGAGTCTGAAACAAACTATAGAAGCTATTATCTCTATTTGTGTGGTGTGAGGACTTCTAAAGCGTTTGGTTCACTAACACTGAGCAGCTCTTACCTTCTGTTATGACAGAGAACGCCTTAGAACTGTGACACAATTAAAATAAAAATGGCAGTCCAGTTTTATGTTTGAACCTTTAGGGCTTCCTTTTCTCTGCATGAGCATCTAACCAAATGCCATCAGAGATTTTCATATAATTAAATTATATGAGCACTTTTAAGAAAAGCTAAAATCCATAAGAAACATATTATTTCCTGTGTAGTTCATATCCATTCACCACTTGATTCTGCCTTACCTTCCAAAATTTTTTATTTTAATTAATTCCTTTCTTTGACCAGAATGGGAACCCAAAAGGCAGTCTGTTTTTTCCAGGACTTTAGGTAATAATAAGAGTTCTTTGGTGAGTTAATCTCACTGCATTGCTTCTAAAGTGTTGTTCAGTGGTATACAAATATCTGTGAGCCTTTTCAAGGGACTCTTCTAGATATTTCTAAATCTAAAAAACCAAGTCCATTATCAGACACTTTCAGTTCAATAATTTCTTGGTTTAGGATCCTCTGTCCCATATAACAGAGCCCACAACCACATAAGCGTGAATACCAAATGGTTTGGGCAGGGAAAGTATTTTCCACATGTACAGAAAATCTCCTGGAAAAACAGAACTCAGAATCCTGAATCAAACAGAAGAAGGGAACTGAGACATGCTAATAAACAATAAAAAACTCCAAACTAATGTTAAAAAAAAATAAATCCTAATGTGAAGAAACAATCAATTTATGTTATGAAGGCATTATTATTGATGCGTTGGGTGTGAGATGAATGCACAGGCTCTAACACGACCCTGCATAGAAAGAGGAGTAAATGAATCAACCACTAATCCCATGCTAAGTGGAAAGAATATGATCAAAACCACGTAAATTATTCACTAAAGGAGGAAACACTGACAGTCCTTGTACATGGTGACATTAATAATATCACATCTGTCAGGAATGTGGGAACCCGTGCAAATATCCTTCACCTTTACCTTGCCTTCTACAAAGTTCTTGTACCTTAAAATTTTAGCTTTCATAATATAATATGATATACAAAATAGAGAGAAAAATTACTGTCAAGTCTTTTAATCTTAATTGACAATGCTTACTAAGAAAAAAAAACCACTTACAAAATAATAAAAATAATATGCAACTGGAAAGAAGTGGAAGAATAGAGGCTACCTGTACTAAAATAAGACTGGGACAAAATAGCTTTTAAAAGTTCATTAGATAGTTTCCATCCCCTAATAAAAACATAATGACATGTTCCAACTTGATTAAGTTTGGTTGTCCACCAAAAAAAAAAAAAAAAGGTCAGGAGCATTTAAATAAAGCAGGTTTTCACCACAAAATGCCAAGTCAGCAGAACTTGGCTGTTTCATCGCTGCCATCTCTCTCGACAAAAAGGAAAATCCTGTCTGGGCTTATGTCAGTTTTTGTGCCATCTTATGCAGTGTCTGGCTCCCAAGGTCTGCTGGTCTGAGCTCTGCAGGTACACTGCCTTGGGGACAGGGACCTGGTGCTTTCAGAAACCACTGCTCTGCCAGGTGGACAGCTTGGGGTCACAGACATGAGGGCTTCCAGATTTCTGGAACAGCTGGTGCTCTGCACTACCTGACATCCACAGTTATAGAAAACATCTGAGCAGACACGGGAGAACACAATTGCACAGTTTCCTTGCTACAATGCGGTCTTTTCTGTAAAATCCACATTAAAAAGTTACAATTTGAGCCAGACAGGTAGAAGTTTTGACCTTTTGAGTATGTGGTAACAATAAGTCCCAGAAGGAGACTGGGAAATAGCTTTTCCAGTCCTATACCATCAGCAGTAGCCATCCTCTGGTCTCCCTGTAGATAGTCCCTCCTTGTCTATCCAAGGTATTTCTGCATTCTTTTCCAGATACAAACCTCTATTATAGAGAGATATTTTCTTAAATTTCATGCACATAACACAAACATGGGCATAAATGCTAGTACTGAATCAAATGAAATATGCCAAAGATATAATTTCTCAAGTGGTATTGCTCCCTTCCATGGGAATTCATTAAATGCTTTCAAATTTTGTTGCAGGTAAAAGGTCAAATCATTAAATCTGAATCCCTTCAGCCATTAAGCAATGATACACACATTAACTTTTTTAGAAAACCATTCGCAGAACAGTTTATAATTTTACTTTATCGCTCTCAAAACATTTTGCACTCTTACTTTCACTTATAACCTTTCATTTCCAAAACACTAAAAATCAAAAACTGAAAAAAGTTTCCAATTTCTCTGATTTCTATTATAGCACCACACCGATAGAATTAATCAGGACCTCATTTACCAATCAGAAGCTCTTTGGTCATAACACAATCCTCCGACAAAACAAACAAACAAGAGTATAAAATTCAATTGTAAAAAAATGAGCATTTTTATAATTCTAATTTATGTCAACTTCTGTGCATGTTTGGGAACAAGAGGGGAGATAAAAATATATATAACAAGATGAATGAGGTAACATCTGTAAATATACTTATTTAATTTGATACAGAAAAATTTTAAAGCTCTCACACAATTTAAACTCTGTTCTCCACTTCTGGAATGATAGAAAGAGAATTTGCTTTATGTCTATAAGAAGCCATAACCTCTGAAAGTCAAGCTCTGTAATGAAAAGGCTCCTGCATGTCTGTGGAAACTCCTTGGCTTCCAAAATTTCTGATAAATTGCAATCTGCCATTTTAAAAGATCTGCAAAACATCCAAAAACGTAAACACCTTTCATTTGACTGTACATGACCATACACAGATCTCAGAGTCTTCAGGTATATTTTGGATCATTCAGCAAAGTAATCTGTAGGAACATGCATATCCACCATGTAAGAATAAAGTTAGCAAACTCAGTGGACTTTAGATCTCATTTCAAATGAAAAATCTTAAAGATTATCATTCTCATAACTGAAGCATTCAATGTGTCAAAAATGTCTTTAATGAAAAGATGAACTCTTTTTTCAGTGTTCTGTAGGAGAAAAATACTGATAATAGGAATGCTTAGGTTTTCAGTTAAAACTCTCTGTACATCACAGCATTAGCAAAATTTGGAATTCTATTTGACGCTAGCAAGTACAACTTTCTGAAAAACACAGTAGGAAAATGACAAACATAGTTTGACAGTATACAAAAATATTCTTCAAAGAAAACACAATGATATGTACTGCAACACATTTCTCTTTTAAATCAACACACAGCCTTACAGGCTTCTTAAGAACAGGAAGGACTTCTTAGTTATCAAAAAACATATGAGATTGTATGAGGTTGTATAAATGGAGGAACTCTTTTTTAACTTGCACATAGTCAAGGGAAAAAAATTGAGTTATTTTTCTTCCATCCAAAATGTAATACCTGTATTCTTCTAATTAAAAAAAAAAAACAAACTTGAAAGTATATGAAAATAAAACCCAAAAATGGGGTTTCTTTGTCCAAATTCAGCTATTTTTGCTAGCTGTCTTTAGATGCAAAGCATCTGCATCTAGTTCATATTTTATGTTGTATTATGTTATGTTACGTTTTGCAATGTAATGCAATGCAATGCAATGCAATGTTATGCTACATCTTAGAAGCTGTTTTTTTACAAAATTCTGAATACATTATTTTAGGAAACATCAGTCTTTGAAATTTGGATTATCCTATCTCTTACCACCTTACTTCTGTAATATTCCAACAGAAGAAAGACTTCTGATGACTTTGTATGAAAAAGATAATTTATTAAAACTAAAGTTGCTTTAAAGAGAATTCTAAAAACTTTTGGAAAGAAGATGGAAAATTCTGGTTAAAGGAAAACTATTCTTGAGAATGCAGCTCTTTGTTGAGGGGTGTGTTTATTCAGAAACATTGAAAAACAAGGTTTGAGCAGGTTGGGGTTTTTGTTTGTTTCGTTGTTTAGGGTTTTAGCCAGGGGTGGTTCTGGCTATTATGAGGGATATGGAGTGCTCATATTCATGCTCAGATCCTCCCCATCAGTCTCCTATTGCATCACCTAGATTTCAGTATGTATCAGTTTTCAGACTAGTTTTTCCCTCTGAATAGCTACTTAGCATATTTAATAAGTGATACAGGATCCCTTGTTTCATTCATCCTCTTTCTATTTGCATGTAATCTTAGGTCCTAATTATTAATTAGATCATGCTTTTTTTCGCCTATAAGATTTTTACATTATGGTCATCAATAGTTACTCCTTCAAGTCCTTTCTGACAGAAAAAGTATGTTCCAGTGGGTTAATGTAGATTAAAATGTCCATGGCAGAGCATCTGTGTGAGACTGAGAGAGAAACTTTTCTTGCTTAGTAAATAACATTTGGGACCACATCCGGTAACAATGCAAATAATTAGTGAATTGCATGAAGAGCTTTTATTCTCCTACAGAAGAGAAATGAAAAGAAACTACTAGCTCCAGGAAAGGAGCTCAATTCTTTGTAACAAGACACAAAGCTACTCAAGAAAACATAATGATCTCATTTTTAAAACAGCAGAGTGGCTTCTAAATATAAAAGTGGTCCACCCCTAAACATTAAACTATCTAAAAGTCTGAACCAGATTCTGAGCACGCTAAATGTTAATTGCAAGGTAGGAGTTTAAGGGAAAGAGAAAATCATGGAATAAAAAATATCAATAATTGGAATTGCCTCAGTATCAACCCAAATAACTTTAGCTTCGACCACAATGAATTCTCTGCTATCAAATCGATTCTCTGTACTCCTCAGTAATAGAGAAAATAATTTTTATGCAAAATCCTTTTTGGGCACCATAAAAATGTAAAGAATATAATCTTTCAAATACAAATTGGAACTTGATATAGAAACAGCAACAAGAGCTTAATTTGGTACAATAAAGTAGTTGCTTAATTCTTTGAACTGAGAAAAAAAAGAAAGAAAAAAGGAAACATATACATGCAATAACCTAAAGAAAACAAGAAAAGGCAGTGAGCCACATGAATGTATTGTGATCCATGACACCCATAATGTTAGTCTAGACAGCACACAATAAGTGACTAAATATTTTATTCTATGGAATCTACCACTGCACGCCATTAAACCTCCAGAGACATGAATTTGCAGTAAAGGGGAAATACTTCTCGTGATTTTTTATTTCCTTTTTTTTAAAATTTTCTTGGACAGCTTCAACATGACCTACCCAGGAAGTCTTTCCTGGGAAATGTCTACATTTTATTTGCTTCCACAAGCTTGGTGAGACATATTATGATCTTAGTGTCAATCTCATTACATCATTCCTTGAGAAATTCAGTCCATGACAGAATGCTGCAGCTTATGGGGATATCAGAAAGTAAATGTAAAGGTATTATAGAGCATTAACAATGCTGAAGGGTGATATAAAGGTGATTACTTTGAAGCTCAGGATAAGCTACATTCCCAGCTATCTTTCTTACTTTCCTGGACTTCTAATTTGAGAGATACGCTTCAGTCACTCTTTGCAAAAGCAGATTTGGAAGCAGCCCCGGGAGAGAGAAAAAGTGCTGGAGCATTTGTTACAGTCTGTCCAAGAAATAACAGGGTTAATAATGTTTGATAAGCCTACACAATGTAAAGAGTGAAAAGAACTGATGCATTTTTAAAGGGATTGTCAGTCCCACTTGAGGCAGACGCAATAGTCACCCAGAGAACTCTGTCAGTAAGCAATGTCATTAATAATGATTCATGGATATGGATATTCACAACAGCTGTGTCCTCACCTTTAAGTACCTCATACAATATTTAGAAAGTGCTGGGAGATATTGCAGCAGGGAAGCAACTAAATTGCTAGAAGGCAATGCTGGTTTAAATTGTTTAATGTTCCTCCTCAAAACTGTGTACTGATTTTTCAGAGTGAATCTCTCTTCTTCCGTCTCACTCCAATAAACCTGTGGCAAGTAAAATGAGCAACATGCTAATCATCCAGTCAGTGAAATCATACAATGGTGTGATGTGTTGGCATCAAGACAAATATATATCATTGTCTTATGATTAAGTTGTCTGTTACCAATCCTCCTTCCTCCATTAACACAGAAAAGAAACATATGGACCAGTTTCCCAGGAATATCTTGAATTTTATAATTCAGAAGTACATTCTTAATGCTCCTTTTTATTTTATTCTGAGCTGTTGTAGTTCAAAAGCATGAATTCATTGTTTTCATGAAATAAGATTTATTTCATCATCAGACTCAGAAAAAAAACCCCACATCTAACTACAATTTAATTACTCTTGAAAAGAGAACAAATAATTAGTAAACTATTCTTCTCGTATATCCCAACACATCTTTAAAGACTATAAAAAATGAGCTCTAAAATTACAAACTAAAACTCCTTAAATTTTAACAATATTGCCTATATTGCAACGTTCAAAAGAACATAGTGAATTTTTTGTAGGAGGGAATCACCGTAAGGTGGATCCATGCACATACCTGGACCCTTCCCATCCTAATTTCCTGAATGACTGAGCTTTGGCCCCAGAGCGTGCATGGATGGCGTGCAAGCTATCACAAACACAGAAAAGTTACAAGCCCCTAATTTTTGCAGCAAATCAGGACCATCTACAAGGCAAGGTCTGATTCAATTTACGAGTGTTTATCTCAGACGGTATCCTGAGCACACTGCTGCTACTTTGGGTCATGGGCCATAGACTCTACATAAATTGTGTTCTTCTTCTGCTGGTCCCCCATGTACTAAAACTGACAAACTTTTTCATTTTCATGGTTGGTTTTGCATTAACAATTAACAATTAACATTAACAATGCATGGCTGTCACAGGCAGAGTGGGAGCTTCAGACAAAGTTGATTGGAGAAGCCCTCCCACTGAGGCTCAAGGTGTGGGAAGGACCCCCTTGCTCTCTAAACTCCTTTCCAGAGAGGAGCCTGGGTGTGGCTGGATCCAAACCTAGATCCAGTCTTAGTTAACAGTTTGCATCTAAAGGATTACGCAGATATAATTGAACCTTTGTACAATTTGTCCCACAGGATTAAGCATGGAAAAACAACTATATTTATATAAGTATAATAAATAATTTATTTAAATAGATTCAAATATTTGCAAAAATTAGCCAAAAATACCTTAATCAGAACTATTTACTATACAGTACCAATATTTACAACTACTAGAACAGCAAAATGTTTTTGAAGCAATATTGAAGCAATTAGATAAAAGCAATTATAGTGATGCAATTATATTTATGCTATCAAAACAATTATTAAGTAGAGATTGATGAAACTCACCCATACCAATGCCTGTGGGCAAATCTCTTTTCCTCGGCATCAAGGAATAACACCGAGCAGTATCCCCACAGAAGGGCAGGATCTTCACACACCTTAGGGAGACATGCTAGAAGTCCTCACTGTGCAAAAGCAGGACTGGCCTTTTGCAATGTAAAGTGATTGAATGTCAGTCATATGCATTTTTTAGATTATGTGTTGTCAGGTTTACTCATCAAAATATGCTTTGTGCTGAAAAACGTGTCAGCAGCTATTTGGTTCATATGGACTCTCCCCTCTCCATCAGGGCCTGCACATTCTCGCTGCTGCCAGGCTTGGTCAGGGAGCACAAGCCTTGCATGTCCTTGCGGTGGGTCTGGTCATTGGTCAAGCTTGTCTCAGCATTCTTCAACACTAGAACCAGCAGACCCTCTTAGCTTAATCTTATCACTGATCAGCAGATCTTCCTTGCTCTGCCAAGCAGCAGACCCTCCTTGCTCAAGCCATCACTGATAACTTGTAAACAGGTGTGAGGACCCACTCTTAAGGTTAAGGAGCAAGACCAGTTTCAAGCTGTTGCATCCCTGTTTAGGCAGAGCGTCTTTCTGCAACAGCAGGGCATTAATGGTGTGCAGCAGCAGCAGGATGACTGCCATGAAGAAGGATTCTTTCACCCTGGCCCCCTGCACCAGAGCCAATCCAGCAGCAAAAGCTGAGTCGCTGTTGCAGTGATGATTGGAAAAGCTCCTTTGTGGATCAGAATAATTACAGAAGTAGCCCTGCCAGCTATCCTAACTCTAACCCAGGTTTCATGCCTTTAAGTAACACTCTGCACCAGTAGCTGGAACACCAATTCTGTCAGTGCTGTTTAACACCAGGGCCATTATTGCCAAGTAATTCCACTCTCCCAAGCATCTAGATGTGTAAGAGCTTAGAATGACAGCACCTAATCAGAGCATGCTGTTTAACAGTTGGTGCCTCAGAGATGTACATATCTGATGAGGCCACTTAACCTCTCAATAACTATCATTCACGTCTACTCAAGCACTCACTGTCTTCCCACCTCATTCTTTTGCCATTTTTATATAGGCATAAACAATTCTTTCAGTCAGTATGAAAACTTTGATACAGAGAAAACACAAATAGAAGTGACTGGTATTAAGAAACAAAACATTCTTCTGGGGAATCCAATTAGAATGTTTGTCATGGACCAGTCTTCCTACACCATGCTTTGTTTGTTAAATCCATGGAAAGCTCGAAACTAAGTGGTATAAAGTATACTAGTTGTTAAAGCACCTATTTAATTTTGATGCATAAAATACTATAAAACATTACAACCTGTATTGTATTTTCCTAGCAAATTCAGTTTTTTACAAAACATCTGTTGGGAGTCTAAAATGTAATACTCATAAAGATACAAACGTTTGTAAAGAAATAAACCTCTGCAGCTCAAATTTCAACTACTAGGATTTTTTGAAAAAGAAAACCACAAAAATAAAAATAAAAAAATAAAAAATAGTTCAGTCACTAAATAAAATTAATAACTCTCCCTTTCTCTTTCCTGAAATCTTGTTCAGTATCACAGAACGACAGAAACACAGAATAGTTAAGCTTTGAAGAGACCTCTTGTTCAATTGAAGAGCTCTTCTCAAGCAAGTTCAACTACAGCTTGTTGCTCAGGCTTTTGTCTGGTTGGGTTTTGAGTATTTTTGAAGATGGAGACTCCGCAACCTCTGTAGAAACCTATTCTAGTATCTGAACACCCTCACACTGAAAGAGAAAAAGGTTCTATTCTCTTACGTTTAAGTGCAATTTCCTGTATTTCAATATTATTAAATAAATAGTTGAGGATTCAAATTACGATACTCATTTTCAGCTGTGACATACATGGACATTCAAATTTCCACTTGCAGAAATGAAAGACAAATGCATCGCCACCAAAACTTTGAACATTTTTTCATAATTGAATTTTGATTGGATTGATAACCTACAGGGTAGCCGAGGGCAGAAATTTATCCTTTGGCATAGGATTTTTGTCTGCTTTTGAGACAAAGATCACTGGAATAAAGTCATTCTGTAATCACACTTCTTATTAGTTGTGCCTCAAAAGGGGACAGCAGACAGTTGGCCAATTCCATGCCACGACACAAAGAGCGAACAATGCCCTATGCTATAGATCAGCCAGCTGGCACCATCAGCTGCACCAGGCATGTTTCCAGTTTATGAAGTGGAACATTTTAACATATGGGTCCAAAACACCTACCTTCCTGCCAATCATGTGAAAACGAAATTAGCTATGGTCAATTTAGCTATGTGCAGAACATAGGAGGATAATCAGCCACCTTATTTAGCACTATTTCTTTGTCTCCAAGAGTGTACATATTCCATACCTGTTGAATTATAGAAGAGAAAATGCATCTCATGACTACTTTTTTGAAAGGCAGAAAACAATCTACATGCTTTTTAATTGGACCACTTCAAAGTCAGGATAGAAAAACCATAAGAAGGGCTTGGTATGTAAGCCTAGTGTTTAAAATTCAGAAGAAAATGTTAAAGCTCATTGCCAGCAAGCTTTAAATTTCCTTTTCTGGTCTGCTTTGAATATTTTGTGTCTTGAAGATATCTTGGTTAATAGTGCAGAAATTAGCTTCATTGAAATAAATGGTCAAAAGCTTTAAGAGTAGCTAGTCACCTAAGTCCTATTGAAGTGCCCACATCATTTATGAGAATTTACTTGAGTGAAATGGTTTCACAGAATCACTGAATGGTTGTGGTTGGAAGGAACCTCTGGACACCATCTAGTCCAACCCCCCTGCTAAAACATGTTCTTCCGGAGCAGGCTGCACAGGACCACATTCAGGCTGGGTTTGAATCAATCCAGATAAGAAGACTCCACAACCTCTCTGGGCAGCCTCTTCCAGTGCTCTGGCACACTCAAAGTAAAAAATTTTCTCATATTCATATGGAACTTGCTCTGTTTCATTTTGTGCCTATTGTCCTGTCACTGGACACCATTAGAAAGAGTTTAGCCCTATCCTCTTGACATCCACCCTTAAGATGTTTCACAGAATTAACAGAACATTTTGATTGGAAGAGGCCTCCAAGGATCATCAGGTCCAACTCTTACGTGAATCGGCCATGTGGAGATCAAATCCACAACTTTGGCATTATTATCACCATGCTCTAACCAGCTGAGCTCCTCTCAGGGTCAGTTGTCTGCATATAGACAAGATCACCCCTCAGTCATCCCTTCCCTGGGCTAAAGAGTCCCAGCTCCCTCAGTATCTCCTCATAGGAGAGATGCTCCACACCCCTCATCAGCTTTGCAGCCTTCCTCTGCACCCTCTCCAGAAGCTCCACATCTCTCCTGTCCAGAGAACCCAGAACTGGACATAGAACTCCAGATGTGACGTAATCAGAATACAGGGGCAGGATCACCTTCCTTGACCTGCTGGCCACAATCTTCCTGATGCAGCCCAGGATGCCACTGGCCTCGGCCAACCCAGCTCCCTGTCCGTTCACGTAACCCACACTTCCTGAGCATACATATGAGGATGTTACAGGAGACCATATCAGCAGCCTTGGCATCCACACATCCACTGCTCTCCCCTCATCAAACATGTCATTCCATCACAGAAGTCTATCAGAATGGTCAAGCATGACTCTCCCTTGATCAATCCACTTGACTACTCCTTATTTTTCTTCATATGTTTAGAGAAGACATTCAGAATGAGATATTTTTAAACACCTTTCGGGGGTAGAGGGGACAATGGAGAGACATGTTTTGCTTGTTCACTTGTGAGGGAGTTTGCCCTTGTGGTTTTCTTTTCTCTTCACCAGCACAAGGTGACACAACACTTCTATTTCATAATAATTGAAATTCAGGTAACCAGATGAATTGACATAATTTTACAAAATAATATAATTTCGTAAAATTAACATTAAGTACCAAGACTCTAAAATGCCACACCAAAAGGCAGTCCTAGGACTACTGATTTAAGTGTCAGGAGGAAATTAACAGAGCTATGCCAAAATCCACGAAATTGTATAGCAATAGTAAAGTTACTAATAATAGAGTAATAACTGTAATAACTGCAGATCACAACCTGCTTTTACTCCAGTGCTCCATTTAGGCAGCATTGAAGGTAAAAAGAAATGCACAGGAGGATATGAAGTTCATTCATTTCAGGTTAATTCTCTTTTTGTTCATTTTATTATTCACTTTTACTTCCACTGGGGTAATAAATTTGTAGTATTTTACTCCAGGGGAGAACTATGAATTACAAGAGTGTTTTGCATAACCTAAGTAGATACACAAAATCACAGAATCATTTAGGTAGGAAAACACCTCTGAGAACATCAAGTCCAACCTTTGACCAAACACCATCTTGTCAACCAGACCATGGCACTATGCACCACATTCAGTCATTTCTTGAACACCTCCAGGAAGGTGGATCTACCACCTACCTGGTGGTGGACATTCAAATATTTAGCAACCCATTCTGTGAAGAAATTCTGCCTGATGTCCAGCATGAACCTCCCCTGGCACATCCTGAGAGCATTTCCTGTTGTCCTGTCCCTTGTTACCTGGGAGAAGAGAGTGACCCCCACCTGGCTACCTCCTCCTTTCAGGTGATTGTAGAGAGTGATAAGGTCCCTCCGAGACTCCTTTTCTCCAGGATAAACATCCCCAGCTCACTCAGATGCTCCCCATAGCACTTACCCTCTGGACCCTTCACCAGTCTCCTTGATCCTCTCTGAACCTGCCTCAGCACTTCAATGTCTTTCTTAGAGCTAAAATTAACTACATTTTTTTTACATTTGTTTAATTGCATTTTATTAATCTTTTGGTTATGTTATGTGAATAATAGAGGAAGTCTATACTAGTTGAGCAAAATAGTACTTTACAAAGACATTCCTTGGAATGAACATTTATCATCACACATATAAATCATTATTATAAATGTTACAGTGAACTTACAGACCTGTGTGAAATGAAATAGCATGAATTATTTTTGAAAATAATTGCAAAATATGGAGAAACATTCTCTCTTACATTCAATTTTACTCTGTATATTTTCTACATTAGCACACAGAAATCTTCTCAGGTCATCCCTGAACAAGTACAGTGCAAACTACTACCATTCAGAAAGAACTTACCATTCTGCAACAAAACTTTCATTTCCTCATTAGCAGAAACAGAGTGAACACAAAGAATAGAAGTTTCATTGTTTATTTATTCACTATTTCTGTATAAAAGCTAGAAGCAAGTTCTTCCTTTAAGCCACTGAAACTTTATTGATGTTAAAAGGTTGTGTGAGTTAGGCAGAAGAAAATGAAGTTGTTACTTTTAAATGATGGGGTAATGGAGCCAAACTTTCTTTCAGAAACAGTAAAGAAATGTGCTCCTAAGACCTTGACATTTAAATCTATTGTATGATCTGTGGTTTTCCATTTCTCCACCATTAGTGTGCTAGGGTTTATTTAGGATTTCTTTTTCGAACTGAAAGGAGACACAGATATAATTTGACCTGAAGTAAGCTTATTGATGTATTTAGACAAAACCACTTTTTCTTCTCTCAGTCATTATCCCTGAGGTATAACAACTTCAGATTTTTGGGAGGTGCTTTTGTTACTACACCAAATGCTTTATAAATCAAAAGAAAGAGAATTATAGGTCTTCTATACCATGACTATTTCAGACCTATAATATAATAGACTGGATTCACAGGTTTAATTTTAAGCATAAATCAAAATTATATTAATATCAATAGCATGCATTATGTAATTTAAATAACAAACCACTGATTTACTGAAATGGGATTTGATTTACTGATCAAACCTCTACTGGTGGGTTCATTCTCTTTTACAGTGACACAGATCACACCCAGCTCCCAGTACCGCTCACAGCAAGGAGTATTAAATCTTCATCAGAAGTACTTGTCACCAGAAGAACCTGACAGTCTGAAAATAGAGAAAGGAAAAAAACCATCAGGAATATCAACACCATTTTACTCAAATGGACAGGGTATGTCTGCTCAGAGGAAGACCTAAGGGAGCAACAATACTGAGTGGATCACTAGAGTTATTCTCATCCCATCTGAGATCAGATGGGGTGTCTGTCGTGCCCATTGCTGTAACCAAGCTGTTGTGTTTCAGTTCAATGGGTTGTGGTCCTTTTTGACAGGTAGTGCTTAGGATAAAGGAAGGGCCATGACAGCAGAACAGAGTTTAGCAGTGCAAGACAGAGCTGTAGAAGAGGTCTTCCTCTGACTGTTTAGTGGATGAGGAGGTGAAGGAGTGAGGGGAAAAATAAATTTCCTTCAGACTTTTCTCCCCAGAAGAAATAAGGTTGAAACTGCACCCTATTCCTATAGGGTACCAGCAGCAGGGAAATTTTCAGCTCATGGAGGGACCTCATAGAAAGATGCATTGATCTGCCCCATGCAGTATAAATACTCTGCATCAGGAAAGGAGCAAATGAGGGAAAGGGGGAGGGTCTCAGTACTGCAGACAATACAGACCTCAAGCAGCCCCTCAACTGCATCCTGGAGAATGAATTTCTTTACCAGTTTCAAGAGTTTTCAGAATTCCAGTACATGCTGTTACAAATCACTCTGAAATCAATAAAAGAATTTGAAATTATAACTTTTCTTTGAGTTTGGAATGAAGTATCTCCTGATAGAACAGCCAGCCTTTCAATGAATGAGTAAGCCACAACTAGCAAACATTCCCAACATTTTGATGCTAAAGAAACTCAAGCTTATTCTGAGGGTGTCAATATGAAGCCATCAGTTGGCTCATGGTGTGTGGCATTTGGCATTTGTGTGTGGCAGCCATACATAGCTGTGGATCTAGCACTTGGTTCAAAAACTGTAATCTTTTCTTTATGGATGGTTTCTTAATTTTTGCAGTATATACATTCCAATTATTTAAATCTGCTTCCTGGAAGTGGCAGCATGTCCTCTGCCTTGTCGTGGAAGAAAGTTGGAAGGACTACAGTCACGCAACATGTGTCCCTTTCTTCTCTCCCCAAGGATATGGATTTTTTACTCTTTCAGGGGGTTGCCTCCATAGGTAGCTCGGGCGTTCCGTGATGCCAAAAAATCAGATACTAGAAACTAATAGTAATTTTTAGATAAAAGATCTCACAAAGAAATTTGTTCCTGTAGCCATAATGCTTCCATTTTCTATTGCTTAAGGATACAGCACTAAAATATGTCTAGAAGAAGAAATATGTTTTGCCAGCTTAATCATAAACATGTTGGAAAAAAGTATCCAGGAACTTTTTACTCTCCTTATAAATGAACTTAGTCTGGACTAGACTTTCAGCTAGGTTTCAGCTCAGTTGCAATGCCAGCAGCTAATTACACATCTTTCAGTTATGCTTTTTATAAAATCATGTGACATTATTTCACTATCAATTACATGTCATGACACATAATATAACTATGACTTGTCAACAGAGAAGAAACTTAGAATCACTCACTTTAATGGAAGGTTCTCATTTTTTCCTAGAAAAATGAAATTTATTAAAATTGACCTTGAATTAATTGGACATGAAATCCATCTCAATGGAAAGATTATTATTACATTGTATTACTTGTTAAATCAGCCTATCACTATTTTTTTCCTTTTCCTTGTACAGCTTTCTTTTTTCCTTCTGCTGTCTTTTTTTTTTTTTTTTTTTTTTTTTGCGAAGAGGAATGAAGTGACAATTATTTTTTGAATTGCTGAGAGCTATTTTCATGTTACCTGAAGATTTCAGCAGTGACACCTTGCTTACACAGGCAGTGCTCATCATCTATTGGCAGACAGTGTCAGCCAAGGAGCCACACTCATCATTACACAAAGTATTCAGCCTTTTTAAGGTAAATCTTTTCTTGGCTCTCTATCTGGAATAGGCAGTGCTAGAGCAGAAGACCGGGAAGGGGGAATATCTGCATGTCAGCTCTGAGGACAGCTCCTAGAGTTGGCCCTCTTGAAGACGATGAGCCTGGGAAGAACATCCTGTTGCATTATTCCTCGTTTTCAAAAATAATAGCAATGTTATTAAGGAGCAGCAGAAATTCCGGACACTAGTGCACAAAAGAAAGAAAAAGCCATCAAAACAAAACAAGGCTTCTTTTATACCTATTGATTTCTCTTGTCAAATAAAAATGGGGCTTGAAATCTACTGCTTTAAATACCTTTATGCCATTTTTGACAGCACAAGCAGAATATCTCTCTAATGGTGTTGTTACAATCAATTAATTTTCTGCTTCTGTTATGACAGAAAAATTCCTTTGTTTGTATTCATAGTAAATGTGCTAATATTTCAAATATGCCTTGAATTGAGATATTTGAAAGATCTCTATTTAGATTACTTTTTAAAGCCTCATGAAAACTAAAAATATCTATTCCTTATAAAAAATGTCTAAACAAATCACATAAAGAGTAATGTTCATTAAAAAAGTAATCATATTTTCATCTGTTCTTTTTGTGGCATAAAAGCAGAGGCCATAGAAATCTAAGGAACATATTTTGCAGTTACTTCAGTTGATTTTAAAGCAAGCTTTGCTTACATGAAAGGGTGAATCCGATACTACTCTGCAGTCTACTACTGCATAGATATTCACAGTATTTAGTCCAGAGATAATTGGGTGACTTAGACAATGTGGAAACTCTGTGGTACATTTATTGCCATGTATCCAAGGACTGCAAAGTGCTATAACTCTAACACCCACAGAATAATCCCATTTTTATGTCCCCACTAAAGCTGAATGGATTAATATCTTGTTTGTGAGGAAATAAATAACACATCGGTTTGTGCAAAATGAGCCATTTGAAATTGGACTCTCACAGCAGTTTGAAACAGCAAACACTGTAATGCCTGCTCACTTCCTGAAGACAGGAGTAGGAGGCCTTGGAGCAGCTAGGCTACCGAGGTTGTAGGCAACTTAGAGAGGTTTTACTGCAACAGAACATGAGATGTAGAGACAAGATGGATTCCAGGAGTCATGCTGGGCCAGCTCTCTCATCAAAGTGACCTCCATCTTAAACTTAACTTGATAAGAAATGTCGTAAGCTGCTCTACTGGTTTTGGCTGTCTATTCACAGTAGCTGGTGTGGGGCTGTGTTTTGGATTTGTGCTGCGCTGATAACACAGAGATGGTTTTGATACCACTGAGCAGCACTTGCACAGAGCCCAGGCCTTTTCTGCCTCTCACCCCACCCCACCAGCGATGAGGCTGGGGAGGCACAAGGAGCTGGGCAGGGACACAGCCAGGACAGCTGATCCTGGCTGACCAAAGGGACATTCCATACCATGCAGCACCATGCTTGGTAATAAAACTGGCCGTGAGGAAGGTCATCTGTGGCTGCCGTTGTCTGGGGACAGCTTGGGCAGGAGGCTGTGACCAACAGGCGTTTTTTGCATCACTTTTCTTTCTTTGTTCCTCTTTTAAATTTTTCTGTGGTTTCTGGTGTTTTGGTTGGTTGGGGTGTTTTTTAATTATTAAATAGTCTTTATCTCAACCCATGAGTTCTCTCACTTTTACAGTTCTGATTCAACAAGCGTCTGTGTCAGGCTGAGTTGTGGGCTGGGGCTAAAACACAACAGCTGCACTGCACTGACCAATAGATAATTATTTTCATAGGAAATATTCTCTTCAATGCCAAAGTTTCCTCAAGCTATAAAGGAAATTTCAGACAGTACAGTCAAGGCTCTTTCTTACAGAAATTCCTTGTAGAAGCTCAGACAGACAAGGAAGCATATTTCAGTCCAAAGGTTCAGACCTTCATGAGAAGAAGCTCTCCCATAAAAAAAGCCACTAACATATAACACTGAAATATAATATTAAAAATATTGTGTTGTTGGTTTAGATTTCACAGGAATTATATCTAATCAGAAAAAGAATATTCCAGGCCAAAACAGACTTTCTTAACTCTCTCCTTAGCCAAGCTGCCTCTAAGTCATCTATCTTTGACTAAAATTTTGGTACTCAAGCTTTTCTAGAATAATAGCTTCTAAAAAACATTCTTTATTTAGTGATATTTCTGTATAATGCAATCATCTAAGAAGAAATTTTAATATAAAATTATTGAAATACAAAGGTCAGAAGCAACATGATGTTCTTGCATCCCCAGATATATTCTCACTGCCAGGAAACACTGATCAAATCTAATTATATTTTTAGTGTGTGACTTTCTTTTCTTAGTTTCAACATTTAAAACCACTTACTTTTCAATTATTCTAAGCAAAGCTTATACTATTGTTTCATATTTTCTCCCCTAAGGATTTTTTTTTTACCAAGTCATAAATGTAAGTGGAACACATACAGTGGTGATAATAACTTTAGAATGTAAGTCACAAAGGAAAAATAAGATTCAAATTCAGATTTGCCCTATGGTAATAATTGTGATGTAATTTGATATCAGAGCAAGGCCTGTGTACACACCCAATGCACTAAGTTACTATTTGCCTGGTCCAGGAAATCCTCAGATGGTCTCTGCAGTCTCTCAATAGTGATTGAATAGATATCGTGAACTGGGTTGAGATAAGAAAAGAAGATTGAGGTACTTCCCAGCCTCCTTCACAATGAAGTTTTTAACTAATTGCTGCAGGAACTCTACAGTTGGGAATTTTGCAAAGATCTAGAGATTTCCCTAGGCAGCTTCTGCTGTGCATAAACCAATTGTTATATTTAAATATGTAGATTAATGTAATGGGTGGAGACTTGGACTATCACAGAGAATCTCAGGTGATTCCAAATTGTAGAACTGGCCATGTTGTACATAACTGTAAGTACAAACATTTACCACAGATGCAAATAAGTCCTTTGTGCATCAATAATTAGGAGATATTTTATATTAAGATTAATACAATCAATAGTGAAGGATTGCAGTGTGGCTGAGGAGGCGATGTAGGGCCTTAGGCAGCTGGGGTACAAAAGCCAAGTAGAAAAGTGATTCAGGATGTCTATACTGATTCAGCTGAAGATGCTGTTGCAAGAACCCCTGCAAAAGAGATTTCTATTACTATCCAGAGAGCAACCAGTCATTATTGTTTAGAGATGTGGTCTTCTGTGTGAGCATTGTCTTATGCAAAGAGAAGTTCTTAGCAATTTTTCTGTGTCTGCATAGCAGTATAGAGTTTAGGAAGATGAGAACCCAATATTTCATTTCTGCTCATTTGAAAAAAAAAGATTGAAAAAATATTGGGAGGAAACTTAATAAATGAAAAAGAAGACTGAAAAGCAAAAAAACTCTACCTTGAAGGGACTGACTGCTATTTAACCTTTTTTTTCTAGTGATCTTTATGATTAAATGCTTTTTCTGATTATAAGAAGCCTTCAAAATTCACTACCTTTATTTTGAACACTCCTTATTAATACAAATATGGTAAAGTTAAATATTTTTATAATAGCTCACATTATGATAAATGTATGTTATAGGAAATTTTGTAACAACTTGCTTCAGAGTCCCTTATCAATACCCAGGCGACTTCAGTTAATCATTCAAACATTGCTGTATATGGCATTCTAGCTGTAGGGTGAATGAAAAAAGAGAGGTCTATAATTTCACTGACCTTCTCAACAGCTGGATAAGCTTTCATCAACTTTCTCATTAGCAATATCTGACTGATTGACTAGGTTAACTCAAAAAGAGGAGCAAAACCAGGCAGATCATTTGCATATTATATTAATGACGTTCATAAAACACCATTTGGCATTCCTATGGGAAATGTAATAGCACAATCTGATAGCTTTTGCATTCACTTGTTGTTGCAAATAAAATAGCAGTGTTTACCTCTAATATTTTAGGGATACAGTTTATCTATACTTTTCTAGGAATGCAAATGATAACTGCATTAAGAATGAAGTATGCTCTAGACAATCTGTGAAGGAAAATAAATTAACTGATGAAGAAAGAAGGTCCAAAAATTTTTCTAACTCACTTAAAAATTTAAGTTAAAATACCCACATTGAACAAATCTCCAGAGATCAAGCAATGTGTTCTACCTTGGTCAGAGGCAACAAAAGCAGGTAATTCATTTTGAGATCACAAGCTCATAAAAACACAGGGCTACAGGTAACTCATAAAGTTTCCCTGGTTATACAATCATTGTTTAAACAAACATTAAAATAAAATCTATAAGGGTTTTTAGATTTTATTACTATTATTATTATTATTATTATTATTATAGCAGCACTGGGTATAATTTCGCAATCTCAAGAGCAAAAGTCTTGAGAGACTCAGTTCTCTCCCTGCTTCCCTTTCCCTTAAATGAGTACAAGCCGTAGTAAACTCTACCTTATCATAATTAATTACCACTCATTTATGAGTTCAGAGATGCTGCCCAGTGTGAGAAAAAAAGTGAAGGAAAATGAAATCTTTCTTTCTTTCTTTTGCTTCCTTCCTTCCTTCCTTCTCTCTCTCTAGCACACCTAACATTAAGTAAGAAGTACTCGAAAGAAAAGAAATATGTATTTTCAGATGGAATTACTCAACTGTGTGCAATCTAAAATTGTCTTACATCTTTTTATGGTATTCAAGCAGACCAGAGGGCACCACCAGCACTGACTGTTCCTGTTCAGACCTTCCAGAGCCTCCACGAACCCTACGTGTATGTGTGTGTACATATATATATATGTATATAAATATATATTTGTGTGTCCACGCACATACATATTTGGCATATTCCTTGAGTAACCATGACACGTAACTGCATCTCTGAGACTCATCGTGAAAGGAACTGAGTCATTTTCTCTCATTATGGACCTTGCAAAGCATGTTATGGATCTTTCCCTTCTAGGAAAGTTTTTTGTTAACACTGTCATCACTACATTCCGCCTCTAAACCACACTGTGCCTTGGAATGTCATCTGCATATACATAAATAGAAATTCTGTGCCTTTTAGACTGTGTTGAAATCAACAGCAGGCATAACACAGCGTGCGTGGGAGCCAATTATAGCATGTTATTGTCCTCCATATCTATGCAGTCTTTCTACAGGAAAATGATAGGAAATTAGCAGGTAAATAACTCTGTTTCCTGCTACCATGATTTTAAACCCAGTTGGAGATTACACACCACACAGCAACTCGCTCAACCCTGCACCCTCCTCCCCCCTCACCCCAGTAGAATGGGGATGAGAATCAAAGGAAAATTTGTATGTTGAAATAAGAACAATTTAATAACTGAAAATAACTGTAAATACAGTAATAATGGTAAATATTAATTTAATAAATGTTAAATAAATATTAATATTAACAGGTGATGCACAGCATAGTTACTTGCCACTGGCTGACCAATACCAGACCTCCCCTTCCTCCTTCTTTCCCCATTTTGTATACTGACACTATGCTGTGTGGTCTGGAATATCCATTTGGTCAGTTTGGGTCGAAATGTGCTGTACAAAAAACAGAAAAGGCCTTGGCTCTGTGCAAGCCCTGCTCAGCAGCAACAACAACATCTCTGTATTATCAACCCCGTATTCAGAACAAATCCATAACACAGCCTGCTCTAGCCACTGTGAAGAAAATTAACTCTGCCCCAGCTAAAATCATCATGCTTGCGTATGACAGCTCCTCATCTAAAGTTTTTTCTTTTTTTTCTGAATCTCTGCTGAAATTTTTTACTGCAAGTATATGCATAAACAAAGTACATACATAATGAGAAAACAGAGTTGAAACTGAACTAAATACACACACATGCATGCAAAAAAAGTAAACTAGATTAAGGAACAGATGAATGTGTTGAATGAAACATAAAGCTGCTAATAGTTAATTGTTGTACATTCAATACATGCCATATACTGTCTTGTGCTGTCTGACTTCACTAATGCCATGTGCTGTCTTTTTCCAAATACTGATGCTCAAGCATGAGTAGGCAACCTCCTGCTTTCTATATTCCCTTTAATACATAGTACTCAAGCTTTGTAGAAACTGTCATGGAAAACAAAAGTACATAAATGCAAAGAAATTTGAGGAAATCCCTGAGGACATGATCTTTTACTGCTTATATAACTTTGAACTGATTACATGTCTACTGAGCTTGTCACTTGTAAGCACTACACTAATGTTTGATAGCTACACTTCTACCAGTCTATGGGTTTCTAATTAGAAGATGAACTGCCTTCCTAAATTTAAAATAAATACTTATTGGAGACATTTATACTCAAGTTGTTTCAAATATATGAACTCGTACTTAGTGTTAGATATGCATATTGATATTTTACTGGTTATAGCTGTATTTTCATATGTCAATTTGAAACCTAGACTCAAGAGATTAAATTAGCAGAATAGATTAATAAAAAAGGATTTACATATTTCACTTACTATTCAGTCCAACTTGTTTTCCAATAAAGTAGGTTTTTTTCTGTATATCCTTAAGCTCTAGAGGGATCTCTGATAGTGGTGTTTGAATGTTGAACACTGTCTTATTCAAATGTGGATTATCTTTGTAACTGCCATCCTTGTCTCAGTAATTATTAAGATTTTTACAGTTTAACCTGTGCTTCCAAACAGGTGTTCCCTGTAAAGCACAGACTAAAATAGCATGTGCAATACTATGCTTCTGATTAGTGTAATTAGTATCTGTAGTATAGAATTTAGAATTTGCTACCATGATGCTGTCAAAAGAAGACTAGGAAGCCATGGTGAAAACACTAGGAAAACACTGTGAAAGATTTCATTATGGATTCAAATTTGAGGGCCTATATTGTTTCATAAAACGCATCTGTTTAGTTAATTGCTATTTGTTGGGTTTTACACCGCTGTCAGACACAAGAGACATCTGCAGTACATAATAGTGTATTTATGCATCAAGTGAAGTTTTGAAAACATGGTCACATAAATAAATTATCCCTCTGAAGGATGAATTAGCATAATTTATATCAACATGCACTGAAATCCATATAATTTTTTTCCAGTTTAAGTAGAGCAGGTGAATATTTTCTTGTACTTGTCATGGCAGCATTCTGGTTACAAAATTAAACCTGTTTTACAGAATTATCACAGCCAAAACTGAACCAATAAAGATTTATTCTGCTTTCAATATAAATAAGATTTGGTTTTTTAATGCTCAACAACATGTTTCTCCAGTACTTTTAGCTGACAAAATATTTTTAAATGTTATTTATTTTCCTTAGAAGAGCAAAATATAGGGAATTCTGAAACATGAAAATTTACAAGGAAGTTATTTTCCAAGTTTTTTTATTGTAAGCCATATTTTAGTCTGGGAGGAATAATTGCTCTATACTTAACTTTTGCAATTTATGGAAGTCAAAGTAGTTTTATTAACAGACAGATCTAATGATAACTTCTAACTAGCCAAGCTGAAAGGTCTTTGGTGTTTTGAAGGACCTGAGGAAGTTATTTGAACTGAAAAGGCATTTCTTGTGATTTCTACATATTCAGAGGCACCTTGCCAATGCGAGGGCTCTTGCAGAGCTTCTCCTTGTGGACTGCTTCTCCCAGCACAGCCTGGATGGCCAGAAACGCTGAGGGAAAGGATAGCACTTTCAAGCTGCCTTGGACATATGGGAAGTGAATCTGACAAATTAAAACCTACATTTGTAGGCATGTTCTATGGGTGATGCTTTTACACAAGAAAAGCATGCTTTGTTTTTAGGAAGCAGTTTCACTTGTGGGCACTAAACAGCACTGGTAAGAAGGCAGTGTGGGGTCACCTTAACCCTGTGCTGCTCTGTGCATTCATCAAATACTAAACCCCTTTGCCATCATTTCTCTTTTGTATTGCTGAACAGAAGGGGTTTACACTCAGGACGTCTCTATTTTGTACAAAAATTGTCTTCTTCCAGGAAACACTTGAGGCTGAGAGACAGCTGTCCAATAAGGCTTTGCACAGTGTAGTATCTGTGTAGTATCCTACAGATTGGCAGAGCTGTGCTACAACTTTGGATAAAAGGAGTCAGTAATGGTTTAAAACATGTCAGGATAGCCCAACAGCCACCTCTCCAAGGACTGCTGCTCTCTCAGCTGGGCTAGCAGCCACTGGGATGATGGACTGCCACGTGCAGTGCACAGCACACGGAGCTTCCAGCCAGGGTCATCCAGAGAGCCTGGCACTCTGATTACAATGAAGTCCTGCTAAATGCAAGGCTGACTCCATGCAATCCTCCTTTCTAGCTATTTTTTTCTACTCTCTGTGGTTCAGGGAGACCTTATGGTCTCTCTGCATTCCTAAAGTCCTGTGCCTAACAGTCCTGGTTCTACCGTGACACCTGGAGCATCTCCTCTCCCTTCTTGCTACCTGACTTTGGTGTCTGCAGGACTGTTTCTTTCACTCAGATCCTCACTCCTTTTCCTGGCTGCAATTGCTGTTGTGCAGCAACTTTATCCCTATTTGGCTATGTTATCCCAAAGGAGCTACCACTGTCGCTGATGGACTCAGCCTTGGCCAGCAGTGGGTCTGTCCTGGACCCAGCTGGCATTGGCCCTGTCAGACCTGAGGAAAGCTTCTGACATTTCCTTACAGAAAACACCTCTGGAGCTCTCCTCTACCTAAGTCTTGCCACACAACCCTAATACACTTTTCTCTTGCAGCTCTCAGGATTTATAGTACCATACTTCCACACTGAAAGTTGAAATTTGGTGGAAAGCTAGGCAAGGGAAGACAAAGCTGATACCACAGTGAGTAAGGGGAGAATTAAAATTCCACTTACGTAGCTTCCGGTATGTAATAATGAAAAAGGCTGCATCTACAAATGACTGTCTCATGCTGTGGAAGGGTTTCAACATGTTTTATTTTTAAAAAATATTTTGCTTAGAATATATAGCTACACCATGTGTTAATAACTTTATCTCTTTGTGTGAATTTTTTTCTAAAGAAAAATGATATATAAAGTCCCATTATAGCATAAAAGAGAAATCTTTAATTGGGAAGACACAAACTTTTCAGTGCTGCAGTTCCCTCACTAACACTTCTGAAAACAGTGTCTATGAATGTATCCCACAAAACAATTTATCTGAGGTGCTAAGGTGTGCCAGTATTTTTCAAAGTCCAATTTTACTAAAATTCAAACTTTCAGTACCTTTCAGTATCTGTAATTCTACTCCATCTAACTTTCCATATTTGCTAGTTCCATTGAAAAATGACTTTCATCCACACACAGTTAATGTTGCTTATGAAACTTAGATACTGGAGTGGCAATTTACTTGCACCAGCTAGAACCAAGATCGCATAATCACACCTCTTTCGTCACAAAGATCAGTTCAGATAATACAGTACATGCTATTAACACAACTTTTAAAAAGAAAACGTAATTGAAAAAATACTGTAAGTCTTGAATGAAAATATTAGTGCATTTTCAGTTACCAAAAACATAGTGTTCTTCATGTGGATAAATTTCTTAAGAGTCAATGTATATGCAACATACATATATATATATAAAATAATGACACATTTTCAGTTTTATAAAACACTCTTAAGATAATTCCAGTGTTCATCTCTCAGACCGTGTACATAGCCAGTTACTCTGGGAGCAGAATAGCTCAGAGCCCAGAATGACCACATGTAATGGAAGTCTACATACCTTCACTTCTGAATTCTCAAGAGTGAAAAGGGTAGACTTTAGTCGTGACCAAATCACCTCCTGTTTAATTCTATTCATTGTTTTCTGAAAGGATCTGCTGTATCGTGACTATTTTATGCAACATTATAGCATCAAAAAAAAGTCGTATTATTAGCACCCAAATTCTGGCCATCACATCTTAGTGAAAAAATGCCCAGTGTGCTGTATTTCACATTAAGATATCAGTCTTCTCTAGTAAAACTATTTTCAATTCTTTCTGTAGGTCTCAGAGACAGCTCATTATAGAGGAGATCCTTGTCTAACAAGCTGATTAATAAACGAAGGCTTTTTTGGTTTTTTTCTCTCTCATTCTCTTTCTTTTCCCTTCTCATGGTAGATGTTGAAATGAATTCTGTCATTCCCATCAGGAGCCCACTGCACAGGTAATACTCAGACAAGCCTTTGGAAGTCCACCTACGCAATCACTTTCTTGTCAGAAGAACATTGCTGAATCTCGCATTTTCTCTCCTTCATTCTATCTTCTCCATCTACCTTCGTAATAACTGTCTAATTTCCAATGCACAGCCAAAATATTTTTAGCAATTCTGACCTTTATGAGTTGCTTCGATTGCAACTGTGGGGCATTTGGAGCTTTTTACAGTCAGAAAAGCAGGGAATTAATATCAGAATAAATAAAATATAGTGGTCTCACTTTTTGATGAGTTCATACAAGAAATACAATTTTTATAAGTGGTAGGAATATAAGAATATATTCACAGATATGTACATTTAGAAAAAAACTGTGGCTTACTAGTAAACTACTGTACCGTATATATGTTTTACATCCATTAAGACATACTAAAACACAGACAAAAATTAGGACTTTGGGCCAAAAATAGCATAGTAATACTGCATATCTGGAGCTTCTGTTTTCCTTCCTGTTTCAAAACAAACAACGCCAATTTAATTGATCTCCTTTTTTACAGGTAGTAGGTTGACCCTGGCTGGACACCAGGAACCCACAAAAGCCGTTCTGTCACTCCCCTCTGCAGCTGGGCAGGGGAGAGAAAATTTAATGGAGGGTTACTGGGTTGGGATAAGGACCAGAGAGGTCACACACCAAATACCACCACAGGCAAAACAGACTTGAATTGGGGATATTATTTGAATTTATTATTAATAAAATCAGACCAGCATAATGAGAATTCTTTAAAACAGTTCTTTAAAAGTGCGGCCCCCCACTCTCCCTCCTTTCCAGCTCTACTTCCTAACCCAGCAGTGCAGGGAGATGGGAATGGTGGTTGTGGTCAGGTTGTTACAGGTTGTTTCTCCCACTACTCAGGGAGAAGAGCCTTTCCACTGCTCTGGTGTGGGGTCCCTCCCACAAGAGACAGTTCTCCATGAGCTTCTCCAATGTGAGTCCACCCCATGGGAGACAGTTCTTCACGAACTGCTGCAACATGGGTCACTCTTCGATAGGATACAGTCTTTCAGGTACTCCCTGCTCCAACATGGGTCCTCCACAGGGTCACAAGCCCTACCAGGAGACTTGCTACAGCATGGCCTCCTCTCTCATCAGGTCTGCAGGTCACTGCCAGGAGCCCGCTCTGACATGGGTTTTCCGCAGGTTCACAGCCTTCTCTTGGTCATCCACCTGCTCCAACATGGGTCTCCTCCACAGTGGATCTCTGCATCCCTGTGACCTCCGTGGGCTGCAGGGACACAGCTGCTTCACCACAGGTCGCAGGGGAATCTAACTCCAGCACCTGAAGCACCTCCTCCTCCTTTTTCACTGACCTGGGTGTCTGCAGAATTGTTCCTCTCACATTTTCTCACTCTTCTCTTCTCTAGCCACAACTACATCTGTGCAATAACTTTTTTTTTTTTAAGTATGTTATCAGAGAGGCATTACCACCATCTCTGTGTAGATATCTACTGCCAGTGGTAGGTCCATCTTGGAGTCAATTGGCATTGGCTCTGCTGGACATGGAAAAAGCTTCTGGGACATTCTCACAGAAGCCACCCCTGTAGCCCTTCCCACTACCAAAACCTGGCCATGCAAACCCAATACATCACATTTCTTGAAGCCCTGCCCATTCTTTCTGAGCAGGACAAAACACTGCAGCTAAGGCATTGCCAAGGCTTCCTAGAACAGAGGACTCTGCACTCCAGGGGTGTGTTTTCCCTTCTCTGTGATGGTATCATCCTGACTCAGGCTCTAGACTTCCATCCAGTGTAGTGTCCCTTGCCTTTTCTGAAGAACAGGTTCCTACCGTGCTGCTGCCTTTCTTCACAATGTTCAGGGGTGACATAACTTTTCAGTAGCTGTCTAGGGATCCTGGGGCAGGAGCTGCTAATGCTACGGTGGTACCTTGCTTTCTCAGCATAAAAACACACCTTTAGTGCATTAATCTTAGGTTCATTCATATTAGGAAGAGTCCTCATTTTCCACTACCAGAGCACAACAGATATGCTTTATGGTTGAAGAATAGACATCATTCATATTTGTTTATTTTCAGTTTAATATGTAAAACTATCTTACTCAAAGCAAGACTCTCACCTAGGATAACAATAGCGCCTGTAGTAGCACTGTGATGACAAGAACCCTAGATCGTATGTTCTCCACATGTTCTACTCATGTGGAGAAAAAACTGAAATTAAAAATAAGTGGAAATATTAAAAGATGGTTTGGAACAGCATAAAGAAGTCAAGAAAACTGAATAGCTTTGATGATTAACAATGGAATTGTAAACTTAGGGAATGAAGTTCTTTATATACTTCTAGCATGGACTGATTAAATACTGAATATCTTTATCCAAAATCCATTGCTCTCGGTCCCTCCTGTATCAATTCTAATATGATAGGATATAATTTATACTAAGTAAAAATATAAAAACTCAGTTTTAGTGAAGAGAAGCAGAATAATTTTGGCAATATACACAGACACACTGTAAAAAGCAATATTTCAGTAAACATAAAGACATGAATCAGAAGACCAGAACTCAGGACATTTTTTTTAGACAATTTGGGCTAACCACATCACTCATCATTAGAAAGCTGTCAGTTGCAGGTCTTTTGATTTCAAAATTAATTTTTCAATCATGGCAGCAAGTGAATGCAAAGTGAGTGCATCTGGCCATATGTTGCAGGTTCATAATCACTGGCAAAAGCAAGTGTCTGTCAAGCTCTATTAGCAGTAAACCTACCTTTTCACCGAGAAAGTAACTGTCTGCAATGACTGTATTTTACTCACTCTAAGGCATATTTCTCAGGAATTCTTTCCTTTAGCCTTAGGATATCCTGGGGCCAGCTCACATGTTTGATTGCCTTGATCTCTAAGTGGTCCTCAGTCCCAGCCATTTCTCTCAATCAGCTCTGCAAATGGAAAATGCATGGAACACAAGGTCATTCCAAGCCTGTGTCTGGACTGTAGTGTGGCCCATGAACTCTGATAATGGCTACGAGACACCAAGGAAAAAAAAAAACAAATTATCTTGATGCCTATTCAGGGAAACAAAACAAAAATAAACAAACAAACCCTCCCAAACAAGAGCAAAAACAATGACAACAACAACAAGCATTTAGGAGTGAGGTATTATAGACCAAGAAAATATATGCCGTAAGAGCATTGAAAATCTGGGCTCACAGCATCTGCCTAGCCTTTGAAGAAGGAAACTAACCTTTATATCAGGACCATGAAAGACTTTTAAGCTGCTAGTGGGGAGATTTCCTGCTAAGTGAGGCTTAGACACTACACAGCAACTCTTCTACTCAGAAAAAACAAACCACAGCTAACTCTTCATTTAAAGTCCACTCACAGAAAATAGGAAGGGTTCACTTTTTCAATGAATATATACCCTGGCTATTTTGTAACTCTAAAAGCATTGTTTTAGCTCAAAGCAATGACATTGCACGGAAACACACGAAGTGGATTAACTAACAAATAAATCAGCACAAAGAATAAAACACACAAAATGACAGACAAAATGGCATTTATAACTACATTCTGCACCCAAGAATTAAGAATTCAAATTACCACAAATTCTTAAAGTACAGACTTATCAAGAGGAAAAACAATAAACATAAAAAGGGGGATGGAGATATTCTGAAGAAAAAAAAATTACATGTATAAATATATCTACTGAACAAATTTTTTACATTAATAAATCTATGGAATTTCAACAGGAATTTTTGATGCTTATTTGTGAACATTTAGTTATTTAGCATGCATATCATTATGACAAACAGATAGAAAGACTGGACATCATCAGCAATATCCACAGCTGTCCAGACACAAAGCAAGAGCATGTTCCCTTTGTAGCCATGCCAGGTAGCTGGAAGAGACCCTGAAAAAATAATTTCAGCAGTGGAATTAGAACTGCTCTGTGTGAAACTACAGTTCGTCATTTAAAAATGTCAAAATGTATAAAAATGGGAAGAAATTAATGCCTTATTTTCATATAACAAACAATGGTGACATAAAATTGACCTATTTTCATGACAAAGAGTAAAACAATCACATAAATATGAATTAAGATTAAACTGGCTATAAATACAAAAATACAACAGTACACAATCACTGTTATATTTTGAAGTAGTAATGTGTTAATGTCATCATTTTTTTCTTTTATATTGTATAAAAAATTATATTAAAGTATCAGTATTTTAAAATCTTCTTTACACTCATCTGAACCTCTCTTTCCTTGGATGTAGATGTTGCAAAAACTTTGCCTAAAAACAGCTCCTGATTGCTGTACTTCAGCATCAAGTTAACACATGCATAAAGCCTTATGGTTTGATATTTATTTTTGGTATAGCTATTACATGTAAGAACAAAAATGATTTGACATTATCTATTCTTCTTTATATGTAATTATAGCAACCAAAGTACACTACAGAATAGCATGACTGGTTATTTTACTTTCATTGAAATGTTGTGGGGCAAATGATGTCTTCAGCCAGAGACTTTCACATCACCAAACAACACATATTCATACCCAAGATGGAATCTTTCTATTTGTTTTACAATAATGTCAAGTTTCTTCACCAAGTTTAAAAAAAAAAAAGGTTTACATGTCACGTTTTAAGCAGCAAAGTAAACTAAAATCCATATAAATATATTTGGGGTTTGTATGTAAGAATTAAAATGTACAATGCCTCTAACCTGTTGAAATTTGAATAACAGATTCTGTTCTCATGCACTTTCTGGAGAATAGATCATGTATTTGTCTGATACTCTTAAAAAATCTGGAATTTAGGTGTGGTAGTCTGGAACAGAATGGTTAGCACATTTTTAATACAACTGCACAAGGAAGTGCAGAAATGCTAGAAGTGCAATTCTCACTTCTGTTTTTTTGTTTGGGGTTTTTTTATTATGGTAACAGCAAAGCTGAAAACAGAGCTGTATTCTCTAAGGAGATATCTCTGTAAGTGTAAAAGTAACAGTTGACTGCTATTTTAACCATTTTCTTTTCCTTTGGTGGCAGGGAGGTTTTCAGCTTAAATTTCCAGAATGTTTAGTGTTTGACTCTGTCCCTTCTGAAGTACAAATAGACAGCATAGCCTTCATTAGTCAAAATTTCCAAAGTTATTTTTTAAATTGATTTTACAATCCTACCTCTCTTCTTGAAATCTCTAGTATTTGAGTTAATACTGTTTAACTTTTTTCCTACTAATTTTTACTTCTAAAACATCAGGAATGTCATATTAGCTTTTAACTAGTTTATACAAAGGACTTTATCTAAGTCCCAGAAAAATGAATCATCTAGTCTCCTACATTCTTTAAAAGAGAAAGAAATAAGAACATCAAATTCTTTTTCTAAGATTTCTCTAAGGTGCTAAGACTAAGTCAGGAAGTGCTACTGGAAAAAGAAAGCAAAACTTTTCCCAGAAATTTAAATTTCAGATGTTCTTTTCCAAAGGATGAATTGGAAGAAAGAATTATCTGATTTCACAATTGACTGTAATAGTACAGGGTGAACCTTGGTGCTCTTTTCGTGTCTTTTTAAGATCTAGGATATGTCTTTTAACAAAAGGGGAACAAATAGCACACAATTTTCAAGACGGGCCCCTGCTGAGTATAGTCAGACAGGTTTTCTGCTTTGTTACCTATTGCTTTCTGAATCACTCTAACTTATTGTACTTTTAAAACCACTTGGTCCAGTGCTTATGTGAAACTACATGTCAAAACACCAGGATTTCTCTGCAGAGAAAAAATGCAAGACCACCACTGCATGCATAAAGGTAGACTTGGAGGCAGAGGGAGGTTTCCCTTGCCTGTCTTACTTTAGCTTTCTATATGTTGACCTTTCTATTCCATACTACCACCCAGGCATTTGCTTGTGTAACATTTCTGTGACCCTTCGTTGTCAGCTTTCCTGAATATGAATATGAATGCTATACTGAAGAGCTTAACATCAACAGTACGTCGTGTCGCACAGCTCTTTGCATTTCCTTTCCAGATCTTTTATGAATATGCAACATTCTATAGTAAATATAGTTTGATAAATATAGTTTGATAAATATAGGTTGATGACTCAGGAAGTGTTTACAAAGTTTGCTAAACTATGTCACAGAGATCCAGGAAAAAATGGGATTTAATCCATTCTATTTGTCCAGTGTGAGGTGATTCTTGATTTTATACTGCATGTTTTTATGCTATGTCTGAACATAGATATTTTGAAATTATCCTCAGTCTATGAAGAAAGGACATATATCATTTGGATTACTTAAAATATTTTCGGCCTGAATAGTGTCTCATGTTCTGAAGACTAATTATAAAATAAATGTCTTGATTTCTAAATAAATAATAAAAAATATAAAGTTTTATGTTTTAAACAATTCTCTATAGCATAATCATCCTGAGAAAATAAATTTTAAAAAGCCTGAACTCATTAGATTTCTAGGTTATATTGTGAAATGAGACAGAAGGAAATTTTCTTTTTTCTGACTCTCTGCTTTATATATGTCTACAGGAACAAGTTTAAAAACTGTGATTCCAGGCTGCTGGATTTTTTTTTATCTCATCAACTTCCTCTTCCTTTTTCCTTTAATAATGAGCATCACAGAGTAGTCAAACATAGAAAAGTGAATTAAACACCCAAGTCTTCTATTTTTTTCAGGCTGAACTTCTCAAGTAAAGGAAGCATCAATATTTCAAGTCTCCAACAGCCAACATGAGTCAGTTACTGTTTGTTTCTCCCATTTTCCTGCTTATAAAGAAAAATAAATTGTAGCCTGTGGAATAAAGGAATGATCTATAAGCACAACTTTTCCTGCTGCCAGGAGGACTTAACAAAAATGAGTAACAGTAATATCTACTAAGATATTTAGATCTCTGCATGGGTGAGCAATGGGTCATTTCAGTGCAAGTGTGACTGATGGAGTTAGCAAGTCCTATAACTTTACATTACTTTATTGTTTTACTGAGAACTGCGTTCAGCTCCTGGCACAAATACATGCCTCTCTCCAGGAAAGTGATTGAAGTTATTTTGCAGTGTTCAATTTGGTTTGAGGGTCTGAAAACTCAAATGTTTGCTTAATAGCTCATTAGCTACTTAGTCAAAATGAGCCAGTTGGACAAAGATGTATTTTCTCAGTTGATCAGCCAGCAAATTGTGGCTGAAATGGATCAGCTCAGCTGGTAGACTGCACTGCAAGGATATCTCCAGTGAGAAGATCTTTAAGGTAAGTGTGTTGTGCCCCTCCTATCAAGAAGAGGACCTGCGAACACATACTTACAGACTGTGTAGACTCTAGGTCAGCAGATAGAAATATTACACCATAAAATCTATGTGTATCTTTGCTCTGTGGCATTTGTAAGAAAATTTCCACTACTTCTTTTTTATTTTTTTACTATTGCTCACCAGAATCTCAATTGAAATAGGTTAAGGCATTTTCTGTAGAAAAATCAGCAAGCCTTACGAGAATTACTATTCTAGTTTAACTTTGACCAAAGAGAACACACAGCTGGCCTAGTGATGTCCTTCATTGTCAGAAACAGCAAATTTTTTTTCCTGTAAAAGTTTTTCCTTCCAAAAAACACTTTTAGCTTCATTTTCATGTTGAAAATAGATTTTCAACCATGATTTTTCTAAGTGGTGCTTGGAAATAGATGTATGAGTGAACAGATCACTTCCTACCTGTAAAAACCTGTAATCTGTAAGCACCAGAAAGATTGTTGATACGGATGCCACAGTATACTGAGTGTCATTATTTGCACGTCAACATCTGGAAAAAATTTTAATTCTTGAATTTAAAAATATTGGAAGAAGATAAATAAATAAGGATTCTACTTTGTAAGTAAAAAAACAACAGAAAATAGAACTCCAGTCAACCTATTTATGTTTTATGCAAGCTTCCTACTTTACTGAAGTAGTCAGCAGTCATTTTCTAATTCTCATTTTTGTTCATAGGATTTCTCCCTCCAGGTGTGTAAGGCCGTAAGATTTTTCATCTTTTAAACCACCTAAGTTTAAAGCATCACTTTCTAAATCCCTATCCTAAGTAAGCAGCATCACTTTCTAAATCCCTATCCTATAGAATCTTCTTGGCTGTGGCACAAGGGAACAACAGGACGTTGTGGATGGGGAGCAATGGAAACAGTGCCTGACTGACCATTACAAGCAAGTTCCCCATCCAGCTCCTAGAGCTGCATCCTTTATTCCCTCACTGACAGTAGACTAGTGTGGGGCCTGATGTCTACTCAGTCATAAAAGCCAATTTTGCAGAGTCCAGATGATTCCTGGAAGATGAGACAAGATCTAGTGACTAAAAAAGTGCAGGTGGCTTGAAGCACTCATGCCGGCCAAATTCAACTTGTGGCTTTTGAGAGCAGCAGCTTGCAGAACAGAGTTCTTTGCCAATGGATTTACTAGATATAAATTCCTTCTCAAAGTGAAGGGGCTGGCCATTTTTTCTCACATCATTTCAGTTGTTAACCTTGAGAAAATGTCAAGATCAATCAAGAAGATTTTTTATTTGAATTGCTTACAAGTACAAGGGAATTGTGTTGATAAAGCTCTGTGACTGTACCAGGAATGTCAGCCTGAGCTCAATTATGATTTTCTTATACTTTTATTATTTGCAATCCATGCCAGTTATTAATTTTCTTGAACTGTGTATTCTTACTGAAACAGAATTTTTACTTCCCAAGGTCTGAAAAGATGACTTACAACAAAAGAAAAATCCTTGTCTTAAGAGACTCCTTTAGATCCCAGCATTTTATTTCACAGAATCACAGAATCACCAGGTTGGAAGAGACCTTCAAGATCATCGAGTCCAACCCATGTCCCAACCCTCAACTAAACTAAACCATGGCACCGAGTGCCACATCCAATCTCCTTTTAAACACGTCCAGGGATGGTGATTCCACCACCTCCCCGGGTAGACCATTCCAATATTTTATCACTCTTTCTGTAAAAACCTTTTTTCTAATATCCAATTTGGAAGCTCCCATCCTAAAAGTAACCATAAACTGAGTCTCAGACTTGTCAACTCTCGTGAACAAAAAGGTTCAGCAATTCTGATGGGCTTTCAGACGTTATTAGTGACATGCACAGACTGAAGAGAATATTCTCCTTTCAACAAAGCCATTAACACCCCACTTTATGTACATGAATCTTCTGTGATGTTTTAGTTTTTCCCTCCCCTTGTGAGAAACTGCAGGAAACAAACTTCTAGGACTCACCACACAATCAATATGCAGTACATTAAAACCTCAACATATCTCAATGTAGATGCTGAACATTTAATCTCTGTCACTAGCCTTGTGTACTTTCTTGAGTACACAGAAGGAATTTCAATAAATATTTTATGGATCTCTTCAAAGGCTTATTTCTTACACTTTTGCCATCTTGTGTTTCATAACTCCCTTCCTTTTATCAAAAGGTACAATAGTCATACGGACAATGACTATCACATTTTTGAAGTTCTATATCTTGACACTAACCCATTAATGAGGCTCTTTTATTTTAATTTTATTTTTCCCGAAAAAGAAAAAAGATCATTAGATGTTTTCAATTGAAAGCTCTCTGGTTTTAGGGTTTAGATTTTCTCATTTATAATTACCATTAACACCTCTCTGAACTATCCTTCTAAGAGTTTTATTTTTAATATTTGTTCTTTCACACCTTTTTTTAAGCTGCGGTATTGATTGTAGTGGGAATTAACTTACCATTTTAAGAATAATTCTGTTAAATTTCTCAGCGTATACTTAGGGGTTTTGAACAACTCTAGGAGAGATCAAATAAACTGAATTTGTCTGGAGGTTCTATTAGGGCTTTTCCTTTATTTTTCAGAACAATTACGTCCCCACATTTTGCTCTGAGATGGATAAAACAAATGAATTAGATCTCCCCCGTGTACAACACCACCACCACCACTTTCACGAACTTAGAAATCATTCTAGCACTTCCAAGCTTTAGAAATATAAAAGTCAAAACTTCCCAAAGTATTAATGAGCATATGATTAAGGCTTTATTGCTGCATTTTGCAGATTTGTTTTTTTTATTTTAAACAACTTACACTGCAGTTAGTAACCTTGCATCTGAAGAAAACATGGGCAAGCCTAGCAAAATGGAGTTTTAATGCTGTTTTGAAAATGCATCATTCATTATTGTTCCAATCATTCATTTCTTGGTTATAAATAAAGTGTCTGTTTCACTGAATTGCAAATGTTACACTTTTTTTAAAGACAGAAGAAAAAAATACATGCAAACACAATCTCTTAATCACTAAAGATCTAGTCAGAGACCTGAATAGGATCTTACTGCAATGATTGAGGAAAATTTTACTTCTCAGCTTTATTCACAGTTTCTTAGTATATCCCATCCTGTCCCCTTCAGTCAAGCTCTCTCCATTCAATAGTTTGTCTAATTAAGCCCAGGGTCTGATTAATTTCTTGTATATTTCCTCTGTCATTTGTACCTCATTCTCTTTTGGTTTTTTTCCCTGAGGGCAGTTTGTTTGTGCCTATAGGTATCTAGTAACCCAAAGTAAAATAAAACTCACAACAAACAGCTCCATCCAGTGGTTCTCTTTGTGACTGTGTTTCCCATGTTCATTTTGAGCAAATAATTTGGATGAGTGCTGTGGAAAATATATGCGAAGAATATGAATATCAATATGAAGAAAACAAACATCCCCCATAAGTTTCATTTTTCTCCCATAACTGCACTCTTTTACAGCACCAATTTTCTGTTCATGATTAGGAGAAGCAACTGCAAAACACTTGTAACCCAAAGCTAAGAGGGAGTTTTTGTATTCTAAGCTGCATGATATGGCAAATACTGTACACATCCATAGAACAGGCACTTCCCTATATAACATTTTTGCTTTTAACTTGGATATTTAGAAGCAAAGGTATTTTAGGTTTACTTTGTTCCATTTTGAGTCTAAAATTTTTTTTTTTAAATCAAAGGAGACCAATATCTAGTCTGTTAGTAAATAATAGGCAATATTTTTATTGCCATAGTCAGTTATGTGTGCCTTTCTGCAGTTATGCTACCAATAATATTATGGAAAAGCCTCAAAGCATCTTGGAAATGTTAGAAAGAGAGGCAGCTGGCATTGCTTAGAGACTAATCTGAAATGACCAGGTTTCTAATTTATAAAACTGGGACAGCACGTATCAGGGAACCACCATCAGGGGCTTTGGTAAGATACACCTCTAGCCCCACCCTTTTCTGCCATGGACCCTTATTTATTGAGAAATTCAAAGGACTGTGCTTGAGGAGAGGACTTGTAGTGAAACTCATTAAAAATGAAGGCATAATACAGGCTTTTTGAAAACATTTGTAGAGCAGCACATTTGAAAATCTTTATGTATCAAATCTATCATGCTAGATATTTTCTTTTGTGAATGAAATATAATTGTGAGGAATTAAACATATGCAAGCAGACTTGCACATTGTTCTGAGGCTGATGCTCCTTCCTTATTGCAAGGTCATTTTCTTTTCAGGTTAAATACGTTGAAACATTCTTTTCTCTAAATTTGACATGCAAATTACAAATAAAATTACTGTGGTTTTAGTTTGCAACAATTATTTTCTGAAATTATCTGCCAAGTAGTGTTTTAATTTATTGAAGAGCTGTATTTTGACTGCTAAAATACTGCTCAAGACTGTGAATTTATGCATCTTCACAAACTCTTATATTGATCTTAAGATTCTATTTATACATTTTGCCATCAAGTTTTGTACCCACTGTTACAGACTCATATGTATATGTTTCTTGTCCTTAATAGAAAACACTTGAATATCAAACTGTTCTGAAAGCCATTCTTGGATTGTCACAGAATAAATGCAATTTATTTACTGATAAGCAAGGCATAGCTATTTATTACGTTTAGAGTTAAATGTGGTCTTAATAAAAATAATCCTGATTATTCTAAAACAAATTTGTCCAAATTATTCTCTGTAGCAAGTAAAATTAGACAAGCAATTAAAAAACTGTATCTTTAAAGGTATCTTCCTCTGGGTAAAAAACCCAAATTATTCTATTTTTAAAAAACACTATGCGATTTTATCTTAATTCCATATTTTAATGTTCTACCAATACTGAAAATAACATTTGCTTGCTCAATATAAGATACCAAAGTCAGTGGCATAGAAATACAATTTAAAGCATTAGAGTACTATACTGTCAGAAATTATAGAAACACAACACATTGTTTTTCAGCAGAAGATTGGGCTGAAATGTAAGAAAAATAGAAAGACCTGTAGGTAGGCCAGCTACAGGTGATAAATTCTCCAAAGATCAGCACATTTCTACATTGAAAATGGGTGTGGTAGTCTGGGATCTGATATTCAATTTGTTGTTGTTGTTCTTGTAATCATTTGCCAGTTTGAAGTTTTCTCTAGCCAAAATTTATTTCCATTTCTGTACCATATTGTACACAGTGACAAAATTACTGTTGTGCAACGGGAAAATAAAACTAAACTTAAAATGAGGAGGCAGTAGTACTTTCCAACAGAAGAGCTATGCAAATCCATGACAAAGCAGTAAGTCCAGAGACAGCAGCTGGTAGTTCCAATTACATCTTACACAAGGGACCTTCTCTTGTTCTAGGTCAGAATTTCCATAATTTAGGAGCAACAGTAGGTGATAAAAACATATGAAGCTGTACAAAGCAAGTCAACAGGAAGCACTAGGTATTTCATCATCAAAAGAGCAGAATCTACAAAGTATTCACAATATATGAAATTTAACAAATGTTAATAGATAACATTTCAGGGCTTTATTTAAAGACGAAAAAATCCCACAGATTTCTGATTTTTTAATATATCCAGTATCTAATAAATTTTTATGTTTGGACTTGTTCATGTCTAAAAGGAACACAGATTTTTGTTTTAGAAAGTAGACAACACTGCTTCAGTAGTTATGTGAGCTGCTGTACTTCTTTCGCCATACTGGGCTAGAATCAGTAGGCCAAATACTCAGACTGAGTTTTACATGACTGCAAACCAGACTTAATCACAATATCAAGACTGCTTGGATGAGATATGCCTGGATATGGCTACATGCTGTCACTGTCATATCCATCCCAGCAGCCAGTTTGATATGCCCCTTAGGAGGATGTGAGATGCCAAACTTCCACCGCAGTGCCATTTAGAAGTGCCATTTCTTTCAGTGGCATTCCTATTTAAAAATAATAATTGATTTTCGTTTTAATCTTTGAAACAGTAGAAGAAACAGAAAATAAAGATTCCCATTGCTTGTTCATAGATATTTAGCAAGAAAGTTTATATCTGCTGACTGAAAAATAAACCAGCTATCATTATACTAAGTATGCATTACTTCCCATGCTCACTGTCAACCTTAGAATCATCATCTGAATCATAACACATAATTTCCCAGAGCTGGCACTTCAGGAAAATAACCACTCTTCCAATTAAATGCTTACTATAGAAAAATGCCAACAGAAAAGCAGCAGGAAATTAATATATTTCATGCGCAATTTTCACTTGCAGATTTGGGAAAGATGCAGGAAGAGAGAACTATGAAAGGGCTCCTCGAGATTTCAATGCATTTTAAACCACATTGAAAAGGGAGGAGAAGTTCTTACTGCTCCATGCAGAAGGCACACTATACCTGATAAGAGAAGTCATAAAGAGTGGAGAAGGTTTCCTTTGGCTTCAGCTTCTACATCTTTCAGTCACAGTCTGTGTTAGAGATGCAATGGAGATGTTCATTCCAAAACCAAAATATTTCTTTGTCTGCCAACTGCAGTCTGATGTACTAGAGAGACCATTCTTTCTGATTCACTTCCAGAGAGTATTAAGGTAGATTGACCACACCAAGATGTAACCTAGACCTGCTAATGAATTAACTGGGCTTCTTTTTTGCTTTCATAGCCACGGGCTATTGATTTCTGCAGCAGTGAAATACATGAAGTTAGTCTGTGCTATAAATGGATTTGTCTTGCTGGGTTTGTCCTGCTGGATTAAATCTTGTACAATTGAAGGATCGAAGTTCTGTATAAATCCCCTGTTTCTATATTTGATTTATGCATTGTTTCAATAAATCAAAGATGGAAATTATAAGAGGACTTTACATAATTTTTTTCTTAAAAAATTTAAAAGGATCACTACCAAGAATTTTTTTAACTTATCTTTAGAAGCCTAGTTTTAAGTATCTCAGAGATCAAGTCAAACAGTGGTAAAGAGTTTCTTTCCTCATAGTAAAGAGAGTTAGTAGAGGGTTTTGTTACTCAGAGAAACTGAGTTCAGAGAAGCTAAAGTTCTGTTAACACTTGTGTGGAAAATATTTTATAGTGTCTCCGTTTACCCTAGAATACAGACAACTTTCCCTAAAAGTCTGATATAGGCACAGTTTTTGTTGTTTCCTTAAACTCTCTTTGCCTGTTACCTCACCAACCAGCTCTTCCTCTCTTTGGAAACTGGTCTCAAAGACTGCAAATACAATGATTAGTAAACAATCAGGATTTCACGTGTCTGAGGTGAAGGAAATGGGACACAACATTAGAAAACTGATGTGCTTCAGCTTAAAACTGCATTTCTTTTCCTGTGAAGCCCACATTTACTGTCACCAGGCCATCTGTTAGGCACTCACAGCCAAACCACAGAGATTACATATTGGGTCATTTCAGGTATTTTTGCTCTTATTCAGCTACCAGTGGTTAGAGCGAAAAGTTTAAAGTATGGAGGAAATATTTCAAGTATGCAAATGGATAGGGAGGAATATGCCACTCCATTAGACCTGTGATCCAGATGATGGCTTCCTCTTTGTCCTTGCTTAAGTTTTTATCTAGTGCCTCTCAAATGCTTTCATGTTTTTAGTCAAATGAGTCACTTCTCCATTCCACAGATATTTGTTTAGATATAAAACCTGTATGCTATAATACAGAAACAGAAGAGAACCAGGATATCTCAAACGCACACTGTGTTGTCATTTAAAGAACTTTTCCACAAAGGAAAGCAGGACTGATTCACAAAGCAGAGAAAATTAATATCCAGTATTACTTGCTGGAAATAATACGACCAACTCTCTCTCATGGTTCCCTCAGGTATTCCATAAGCTGAAGAGGTGTCAAAGTGAATAAACTATTCAAAGCTAAAACTTCACAGCCTGAGGTGTTATAAACACAGTAAAGAAGAAGCTGCAGAGATTTGGATGGCAATTACCCATATAGCACTGGACTCCATTCACCTGCATTATCAATACAGTATCTTTTCCTCAGAGCTACATTAAAAAAGGACTGTGTTTCTCCCTCCAGTCCATTATTTATTGTAATAATAATAATGTTTTTAACATAGAAATATATTTCTTCTTTTAGTCTTCTCTTTTTCTTCGTCACCTGATGGTTTTATAGTATGGAGATTTATTAACAATAGGAGTTTATTTTCAAAAAATAAAAGTGACTTATGCCTTTTAGCTATTTTGACAACTGCATTGGGAAGCTTATTCAAAATTAAGTCCCCAGTTTTATACATAAAATAAAGAAACTGATGAAACACATGGCTATTAACTTCACAAGCAGCACTTCCTCTTTGAAATTATAATCATGAATGCAATAAACTAATAATCTCTAAAAAAAAAGTCCTTTTGAAAATAATTGAAACAAATATCCCAGATATATAATGACTAAGAAATACAAACAAACTACAGGGGTATGTATCAAAAGAAAAAAAACCACATTTTTTAATGAGACAGGACATGAATATTGTTCTTCACATGCAACTCATAAAGTTAGGCACCTTAGGCAGAGGCAGCCGTGAGTAGGGTGCAGTCTATAGCCAGCAATTGCCTCATTGAGGTATCTAACAGTAATATTAACATTAAAAGAAGAGGAGAGAGAATTAATATATTTCACCAAACCATGTGAGGCCATGCTCTAGCATCAAATAACAACAAATTTGAATCATATAAACCTAAAATGAAATGAAGGAAGAGGTTAATCCATCTTGAGAGGACAGAAGTTCCCAAGGCACCTGCACTGTGTGATTCTGGCCAGCTGGAGGTGAAAAGATGCACTATTCTCTAAGGTTCAAAACCAATGATGCAGGGTGTGGAGATTCGATACTGTACCTTACATGGCAAGAGGTTAGTGTAGGCAGTGAAAATCCCCACACTTGAGTATAACTGTAATAACTTATACTGGCTTTTTGATCTATTTCTGGACCTTTGTTCCATTATTGCAAAGCATGTGCTTCAGTGTAAACTTACTTTTCAGCCTAAGTTGTAGAACAAACTCTGTAAATGTAATCAAAAGCAATTTGTTCACAATGTGCAACAAGTCTTAAAACCAGGATGTTGATGAGCAACACCAATCACCCCACTTACCAAAATGGACCAGAGCCTCTCTGACTTGCCATGTGAATTGATTTAGAAATGGGAAATGTGAGAGTCTATGCAGAATGGTTGAGTGACCAGCATTCAGACAGAAAATTGTCCAACTTTCAGCAAATAGTGGGATGAATATTCAACCTGAAAGTTTGTTTTATGGCAAATACTATTTAATACCGATAAATGACAATTAAAAGTTGTCAACTGTAAAAATTAATAGAACAGTTTAAAGTTAAAAAATAATGGCTCTTTACATCATGATCTTTTGGAAGGATCTGCCACTATAAACACAATTTTGCTTACAAGTGATTTGCAATGCTTTGATTGAAACAGACTATTGTTTCAATGTCTGTATCACGTTTCAGCAAAGTTTCAATGTTTCTAAATACAGCTTCAAGAAGTAGTTTAATTCTCCAAAAGTTTTCCGATTGTGCAATCAACTCATTCAAAATAAAATTTAACTTAAAAAATGCATTATTTCTGTTCCATTCTCTACTGCTGTCAGCACTTGGTGAGTTTGCCTTACTGTTTCTGAGGATTAAATTCTATGTTCAAGGTGACTTCATTACATCAAGTGTTCCACAGTACCTCCAAAATATTTTAATAAAAATTTTTTCCCATATTATGATAAAAAACATTTGCATCTCTTTTTCTTTAAAACTAGGAATCTCAAGTGGCTGCTGCAACAGATAATCTAATGTGGTCTGGACAAAAACAATTTGCATTTAAAAAAAAAGAGATGCACTAAAACCTAGTTTCTCAGATTTAGGATTAAAATTATAAAGACCTTTCAACTGAAGTAGTCAAGTAGAAGGCAAATTGGTAATTTGCCATGGTATTCGTGTACCTGAAACTGCATCTAACTAGGGTTAGATCTTGACTATAAAACCCTCAGTTCATTCTCCTGATCACAATTGTTTTGAAAGTCTTTTCCATCATACCTTTCAGTCCCCAGCTGAGAGAAAAAAGTATTTCTGTGTTCATGTCAACCTGGCAATGAACTCCATGCTCTCTCTCTGGTTTAAGCATTAAAAATTTCAAATGGTCTCTAGGCAAGCAAGGAGGCATATTGTGCTGCTCTTTTTATTACATGAAAAATATGGACGAATCATTCCATTGTTAAAAGAACCCGCAGCCTCCAGATTCTGAAATAGCACTTCATTCCTCAGACACTAAAACTGTTCCTCTCTGAAGAGCCTTTTGTGACACAAACATGCAGAAAGCCTTCTGGCTGTTTTATTATCTTACAGAGCCGTGTGTTCTTTTGCAGAGGCCCCACTCCTGCTGCAGCGCCAGCACCGTAAATAAACAACACGCTGCCAGGATGGAAAGGATGAGTCCTTTCAACAAGCCTCCACGGAGAACTGTGTCTCAGGGCTGCCTGCTGCTTGCGAAAGTGAAGTGTGACGAGAAGCGGGAGCGGGGCAGGCACGGACAACCCCTCAGGAGAATGCTGGCTGGGAAAGGTTTTTAATTTATCTGCTTCCCTTAGTGATCATCCCGAGGATATTAGACTCCTGCAAACTGGTGGCCTTCCTCTTGGGTGCTTTCCCTCTTAGTCTGCTCCCTCCCCTCAGATGTGTGTGCACAATGCTGACAATGGATGCACCGCTAGGAAGGGTTTGAAATCAGGTGAAGCCAAAGCTGGGTAACAGGCAGTCTGCAGGAAATCGTGAGCAAAACCTACCATCAGAGGTGGCAGGGTGCACATTTGGAAGACTCACAAAGGCATAATGTACACTGTCTGTGTAAGTATTTTTGCTATCTTTTCATGGCTAAACACTGAGCACTTTCTGCTTGCTTGAGCAATTGATGGATTTTTGTCTGGTCAGATGGCAAGGCTCATAGGAGTTTAGATCAGAAAAGCTCTGATGCGCTGTCATGCATAGCATCCATATCTCCATGCTGTCAACAAGAGGAGGACTTATGAAGCCTGCACCTACAGAGGAGGTATTTGCATTCTTCTGCATGTCTCAGGAACAGCTGATAGAGGTCATCTGCTCCTCCATAGCTTAATCAATAATAAATGGGATTTGGAGATGTTGTCACTTTATTCAAGGCAAGCCAAGACAGGCTCTGAAATGTACCCTGTCAGCTCAAACAGGGAATCCTGAGCTTCTGTAGTACTGAATAAGGTCTGGACATCTTCAACAATTATAGAATCACAGAACATCTTAGATTAGAAGGGACTTTAAAGATCATCTAGTTTCAACCGCACTGTCCATAAGGACACTTTTCATTAGACCCAGTTGTTCAGAGCCCCATCCAACCTGGCCTTGATCACTTCCAGGGATGGGGCATCCACATCTTCTCTGGGCAACTTGTTCCTGTGCCTCTCCACCCTGATGATCCAGAATAATTTTAATATCTAATCTAAACCTACCCCCTTTCAGTTTAAAGATATTCCCTCTTGTCCTGTCACTACATACCCTTCTAAAAAGTCCCTCTCCATCTCTCTTGTTGGCCCCCTTTAGATGCTGGGAGGCCACAATGAGGTCACCCCAAAGCCTTCTCTTCTGCAGACTGAACAATCCCAATTCTCTAATCTTGTCCTCGTAGGAAAGGTGCTCCAGCACTCTAATCGTCTTGGCTGCCTTCTTCTGGACTTGATCCAACAAGTCCATGTCTTTTCTGTGCTGAGGACCCCAGAGCTGGATGCAACACTCCAGGTGGGGTTTCACCAGAGCAAGGGGACAGAATCACCTCCCTCACACTGCTGGCCACGCTGCTTTGGATACAGCCCAGGAGAGGATTGTCTTTCTGGGCTGAGTGCACGTTACCAGGACATGTCCAGTAGAAGATTATCACTAGCCCCACAAGTGAAGCCATTTGTGAGCACATTGCATCATCCCTGAGTAGCCTCGTGACATGAGTTCTCTCTATGTAGGGCACAGCTGGTGTCCCTGGAGTTATATATAGCAACTCCTGCAGCCTCTACCTGACATGAAAGTGCCTCTCTGGTCTGATGTGGTGAATCCCAAAGGCACATCAAATTCCTTTTACTATCATTTAGGAATTTTCTGTACACAAATTAAATATTTGGTTCATAATCTGTATAAATGTCTAAGAACCTTCCCTGGCTAGAGAGTTAATATTCTTTGCAGACCTCAAGGACCAAAGAAACTAATATTTGGCACAATGTTTCTGAGAAGGCTGGCAGATCTACCTCCAGGGTACCAGTCCTACCTTCAAAGAGTATTATTGCAATGCTGCTGTATACAGTGGGAGCTGTACAAGGGATCGATTTGAAAAATCAAAATGGATCCATCCCAGCAAGTAAGCTATCACCGAATGGAACTAAAAAAGGGATATGTCTCCCAGGCAAGTAATCACTGAGTAGAATTTGAGGACCACCAGCCATCTTTTCAGAACTCACTAGCAATTATTATTCAGCCAGAAGCTACCATAGAATGATATTGTGTGATATTTGTCTTTATGCACGATTTTTTTTCTTTAATTCCCGATTTTTCATCCTTATTTAGTGATCACTTCTCAAAATCATCTCCCACCCCAGATCTCCATTTCAAATCTGTTGGATGTCTTTCTACCTGATAGCTCTCCTTTCAGCTGTCAGCTGGTAAAAGTTGATATCAAATCACTCAAGTGGACTGCCTCTGCTACAGTCATTCTGGAAGTGCCATTCAGGTCTGATAATTCCTGATGAGAACCATGTAGGAATTAATTCAAATAATTGTGCCCACACATCAAGTAAGAACTTCTGTTTTCTGCAGTATAAATTTACTTCCTTATAATCCCCAGACAACAAAGGAAGTTATGAGACAAAAAAAGAAAGATAAGGCCTTCTTTTTTCTGTCAAAACAGTAAAAACATTCAAGCATTCAACATTCCTAATTTTCTTGAAGCAAGTACAGGTTCATATATATTACTAAACATGAAGAGAGTAGAAACACTATCCTCTCTGATAAATTATAGAGCAATTACAGGGGCCAAAGGGAAATGTGGAAAACAAATAGCCAAAGCACTCTTTCATTGAACAACTGAAAACTGGAAGAGAAATGGGGGAACCATTAAGACATGAGCATACTTTACATATTAGGTAAATAGAATCTTACCAACAATTTTAATTTAATCACCCAAGTCATTAGTTTAGTAGTAAGTATATATCCAAAAGGTGGTACTGAAGAATAAAATAAAAGATAGCAAGGAGGCTGCTTGACAATTTTAAAATATATTTATGTTAGCTAGGTTCACTTATCTTGTAAGTAAGGAGGAAAAGTATTCAGTGGTAAAGTACTCAGGTAAAAAGATAACCAAAATCAAAATACAATAAAATAAAGGAGAAAAAAAACATACCTTTTTTTTTCTGAAAAGATTGGTCAAATCCTAGGACTCAGAGATCTGTAGAAAAGAGACAAAGAGCTAGCTGGATGAGTCTTCCAATTGAACAGACTCTTAACTACTAGATCACTTTGAAAGTCTCTTTTTGATGGTACCTTCAAAATTGGTCTTTTGTTTGTTGTTGTCCCCTCAGAGATGCAAAATATGACAAGTTCCTGATAAAATCTTATTCTTTTTATTATACTAAAGATATGTGCAAATTTCTAGCGAATTTCCTTGCCTGTTAAACATCTTTCCATTACACTGTGATTTGTTCTTAAAGATCTGACTAAAGGAAAATGTTTCTTTGACCTCCTCCAGGTTTTGCTGAGAACAAAATTGAGCTGGGTTTCTAAGGTCCTCTTTGAACTTGATTTCACTGCTGAAGAAAGGCTACAGTTAAATTAGGAACTTCAACAAGTTTATAAAACTTATACAAAACCCTGTCTTACAGACTTCTTCCTCTGTCAAGTTTTAGTTTTCAAATGACATAGTATGTGCTATTTAAAGCTTTTCTGCCTATCTCTTGCAAAGTGTGCTATGGAGCAATAGAGCTTTGGCAGCAAATTTGTGAGCTTTTCATACCCATTATTCCAGAACAATCTCCAAGTAATACAGTGATATCCTGGTCTTGATAACGAATGAATTATTGTGAATGCTTCCTGTATTGTTCCATATAAAATGGGTACCATTATTTAAGAACAGCTCAAAAGATGATGTTTTGTTCATTTGAAATCATAATTTATGGAACGTCTAAGTTCTCCAGGGAAGAAATTCTTCTTTTCCCCATGTGCCTGAGAATAATCAATAATTGATGCTATCTATGCAATTAAGGACTCTATGAACATCCCAAACCCTCTATTTTTAGGCTTGATTGATATTTGTGGGATACCACGAAATCAAATGAACCCAAAGAAAGAAGAGAAGGTATGATTTTTAAATAGCTGGGATCTCTCTTCTACTCTGGAAATGTGACTGATATGTGTTGGTCTGAGCTTAAGTTCATTCTCTGACAATCTGAGTAACAGAAGTGATTTTGATTTATTTTCTCATAATTTTTACCAGCTCTCAAATTGTTGCTCTCAAGGGATTCATTTCCAAACCACATTTCAGCAGCAGTTCATATGCACATACTTTCTATTCATCAGGAAGGAGTCTGCAGGTGAAAAATCTAACACCTCTCTTGCCTGCATCCTCTGCAACAAGATCCAAAAGACTTCAATATTGGGAAACGCCTAAACTCTGAAAAGTTGATTCCTAGAGAGGAAAACTATTCTATATTTGACATAGGATACTTGGGACTTGATCCAAAGCTTCCAGCAACTCCACCAGCTACTGCTGTGTGCTGACAGGTAACTTGCACCTGGGTAACTATTTAAATATTGAGATGTTTGGTTTCAATTTTCAGAAGCTACTGAAACTTCTGAATAACTTCTGAAAAAACTCTATAATTTTTTTCCAATCTTTTTTTCGCTTTCAATTCTGGACCAGATAGTGATAAATATACAGGCCTAGAGTTGTGCTTTTCACAATTTTATTCTGTTTCAGTTTAAATCAGTCAATGATATCATTCTATTGAATAAAGTGTCTAGCCAAGTTCTTACACAGGTTGGTAAAGGATGCTTTGGAGTAGATTACAGGTGAGCTGTGATATATAGCTGTGTCGGGTGCAAATTTTTTGTGGGTTTTATTTAACCCCTTTGTGCTTTTGCTCCTGGATGAAGGCAAGCAAGATGAAAGCAGCAGAATCCCAGGGAGAAATAATGAAAGGTGAGATCAGAGAATAAATCAGGGAATGACACCTGGTGGAAGGAGTTGTGGAAAAGATAGAGCAGAATCAAGCTCCATTCCAGAAAAATTCAGAAACACTGGCCCAGAAAGACGTTGTAAGGCCTGAGATATTAGGCATTTGGACAGAGACCAAAGTGTCTGTTCAGAGGTTTGTACATGGAATAATTACAAAATAAATACTGATAAAATAACACTTACTCTGTACAAAAAAACAAAGTTACGGGTTTATGGTCTGGAAACTGAGTTTTTATGATTTCCACACAGGTTTTTATATTGCTCCTCTACTATGACAATAATTGTCTGTAGTAAAGTCCAATTGCAGTGTAAGAGATTTGTTTACATTCAGCATCTGTTCTACACATTCTGCTGGGAATCCTGAAGTGAAAAATTTATTAATATTTTCTCCTTTACCATTGGCTCTGTCCTTTATGAATAAATAATGCTGGTCATTTATTAAATATTTGTTGTCTCATATTTCTTGTATCCCACATAATTAAAAAATTAATAACTGCACTACTAATCTCCTGTGAAGCCTTAGCATCTGTCTTCACCTTTGCTTCCCTGTTACATTGCCTAGTCTCAACAGACCTCATCTTATCTGATGTTTAAAACTTTTCTAAGCTTCATTTTGGCCACGGATTATTTATATTTTTTCCCTTGGTTCGTTAATATTGGTCTTTCTAATTCTTCTCTCTTTATTTTTGAGTGCCATTTTTAATCGCTCAAGCATGTGCTTCCTTAGCAATATAATCACTTTGGTGTGTGTGTTGGTCTTCCTCTTACCACTGCTTCTGGCCCCTCTTGTATAGGTTAAAAGTTCTTTTGATATTTTCTATCTCTGTTTCCCTTCTACATGACTATATGACTTTGACATCATATTTAAGCAGACAAGGGTCTCTCAGACCTGTGTCCCAGGATTATTTCCTGCCTCATTATTACTGAGGCGGATTTCTGTGTCAATCAAAATAAAACTAAGAACTGCTCATTTCCGCAGTTTACAATATTTCTGGTAAAATGTATTTGTATTTTATTTCTGACATCTACAGGATAATATTTAATCACTCTTTATATATAAAAGATCACAGTTTATACCGAGCAGATACATCTCATTACAATAGCCTTGCTACAATAAAAAAACTATAACATCTTGGGAATTTTATGGCATCACAACCTCAAGCTGACTTTTCCACGTGTGTCACAAATTCATCTGCCCTCAAATCCAAGCCACAAACTAATAAGGCAGCAAAGACTAGAGGTGGCTGATTTTTTTCTGCAGGCATCAAAAGAATCAGGAGAGCACCAAGGATCAATGTGTTCCCTCCTGCTGCACTGTGTCGTACCCTGAGGCTGAAGTAAGAGCCATAGTGGGAACCTCCCCACCTGGAAAACTCCTTTCTTTTTTGTGCAGGACAGCTCTCACAAATGCTGCAGTGTTCCCCTCCAGTTCCATTAGTAGTCCTGAGGGTGCTTGAGGATCAAGTACGGTTTGATTAGTCCTAAAAGGCCTCACACATAATGCCTACCCAGGACACCCAAAAGCAGATCGTCATTTTACGCAGCCTTTGCTGCCATCATCCCTCATGAATAAACATTTAGTCATCCCTTCTCACTCCATATGAGCTAAAACACCAGGTTACATTATAACAACATTTTTATAAGATGTCCTCTGTGTAATCTTTTTGATTGGGAAGCTGTTGCAGTGATGAGAAATTTGATAGACCATCAACAAATCTGCATGCACTAATTGAGCTGCTATCCATGTAAGGCAAAACTAGCTGACCCTTTTGCAAAGTCAAGGCAGAGAGAAAGCTTGTGAGGCTCTGTAGGACTTATCAGAAGGTTTTTCTATATTTATTCCCTGAGGCTGCTTTGGGAAGAGGAGGGAGAAGGGCTCTTTTGCTTCTGCTCCACAGGAAAAATTATCATCTATCACAAAAATGGAGAATTTGGAGGCATTCAGGGAATATATAGCTTTCAAAATATTTTTAAATGGATGTGATTTTCTGGGTTTCATGATTATTTTATGAAGGAGCAACAAATTGATCCCACAGATTCTATTCTCTCTCACACTTTTCTGTTACAGAGCTTACCTGTGCACATGTTTACAGTTTCCACTTTTAAATTATAATGCTTCTTTTATGTTCCAATTAGTTCTTCCAAAGTTTCATGCCATTATTTACAATTTCTTGTTTAGCATATTTGATGTTTAAGCCATAGCAGTCTCCAGGCAAGGGTAGTGCTGAGCAGGCAGCATAACAATGAGTTTTAACTGCTCTTGAATAAAAATAAATCATCATAATTAGGGGGATGGTCTATGTTGCAAAGCATCATGCAGCTCAGTAGCAGGGGTCTGCCAGGTACTGTGGCTCTTCTGCTACAAAATTCCTAATTAGTTTGTTTTCTCCAAGAATATTTGTTTGAGATGCACCCATTCTTACCAAATGACAAAATTTTTCTTTTCAACACAATTCTCGGGGGAGATTTTAGGTCATCTTACTATGTATCTTCTGAGTTACCAGGGAAAGGGGCTTGGATTTAAGCTTTTTGGGTTTTTTAGAAAGTCTTTGATGAGATTCTGGCCGCAGCTTACTGAAATGGTATTTGTAAATCTCTGCTACAAGTCCAGCTGAAGCATTTAAGGTTGTGTGAATTTCAGAACATGGTTCTGCTGGTGTGACAAGCGAGGCTGTAAAATTCAAGTATTGGCCAAGGTCTAAAATGCAGATATTTATGTCAAGATTTCAATTGCCAGCAACAGGTACGGTCCAGTTACGAGTCTTCTAAAGGTGCCTCACCACTCTTACAGAGGGAGCTGGGACAGGTTTCCCAGAAAGGATGTGAACTTCCCATCCCTGGAAGTGTTCAAAGCAAGGCTGGATAGGGCTCTGGGAAACCTGCTTTTGTGGAAGGTGTTCCTGTGCAAGGCAGGGGGAATTGGAACTTGATGATCTCCAAAGTCCCTTCCAAGGCCATTTTTTGATCCTATGAAAGACAGTCATGTTTATCAAGAAAATATCTCTCAGAACATATAACCTCTAGACAAATATCTTTTAATTAACATATGTGAGAATGGAGTGGTCTGAGTACACCAGACTTTATAAATTGTCTAGTATAAAGATCCATAAATCCTCATGGCTATGATGTTGGTTTCAGTGAGTGAAGACTTGTTGCCACTAGGATTAGTGTAAATCCTAGAAACCAAAAAAACAGGGAGAAGAATACAGTATATTCATTTGGGGATCAAGCAACTGATTCCACATAAGCAACAAAGACACATTTATTTAATTTTAAAAAATATTTCTATATACATAAACACACACACACACACGTATAAGCAATTAAGACATCTGGGGGAGACTATCTCTCCCCAGCTGGCTTTGCCCCCTACTCAGTTATGAACCTCTTGGAAATGCTACTAAAGCAGACAGAAGGGGTTCCACTGTCTTCAGCGAATACTGGGTCAAGCCCAGAACTACCTTCATGAATATCATTAGCTCAAACACTTCACAAAATGGCAGCACCGAACCCCGGGCTGCTCTCATTTGCTCAATCAGTATCTACTCCTCTTTGGCTTTATCCGTTGAACATTTGGCAGATATTTCTTTGGAAATTGTGTGCTAAATATGAAACACTGACATACCTGGAGGCTCACAAAAACTCGGTCTAACAACCTGGGATTTTTATGATTTCACTTTTTTATTTTTCTGCCCCAAGGTGGAGCAGTGCAAACCTTTTCAGAAGAGCATAGTGACCCAACACTTGAAAGAGAAATTTTAAAGTTTCATTGCAGTCTTTGTATTGATACATAGACTTTATTAAATGAGAAGAGGTTAAGATAAAACCAACAAAATCTGACTACCATCTCACACTCTGGTGCAATTGTAAATGATAATTACATGCAGCACAGAAGTATATACAGTCTCTGACCTTTGCTTTTAAGGCCATAAAACTCTTCTAGTTATAATGACAAATGCCTCAAAGACTGTTCTATTTGGAACACACACTAGCTACAAGGTGATTTGAGCCATCTCTTATTTCTGCCTCTTATAGATTTTCTTTACATTGGAGTGCTGTGATTAGAAAGTTCTCCTACCAGCAATATGCAAGCAAAGGTTGACAGAAGTAAAAGTGACTTAAAAATACCCACTTGCATCTATGAGCTGATTAAGTGTAGAAAATGTTTGTCATTCAAACTTTTGAAGTGAAAGAGAAAGACAGGGAGGGAGGGAAAGTGCTTCAATTCATCCTATCTGTTTAAAACAACATTACACCATCAGCTGTGCAGAAAGCAATTTTTTCTCTGTTACACTGTCTGCATTAAAATCTATTGGACCAATTCTCAGTAAAGCAAGTATCAAGTGAAGTCAATGGCGTGTCACCTTGCAGGAGTAGATACAGATCCATATTTCAAGGTTTGTCTTTGTAATCCTTGTAGCAACACCATCACTTTCCTGCTGAAATTTACCCATTGCCTTTTTAAGCACAAAGGTATGCTTGCCAGCTGTCCTTGTGAAGAGAAAACTGCTTTAGCCCAGATAATTCACCTAGCTCTAAACCTGCATGTTCTTTTTCTCACAGTAACCTGTGATTTTTACTGATCCTAACACATTTGGACCTGACCAGACTAGTTATTCTTGTTATACAATTCTAGTTATTCTTGTTATCTCTATCAGACCAACAGTGCAAATTCAAAAATATTATTAAAAAAGCGAAGTCAACTACTTACATTTATCACACTGTTGTAGCTAAGGCTACGTTATGCTTCTGTTTGGTTCCTCAAAAGATGCATATTGTCTGTCTAACAGTGCTAACAAATTTAGACTTACGTTATGCTTCGTAATGAGTCACTGCATTCCATCCTAGAATGTACAATATTTCATCAGCAGAGGAAAATGCATCTCTTTTCAGTTTTAATTTCCTCCAAGTACTTAAGTTTTGACAATGAATAAATCACAAAGAAGTCCAAAATTTAGCTTTTTATGTAAATGATATATGAATTCCCATATTATATCAGTACAGCATGCAATATATAACTGTCTTATTATAGATAGCATAGGAAGAGTTTATTCTTGTAAAGCGGATTTGAAATAAGTGGAGATCTCTGTAAAATAACGATTCATTAAGATGGCTCTTAATTTCAAGAGCACGCTTTCTACTACCACAACTTCAACAGTGGTCCTGGCCAAAAGCCTGTATTCTCTGTTTGATATGAGTCAATCCCCAGCTGGTCTCACTGTAAGGACCCTTCTAAGAGGCCTGGACAGGAAACCCCTAATAACAAATTACAGATTTTTACCTCCAGAGCTAAATTAATAACCTTGTTAGATGTAACAGCTGATGCCCTCTATCCCTTCTGGAAAAATGGACTCCTCTGTGGTTCCCAGAGAGGGATGTGACAGCTGAGAGTTATGTTTAATGGATTTTCACTTCTATCTTGATCATTCAGAAATATTCCTCCTCTTAATCATGCAGGCTGTTACAATTTTTTCATATTCTTTTTCTGTTGCACACTTTTATTAGACCTGTTTTTCCCCACAAAAATATACAAGGATGGGAATTCCTGCATCAGTCTTTTTTAAGATGACCCTATGCCCTAGCATCTTCACAAAATATAACATTAGCAAACTAAGGCAGGCTGTGACTTAGCAAAGTTCAGAGATAATTCAGGCAGTGAAATCACAGTGATAGAGTGTCAAATGTTTTCTTCTGCACTATAAAGGAAAGCATTCTTTTTGAACTCAGCAAGGACTTTGTAGGACAGGAGGATTATTTGAACCAATTTTCAGCCCACTCTCCTCAAACTGTTCTGTATGTTGGAGGAAAACTGCAGATCTCTTGGATGTAAATTGCAAATTGTTTCCCCCAGTCAGATAAAGGACACACACAAGGTTCTTCTTGTATTTATGTGTCTGGTGGTACTTGAGTCCGTGGCAAACACTTAGTCAATAAGAGCAAACATCAATAGCAATAAAAAAAGCTTGTCTTTCCTTTTCCTCAAAGTCAATGGAATCTGTCTCATGTGATTTACTTGCCCCCTTTTGCAGGTAAAATGGTCCCAGGGCTGGAACAATTCTGTTTGATAGGCACATTTTACAACTATTTAAATGACTGTCAATATCATCATCCATCTTCTGCCATCAGAAGTGTTGTCGTGCTGATGTTTTCTTCTTTATCACATCTTCACTGACCACATGAACATAGGGACTGTGTTGATATCACCTTAATTTCTGTAATTCAGAAATTGCATGGCAATTTAGATGCCATTAAACCCACCCAGCACTGCTACATCTTCCTAAGATCAACTAGTAAGGATAAACAATCTTCAAGATCCACATTAACTGCAATGCCCTTTTATGTTTGCCATTTATTCATTACAGAAGTGGTTTCTGTAACTTAGCTTTGTTTGCTTTAAGAAAGGATGGTTGTCTGGTAACACTGTGTGGTTAATCAAATACCAGATGCCATTTCCCAGCTTTAAATTTCAACTTGACTCTTGAAGGAGAGAAACAGAAGAGAATGAAGGACAGTCAGGACTAACCAAATTCTTTTCAATTTGTCAAAAAATATGAATGATGTTATTCTGTGTCACCTTAGCCTGGCCCTTGTCCCCACTGTACCTTCACACATTTGAATGTCTCAAAAAGAATTCACAAAAGGGAATTTGTTAAGTACAGTCCTGCAGAGCTAAATGGATTTTGGTAGTATTTGTGTGCCATATCCTAGGCATCAGCAAGCATTTCATCAGGCTTCTGAGTAGTTCCCTGTGCTAAATTAAAAGCACTGTGTGGTATATTTTGAAAAGAAAGTATTGAAAGCACCCAAAATACACTAAAAATAGGAAAGGAAGGCAAGGGAGCCCATGAAAACAGTAAAACATTTTAAGAGAAGGTGATATCGGAAGGACAGAAGGGGGAAAAGGAGGTAAATAGAACGATAGCTGGGTAAAAGAAAAAACTCAATGTGAGTATGAATATGGTGACTCATACTAGCAATGCAAGTGATGTCTGTTATATTAATTGCACTGACTTTTGGGGGAGGGTGTGGAAACAGATCCACAAATTTTGTAGGTGCACATAGCAATTACACCACAGCAAAATTTTCCTCCAAAATATTTTTACCAAATCTATTACGTTGAGTGTGTGTTTTCAAGAAAGGATCTGAAGGTAAAGCTCTCAGTGTCTGTGTTAATCTGGCTTTCCTGTTTCATAACAATAAGATCACATTTGTTACATACAGCCTGACCTCCCTGAAATTTTTCACTTTCATCATCTTTGCCTTTACAATTGTTCAACACTATTCATAGGGCTGTGTTCCCCTTCTGGAATAATAAAATCAGTATGATTTTTTTAAAATATCCCTCATCTTTCATTATACACAGGAATGTGATCAAGTCAGAAGTTTTCATTGATCTGAGCCACTATAATGCTTAATTTCCTGTAATGAATCTCAAATAATTGTATCTGTTTTGTCCATAGAACTGAAAATAAATTTTTATATATTTTGAAGGCCAGTAGATCAAAACCAAAGGTATAGCTCATGATTTCTTAGCCTGTCCCAGCTACAAAGTAAAATTACTTCACTCGAGCTACTGTGACAGTTATTGTTCAGTATCCTGTCTGGGATATAAGATGGAATTTCACACTCAATTTGCAGTGGGAGAAATAAAGACGTAGAAATTGCTAATAAAAGATACAGAGAGGATATCAAGTCATGAATAGGTTACAGTAAGTCTTAAAATCAAACAAAAATTAATCTGATAGTAAATAAAAGTACTTCTGTGGGCTTATTGCCAGATGCTGTAAACTCCCTTTAACTGTGAATTTAATTGATGTTCCTTTCCAACATCAATACATGCTGTGAAAGTTTGACAGTGTCCCAGAAAGAGCTCTGAAGAGTCCCAGAGAGCACGACTAAACCTTGAACTTCAGAGAATGACACATTAGAGCAAGAGGCCCAACCTTGTAACCAGGCTTACAACATTATGCTGGTTGAAGATTATTTCTCACAAAGAAAAGTATTAGAGATTCTTGCTTAAAACAAGAGCTGACATTGTGCTTTATAGTAATATATCCCCAGGGTGAGAGGAACAACTGTACCAGCCAAACCAAATGAGCTGAGGTGTTGATGTGGATTGCACCTGCACTCATACATTGTGAAGAAAAGTCTCTAGTCCCTGTCTATAGGGGGAAAAAAAGCTTCTTCATAAAGGTCCTGACTTGCTAATGTGTTAAGCCTGTGCATATTTGCTTAAACCTGTATAAATGCACCAAAATCAGTAGTAATAATGGACGTGCATTTCAATGCCCTATGAAATTTCTGCCATGCTCTCCTCTAACAAGAATTTTTAACAGGTTTTAATTATAAAATAATTTTATTTGTCTAATTTTTATTATTGCTGTTCACTAATTTTCTGATTTTATTACAGTTCATTAGCCTCATCCTTGATATTACTCAATAAAGCAGAGCAATGAGTAACAAGAGTAAATACATGCATGCGTCTTAAAAAATAATGCAGAATATGAAGTCTAGCATATATGTGTGTGTATATGTATATAAAATATGTATATACATATTAAAAAATGTATGTATATATATATATTATATTGTGTGTATATATATATATTTATATATATATATAAAAATGTATCTAAACTCTTGTCCAGAAAGGAAATAATTGGAACCAATACCAAATTTAGTATCACTGAAAATCCTGAAAAGCAATTCAATTTGGAGAAACTGTATGTTTTTGTACAGTCCTCCCAGCCTTGGTTTTTATGTCCTGCAGAAAGGTGTGTCCAGAAAATGCAATACCAGCAATATAACAGAGAAGCTCAAAAATAGTGCATTACCTTTAAATTACATTAGCCATTACACATGTCTGGATAGACAGTAGGATACAGCAACACACTGTGCAACTACAATTACATTTGTAATTACCATTTTCCTGACAGTCATGTGTGTAGCAGGATGCTCTGCCTGGAATGTGGCAAAACAACTCAAACAATGCCATTTTGCAAAGGTATCAGTGGTAAACTGAGAGGGGGTGTCATGCTGCTTTTGGTGTAGAATTATACTAAAACCAGTCTGACTCATCAACCCCAAAGTTAAACACATCAAGGTGAAGATGTGGCAGATACGGTAAATCATCCTTATCTGAAAATGCTGAGCTGGCATAGCTAGCCTGGAGACATATGACTGACAGTCAATCATTTTAAACTCAGAAAGTCCAGTCCCACTTTCAAACAGCAGGTTCTTCTGGAATACCCCTGGGACTGTGTGTGGAGATTCCTCCCCTGGGTGAGGGTGCCCCTCAAGGCTGAGTGAAAGAGATTTGCCCAAGGTCATTGGTGTGGGTGAATAACATCAATCTCTACTTCATAACTGTTTCTTCTTTGCTAGACTTACTGTAATGGCTTTAATATAGGAGACTGTAGCATACTATACTGTAAAAGCAGTTTCAGCTTCTATGTTGTGTAGTAAATAATTTTGATTAAGATCTTTTTGTCTAATCATTTATCATAGTAAGTCATTCATTTTTATACAAATATATATGGTTTGCCATCCTTAATCCTACAGGATAAAGTTAGACAGAGGTTCAATCACACTTCTATAATTCCTTAGACTTGAACCACTGACAAAGTCTGGGTCTGGGATTGGATCCAGCTGCACACAGGCTCCCCTCTGACAAAGAGTTTAGAAAGCAATGGGGTCCTTCCTGCACCTCGTGTCTCAGTGGGTGGGCTTCTGTAATCAACTTGTCTGAAGCTCCCTCTCCACCCACGACAATGTGATACTATTTTTTGATTTATCTGTGACAGATTTAATGTGTTGGCAGATACAACTTTCATGCTCATGACAGCTTTGCATGTCAAATCTCAAAAGTAGTTAGTTGAAGTTCTTGGTTTATTGTTGCACATGAGCTGCTGTTTTGGACTTTACTTACTACATAGTAAAAATTCATAGGCTGGCAGGTATTTCTAAAATATGTATACAAAGGATTCAGTTGGAGACTGTATTCTGACACAGTTCAGTGGGGTTTTTTCCTACCTTTTCTCTGAACTAGTTCATAGTCTAATATGAATTGAAATGTCAATACCTTGTATGACATTTACCTTGGCCTAGCAGGGGATCAAGAATAAAATAATAAATGGATTTTCTTCCTGTTCAGCCAGTCTATGCAGAATGAAGTTTATATTTTTTGCAAAGATTTTTTTTAAAGTACAGATTTTGCTTATTTTTTGAAAGTGCTTTTTCTAGTTTTTGCAATGATTCCCTGGACCAAGAAGTAATAGCTGCAGAGGCATGGGCATTACAGTATTCCTAGAAGCACCCACACTAAATCACCTTTCCTATAATAAAATGCTGAAAGAGCTGGTGCTGTTCAGACTGAAGAAGAGAAGGCTCAGGGGGAATCTGATTAATGTGTACAAATACCTGAAAAGAGGGTGCAAGCCAGGCTCTTCTCAGGGGTGCCCAGTGGCAGGACTGAAACACACGAGGCTCCCTTTGAACACCAGAGAACCCTTTTTCACTGGGAGGGTGGCAGAGCACAGGCACATGCTGCCCACAGAGGTTAAGGAGGTTCCCACCTTGGAGATAGTCAAAAGCCATCTGGACATGGTCTTGCACAAGCAGCTCTAGGCAACACAGCTTGAGCAAGGGGGTTGGACCAGACAGTTCTCTTCCCACCTCAGACACTTCTGCAATTCTGTGATTCTGTGAAATCTGTCAAGATGAGCTCTGTTTCATAAGACATCCAAACCAACACAACAAACCTGAGGTCTTTTATAGAACCTTTACCTATAAACCTAAATATCTTTGATTATATGCGTGAGACAAAAGGAGAGAAGAAAAAGAACAGAGGAGGAAAACATAAACTAATGGGTTTTGAGTCACAGCGGAAAAACACCATATAAAGACAAACGGCAACCCCATAAATTAGAATAATATAATTTTTAAATATTTTAAAAGGTTTTTTTAAACATTCAGGGTTTCTTTTTCCTGACTATTAGTAATAAATAAATAGACATCTGTGGATACTAGGAATGATGTTTTATGGCTTTCAAGGGCAAAATAAAGTTGCACTTACTAAAGAATAAGTAGAAATAAAACAAAAATTCAAGCATGAAGATAGCCAACTGCTCAGTGATTTAATTTCTAGAAATGTTCTGTATTTAAAATTTAATTCATCTGAAAGATTTTTTGCTTTGTTTTGTTTAATTACCAGCATGCAAATTCATTATTACAGCATCCTACTAATGATGGAGGATACACCGTCCTTTTACGCATATCCCTTTGTTACCCATTCCTATGAAGGGCTGCATTTCAAGAACTGTAATGACCAGTGAGATAACGTACTTATTTTAAATTGTTTACTTAATTTGAAGCTCTATAAGTCTCCAGAAAGGCAGCGTGCCTAACTGAAAGCTTGCAGCTGCAGGATGACACTGGGCACACCCTTCAGTTGCATTGAACAGTATCAATGCCTCCTCTGTACACATTTGGAGAGCTTATTCTACAAAACATGTAAGGATGGTTTCAGAGGGTGTCCCGTGAGCTAAAGTTGATAAATTGTGTATTACTTTATCTGGTAATATTTCATTCCTGATCTGCGCTGTCTGTGATCCTCTCCTAGTAAATGTGGAGCTTTTACACTCCCTAGGCAATCTGTCTGCTGCTGTGCCCTCTGAACTCACATTTTTCTTGGCAACAGGCAAGCAAACCTGAGTAAAAAAGAACATATTCCTACCTCTGCCAGGTAAGACTAGGAAACACTTTAGCAGGTCCACAGGAACTTCCAAGAGATTTCATTTTTAAAACCAATTAGGAAGCTTGGATTTGGGGGGAATTGGGGAAAGCAGTGGAGCATGCAAGCAAAAAAACGTAGCTTTTAGATCCTCACCAGCATTACAGAAGCATACAGCTGCAAGTTGATGGTGTGTATTAGACTATCTTATGAGTAAAAATGGCATGCCCTTAAGACATATTTGCAATGAGCATGCTGCTTAATAATTTTTAATTTTGTTAATACCTGTAGCGGCTAGGTAGAACGTATTCTTCTTATTACTGGGTGGATGGGCTTTTTCACTCTTTCCCCTATTCCAATCCAACATGTCTGGCCATAGATAATCAGGATAGAGCTAACAGAGCCCAGTCTGAAGTCACTTGGGATCATTCCCGAGCGAGCCGCGAGCTCCCGCGGCTTTGGGAGCGGCAGGAGTTACCGTCGGTGCGCAGCGCCCTCGTGTGGCCATCCTCGGAACTGCGAGCGAGCGGGCGCGGCGCTGTCACCCTCGCGGGCGGGGATGGGGACAGCGACCATTCCCAAGAGCCGCCGATTTTCCAGCCTCTCTTTCTCCCAGCCTAAAAGAGGCATTAATAAAAATAAATCACCAAAGCCATTAAACCTAATTGTTTATTAGTGCCAGTTTTTATTTTATTTAATGGCCTGCTAGTACAAAGCACAAACTAGCAGATTATCCAAAACCTGCTGAGATATTGTTTTGTTATGTCCTAATAATCACTCTTCTTGGTAAATCTGATTAAAAGCCACAGTAGATGACAGAAACATTTTCAGTGCTCTTGTTTCCTATAGCAAGAAAAGGATTTATACTAAGAACTAATACATGGGGTGGGCTATTATAGGGTGAAGATACCAGGAAAAACTTCATACTCTGATCTAAATCAGCAAGGCAAGACTACTTTCAAGGAAGCATAAGCAAGGCAAGGGCAAATTGTCTGGAGGCTGCAGCCACCCAGCGGTTCAGGCAATGGCTTGGGTTATGTGGCTCCTCAGAAGTTCTTCTTTGGCCTTAATTCACTGTGCAACAGTGAAAACAGATTTAGTCACAGCTCTGGATAATTACCTGAATTAATGAGACAGTCCCACAACTTAAAAATGCACAAATACACAACAGAGATATTTATTTCAAACTAATATATCCATTTAAATCAAACCCTGGTAAGAGTCTACTTACAGGGCATCTGCAGACTCCCTGGCTGGGAAGGAGAGGGTGTGTGTGCTCAGGACACAATCGCATCCTCGTCTGTGGAGGCACCTCCTGAAATCAGTCGCGATTAGGGACTTCTTTAAACAACAAGCAAAAACAGCAAGACCACTCCAGTTTCCAAGATTCTCACACTAACCATCCTCTTCCTTTCACTCTGGTGTGAGCAGCTTTTTTCTGGTCCAGCTGTATTTAGTTCTGAGTTGTTCAGTGGCATCAGTGATTAACTCTGAAGGGATTCAGCTCCAATAACCACACTGTCTGTTTGCCTTGATTCAGACACGAGCAAAGCAGCAAACAATTGGAAAATATACTCAGGTTTTCAAAGGGAGTCAGATCTCTCTGCCAAAAGAAACAAACAAGCAAACGAACAAAAAAGACCGTCTTAATTCATCCTTCACTGGGTGCACGGAATTTTATTTAAAAAATACCGAACAAACACAAAAAATCCCAAAACCCCCACATCTGAACAGACTGCCTGAAAAAGCTCCAGAGCCCCTTTTCTGCATGTTTCGCTGCTCCACACTGTCTGTTTCTCCTGCTATATCTGCTTTTACTACACACACTTTGCCATTAATTACTAGCACAAAGCAGTACAGAAATGTAAATGTGCAGTCATTTGGGGAGAGGGAAAGGAAATGGAGCTATGTAGGACATCCCAGTTATTCATGGTCTCTTGAAAAGCTCTGCTCTCAGTTACCACAGACAGAATTTGTCACCTTAGGGCAATGATGAAACCTGCTGGTTCTGGCAGAATTCAGGCACCTCCATCAGGCTCTTCTCCATTAAAACAAGCAGTTTCTGTATGTAAATCAGGAGAAACCTGTGAGATTTGTCAATTCCTACACCCACGGAGATGACCAGAACATATCAAACTGCATTGATCTGAAGACTGCTGCTTCATGCAGAGCACTATGCAATCTCCCTAGAGGCTGTGTGGAGCAGAATACCAGTAGCACCAAAATCAGACACAATTCATAGTTGTTTTCAATACTAAAGTTTTATAGAACAGATAAAATGCCTGTTTGAAAAACTGAATTTGTCCATCATTCCTCACTTTGTTGTAACATTTATTACACATATAAACCAGTGCAGTATCCTCAAAAACCTACAAATTTTACATAGTGTCATGTTGTAACAATCTTTGAACAATTTAGAGCAATAGTATATCTGAAGGCTTGCAATAAGGACAAGTTTATGAAACTTAGTATTTTTTCTGCTGTTACAGAACAAAGAGGAAATATCTCAGATATAATTGCTAAACTGTAATAGAAAATGCTTCCAAACAATCAATCTGGATAATACATCTATCTTTTTATAATATACATACCAAATTCTACAAATATTTTACAACCTTTTGCTTTAGTATGACATATATTTTTAAAGGTAAAATTAATACATTATATGAATTGACGAACTTGTGAAGCCCAGTATATCATAATTCCCAAAACTGAAGAAGCAACCTGCAATCACTTTAGATTCTTCACTTTCTAGAGCATATTTTTAGATTTCTTTAAATGCAAAAATGAGAAGTCTACCTCTCTAAATGTGACTTATAATTTTGGTACACATTGTATCGTTCTTGCTTATTTATACATCTTCTCCAGGCATCTTAAAAAAAAAGTTCATAATTAAGCTGAGTGTAAATACAAGTCTCCAGTACTGTTACATTTATTGTAAGTATTTGTGATTTTTGTTGTGTGATTTCCCCTTATACTACCACTTTCTCTAGGAACATGCTTAAAGAAGTTCTTCTTGCAGTTTTCTCTGGAGACTTCTGCAGATGGATTTGGTGAGTCTATTCAACAACCAACCAAAAGGTGTTAAACATAACAGAGCATGACAAAGATATCAACCTCTTAGACTATTTAGCTTATAACTGAAACTACAAAGCTTTAGTTTATAAGTATCAGTGTTGATTGCCACAGCTGGTAATGAAGCATGAATGTTCACTTCTCTTGTAAAGTCTTGAAAATGTCAGAGGAAATAGAAAATACTTGTTTATCTCTACAGACAGATTTCATCAGCTGCACAGGCTGGTTAACTACGGATGCTGGGTTGCTTATGAACTGAATATTCTCAAAAAGAAATTGAAAGCAATCCAGGAAGTCATCAAGACATCAGATACAAAACCCATAGGTCACAAGAAGCTGGTGCAGAGCAGGAAAATCTATCAAAGGCATCTCTGCATTCCTCTAACCACTAGAAATGCTGTCTGTACAATCTGTATTCTACATATATGTTCATGACACATAAAGAAACACCTTCCTTTTCATTCACTTTTTCAGAACTGGTATTCACAGTACTGAGAGATTCTCTAGCAAAGAAAGGAGACCTCTGTAGAAGGATATTTTGGTCTGCTTCTCATTGCTAGTCAATAGACTGCCAGAAAATAAGATGATCATATTAATTGCAACTTTCTTACTGAAAATGTATGTAAGCTTTGAGACAGTGTGGAAGATCCCAAAAGATTCTTGTAAGACAATTTATGGAGTTGCAGTCCCTCCTTCTTGCCTTCACTCCTCAAGGAAAACTCACATCCAGTGCTGCAAGTCAGTGGGACCAAATGAGTTCTTGCATGCTCTGGCATGGGCCCAATTTGTGTTTCAATTTACCACAGTGATAAGCTGATTATTTTTGTTTATTTCTGCTTTACATTACAGCAAAACAGAGTAGAACACTGGAAATTCTTTTCAATCTGGTGCCAAACAAGTTCAAAATCTGACAGGCAATTACTTTTGGGGGACAAAAGTAAACAAAGAAACAGGAATGTTTCATGCTTTGTTATACATCTTTAAGTTCATTTATTTGCAATATAATATGTGCTTAAAAATCTTGCTCTGACTAAATAATTTTTTATTCCCACTACTGACTTAACTCCTGCAGAGCAGGCTAGCTCTCATGTCTGATCAGAAACTCAACCTCAGATCTTAAAAGCCATCTGGAAGAAGAGTGTAATAACCCAGCAATATTTCAAGTGAGGTGGGAAATCCAAAAAATTCAGAGTACTTGAAGAGAAAATATCATCAAAAACTCCTAATCAGATCTGAGTATATCTGATTATATTCTTTATCAGCATAGTAGCACAGCTATATAGTGGATTTCCAGAGGTCTGGTGCATGAGGTGGAATCGTGTTCCTTTCCTTAATACTGTCCTTTCCAAGGAGATACACCAGATTTCACTGATTACATAAGAGAGTTGAGATACATAAAAATGGAGAGGTTTGTTGGCGGGTTTTTTCAAATCTGTTTATTAGAAGTCAGTAAAATAAATATGTTGCTTAATGTATCATTCCTGTGGGCTGAAGTATACAATTTTATACTCTATGTTAGATTGTTAGCAAAACCAAATATTTCTGGAATTAGTAAATAAAGACCCTCTAAACACAGAAATATGAATAGAACGGCCCAGGGTACCCTAGAAATAAGAGAAATTTACTGTTTTAACGCTTGAGTATTGAGAGCATGGTTGGAGTAGACAAATTTTCACAGAAACTTCTGTCATTAGACTAAATAGCCAGAAGTAAAATGTATCACCAGCAGCTTCTGGGTTTTTTTCTCATTTTGCCCAAAACCTAACAGAAATCTAGCCAAAATGATGAATTGTCTAAACTTTAAAGAGTTTAAAAGTAACAAAACAAAAGTAACAAAACTGAGAATGCACAGTGTGAGGAGGGGAAGGGACAGATGGTACACCTTCAGGCTTGGGCAGATTCCCATCAAAAAACCAAATGTGTTATCACTTTGTCATGGGTGTGTCAAGAGGCGTCAAGAGTTTGGTGAGTTAAACACCTTCAGCATATGCAAACAGAAGAGATAATATAAAATAAACATAACAGATTATGCCTTGCTAGTTAGTTATACCTGAATTCCAGTGGTGATCTCAGCAGGATTTCATTCCTGCATGGAGTTTGGTGAATTTGTTACCATACAGTCAAAGCTCAAGGGCTTTCTTCTCATCCCTTCATACCTGGAACGACACTTCAGAAAGTTTTGTTCAAAGGTGCTGTTTGTCTGCTAGGGAAAAAAAAAAAAAAAGAAAAGAAAGGAAAAAAGACAACAGGAAAAAGAGAACTGTGTACAAGGGAGAAAAAGTATTATGGTCACTTCAAAATCACTCATCTCAGGGCAGGTAGTTATATTCTTTTAAAATGCTCCTTTTCCTACTGTTTCTTACCAGGCTAATTGCATAAAAGAGTTATATTTCTGGCCTATTGCAGCTGGTACTTGCTGTCAGTATAGATGCACTGGATAAATTCCCAGAGATCATCTGTGACTGTCCAAACAGAAATACAGCAAATAATACCATTTGCTTTCTGCTTCCTTTTTCCTCAGCTGTGAAAATTACATTTTCTTGGAACATTATTGTACAAATTCTGAACTCAACATGACTTCCAAGGTCTTCATAAGTGTTATTTAGTCCAGCGGGTTTCCACAAAGAAGATTCAGATGGGTGCTGTACTACATTCTTAAAAATTACTAAAAATGTGTACGGGAAAATAAACTATTTAATAGACGAGATCATTTGGCACAAAGTTGTTTCCACATAACTTACAGGAGTATTTGCTGTTATATTTTAGTTATATGTCATTCAGAAGTTGCAGAAATGCTCTTGCTGATAGTAAAGCCCTTGTACTTTTGGCACCTTGCAGCATATTTCTCTACTGGATCACAGCCTGTGTACACATTCATAAGACAGACCTCTTAGTTCTGACAACTGTTTTGATAAGCCTTTTCTCATGATAATGGTTAAAAAATGCTTTCGTCATTCCAGTTAAGGGAAATATCTTGGTTTAGATGCTGGATCAGGCAGCAGTTTGATTCATTCAAATGTCATTTTATCTTCAAATCAATTTCAAGTCAGCGCAGTTATTAAATGCTTCCGCTATGTACTCTCTTTTTCCAGGAAATAAATATTCTTCCTTCCTGTTAGAAGAGCTGCTCCTTTCAGCATCTTCAGAAGCAGCCTGGGGAGAAAATAATACAACACCCTTTTCCCTTCACAGCTTGCTGAGGTATTTTAGGTGTGATGCTCAAGTTGCTTACGACTGTGACTTCTTTCAATGCGTAGTGTTCCATACCACCACTGCTATTTAAATTACATCTCATTTGCTGCCAATTCGAACATTCACACTGATGATTCAGACATTCATCTGAACATCCTTCAGGAAGTAGAAAATCACAGGTGAGCACAGTTGTACAAAGCAGGGTTACAGAGAAATCAATCACAGATGCATGCAAAGGTGGGTCACCGCCTATCACACTCGTAGCAGCATATAATAGCAAAGAGGAAATGGTGCTTAAAGTCATTTTAAGCACTGCAGTTAATGGCATTTGCCATAATACATTGGATCTGAAATTTCAGAGTGGGATGCTGCTGTACTGGCTGTATTTTAACCACTAAAGTCAAATGTCAGCCCTTCATCTGCAATCAAAGCAATGACTACAATGCTCCTGGCTGAGCAAGTTTCAACCAGCTGATCATAGGGAGCAAATTTTAGTGTTCATTGAGCATAATCCCACTAGTTATTTCTTGCCATTCCTACAACACTCACTATTCTACTAATTCTGAAGTGCGTGTTCGTTATTTTCAACAGACTGATGATGTGTGTAAGTCAAATATTCACTGTGGTACTTGGTGCTTATTTGGCTTCAATATATGAAACAGCACTTATATTAATAAGCTAATTCTTCCATATGTTAATTCATTAATTTTTTTAAATCACGAGTTCTCTCCATGACTCACCCCTTTTGTAATTTTGATTTTTCATTTTATATTATGCTATTTTTACTTCACTGAAAGAATACCAGATACTCTTTATGGATTCCTTGTCTTCTCAGATATTGTAGCAACTTGGCTCTGTGAGGAAAAACTGTGATGAGGCAAATAAAAATACTCACACTTAGCACTGAGTCTGAAGTTTTAAACTTCTCACAGAGGATTGAAATCATTACTGGTGTACAGTGAGAAGCATTCACAATGAAGTGAGAGAAAAAAATGCAGTCTAAAGTGCTGGAAAATAGGTCACCTTCACTAGACAACATAAAGGACCTGCAATGCAAAAAAATTTTCTGAGAACTCAGCCCCCTGTTGTACAAAAAGAGATGACACCATGAAGAAAGAGAGTACACCTGAAACCCAGCAACACATTGTCCGTCCTGCAGAACAGATGGAAGGGACATCACTTTTCCATCTGGCCCAGCTTTTATGTAGTCTGAGGCTGGCACCACTGCTTAAGCACCACAAAAACATAGCCCCAAAGTGCACAGCACTTTTATTACAAGGTTGGTTCTTTACTAAAGGAAATATGAATGTTTGTATCCTTTTCAGGTGGAGGGAAAATAGATTTTTCTCAATCTTATATCCTTTTTTTTTTCATTCTTAAAAACAGTAACTCTCTTCCAAATAATTTTGAAAGGTGGTTGTTTCATTTTCAGATTGTGTTAACGGGCACTCACCTTTGGCTAATAAGCAAACATTGAAGCAAGAATGCCAGCTTCCAACTTGCTTCCATCTCGTGCATTAATACAGGCAAAATTCAACTTTTTGAAGCCCAGAATATGTGAAAACTGAAGAATATATGAAAATGTTACATCAACGAACTGTTAAAGTTAATAGTATTAATTAACTTCTAAATTTAATTGGATAATTAGTAAGGATTTTTCCAATAAATTTTACCTGTAATGACTAATTAATGTTTTTGAGAAATCTAATCAACAAAGTTGGCAATGCCTGTTCTAAACTACTGAAATTGTTGTGTGCCTGATATCTGAGACATATGTAATCTCTTTTCCTGCAGAATGCATATTTACCTCTATTTTGTTCAGTTAAAGTGTCTCCTTTAATCTTCTTGCTCTGGCACTAAGATATGTTCACTAAATGTCTGTTCTTTAACGGCTTTACCATAAATAATTCAATTAATTTAGCAAAACCATGATTTTCACATTACTCTCTAAATTTCTTATAGAAAGTAATGTATCTTGGCACCATAAAAAGTACTCCTAAGATTAAAGAAGTATTAAAAGATAGCTGGAGTAGCTGCAATGCTCACCACCCCATGTGAGCAGTAGTAAATGGACCCTTACACCTAAGTTCACTTCTAAGATATACAGGTTCTCATTTGAGAAATCTTTTTTTCCTTTCATCCCCAGGTTTGAAAATATGTGCGTTGGTTAGATATTTTACATAAGATACTGACATTTCTTTCTAGCAATTGGGATTATACTTACATCATTCATTATACTGTATTGCAGGCGATGATATGCTGTTAAATACTGATTTTGTGGGTACCTTAAAATACAGTATAAAAGGTCTTACAAGGATATTGACTGTCTACTTTTCAAGAACATAACCTTAATATATCAGTACATTATTGTTTTATTGTTCTTTTTAATCTGTATGAATGTTTTCTCTCATATAAATTACATTCATTATTATTTGCTTATGCTTATGTCCAAACTCCTGCTCCTTAGTTTTGCTGCTTAACTTATTTTTATACATAGGAATTAAGAGAGCTTTATCTAAATTTTTCCAAAGTACATTTGGGCTCTCTATCTTCAAACCATCATTGCCATAAGCCTCAGTACAAATGATAAGTACTTTAGCACAACAAATATAAATCTGGATCATAAACAATTTTTAGAACTATACCATAAACTTGTGCATATTGTGAAAAGTTCTGCTTAAGCCCACCTACCAATAAATAACTGTTTTATTTTCTAATAACAGTTAGTTTTAAATCTTTACAGACATTCTGCTTCAGCCAAGGCTGCAGAAGTCGGAAAACCCCGTGGGTGCAGAGCAGTCATTCCTAAGCAGGTTGTGGGAATGCTAGTGTGAATGTCAAGGCTCACAGCAGCATCCAAAACTCAGTTGCTCCCCTGCAGCATTTCTGCAGATTTTATGTGTTGTGGTTAACAGAACAGGACTGCAACATTTGCAAGCAAGCGATTTTGCAATAATAGCTGCACAAAAAAGTTTACATAAGGAGGAAGAGAAAGGCCAATAAACCTATCTATAGTTTTGAAAATTCATTTCTGTCAGTATTTCCTCACTGACATTTTATGCCATTTTGAAGTCTTGCTGACCCTGGAAAGGTTTATTATTTGAGAAAAAGATTAATACAGATTACAGCAAAGCTGACTATTTCTGACACACATTGAATTATTTTCAGCACATAGAAAACAAGGAGGACTGACAAGTACCACCAGTCAAATTACTGATTAAATTGTTGACATTGTTCAGTAAAGACTGTTTAATAAAGACTTTATGAAATATTTAATATTTTATGGAATCTTTTCTACAGGATCCTTTCACTAAACTGATATTAAGCTTTATCCATCTTGGATCCACTCTATGAAAAGTTTTTGTTATAAGAACGGAAGAAAGGAGGAAACTTAAATTACATTTTGCGTATCATCATCTATATTTAACACAAATATTTCTGTAGAGGTATTGCTGTAAAGACAATCAGAAATTTATGAATACCGGAAGTACCAACAATATGCTTAAGAAAAGAGAAACCGGTTAAGGTAGAAAAGCTAATTTAGCTGAAGCAATACAGGGTAGATGTTGAACAGTACCCTCAGCTTTTAATTAGGCAATGAGACAGATGAGATCAGGTTCAAGGTCACGTTGGACAGAGCTGTAATCATCCTGGTCTAGTTGAAGATGTCCCTGGTTATTGCAGGGTGCTGGACTAGGTGAGCTTTAAAGGTCCCTTCCAACCTAAGCATGCTATGATTCTATATAGAATAATATGATGGACAGACAGTAATGTGGACCGATTCCATCATGAATCTGATAATGAAGAATTGTATCATCTTACCCAAATATGAAATGAGTCAATATTTTCTGGGGTTTGATGCTTTCTACTACATTGTACTTGGGGCTTTTTCTTTTATAATTGATAATATTAACGGGTTAGAAATCAGTCAATCAAAATTCTTAAAATAGGTCTTGCGGATAAGATTCCCTGGTAAGTGTTTAATTAAGGTCTCTTTTCTTACATCTGTTATTTCCTGTGATGCTGAAGGCTATTCCTGGATCATTAGTATAATTCCTGAGTGATAATCATTAAGTGTCCTTTTCCATTTCAAGACTTTGCTGATATCTTGAAACAAGAACAGAGACCTATTGCACAAATTAGTTAACAGGTCTTGTGTTGGTTTCAGGAGAAAGGAGGTAGTGGAAAAATGCTGAGGTTCACAGCAAGATGTTTTTACAAAAACTAAACAACAGCAGGGGTGTGAAGGGAGAGTAGGGTTGTCATCTAATACCACTGAGACAACAAATTGATGTTACACATATATTTGTACTCCAGGCCTGATGGGCTTCTCAGCTTACAGCTGCTGTGCTCAAATGGGGGCACAAATGGGTCTCAGGTGGGATATGTGACAATGAGCAAATGATCTCAGCTTTAAAGAGTCCCAAATAAAACTAGTGTAATCCCACTGGTGCTTATAACCAGCCACTTTTTGACATTAAGCCAACTAATTCACAGATAACACAACCAACCAGGACCAGTGATTGCCTGGTGCAATTAATTTCATAATGTAATTCGAGTCCACACCAGCCCAAATATAAGATCCCAGAGAGATACTCACCCCTTCTTCTCTCTGCACCAATAGAAAAACTTCAGCAGTACCAAGAAGCCAGTCCTATATTTTCAGATAAAGAAAAGTTGATATTTGTGGAAGCATAGCCTCCTGCTGTTAGCAGTATAGGAAAATCAAGGATTTGCTGGAAGAAAGGAAGCTTGCTTTGAAAATACACAACTGAGACCATGATGATTTAACAGTTCAGGAGACTGAAGCTCCCATTTTTTTCCCTTGTGAAACTACAGAAAACCCAAAGTTGTAAGAGTTCATGTTCAAAAAAATCACCCTAGAAAGCAGAAGCCACCTCCTGGAAACATCATTTCTTTTCACATGTCTGCAGAGCACAAGAACCATGTGGTGACACTGAACTTTGTGAGAAACATGATATTCTAGCATTATCCTAACATAGCCCGTTGAAAAGAGCTGCTTTTCCTCCTTGGACCTAAATAGATCTGTACAAGTTACTGAAATTAAGTCTGCACAGCATTAGTTATTTGTTAATGCTCATTGCTGCTGCTGGCGCTATTAATGCTATATTTCCATTAGAAACTGGTGCATTTCCTTCCATAAGCTTATATTCACAATTAAACTGGAAATAGCCTTTAATTTTTCACAAGGAACTAGAGATGATAACTGGATTTTATTAAAATAAATCACTCACAGCTTTTAATGCAAATGCATGGGTAACATCAAAGACGCTGAAAAGCTTCTGAAAGAAATAATAATAAAACAATGAATCGGTCTCACAAGTTTAACTGGCAACTTTTCCCCAGCCAGAGGGCCTGTTCTACTAAAACATGGCAAGTACATAGCAACAGAAAAAGAATAAAGAGAATTTTCAAGAGGTGACTGCCAGATCAACACCACAAGAAGTTACTGAGTTTGATAAAGAAATGAGACATCAAGGGTGGAGGGACTACAGAGTTGCCTTTCCTCTATAATTATCAGAGAGGGCAAAATGTACTACAGGGGGATACAAACCAGGGTAGCTTGCAGGTAGAGTAGTGCTGTAGCTGCAGTTTAAGACCCAGTTTAATATCCCAATATGATGAAAAAAAGTCTACAAAAAAAGAGAAAAATTAAAGGAAGGATAAAAGAGGCAAAACTTCAGAAAGCTGCAGGTGAAGACCAAGCCACCAGAGGGGTGTTAAACTTCTGTGATGATGAGCTCATCATTTGAGATTCACAAATATAAGTCAATGCCAGCTGACATTTACTGGTATTTACATGCTTTACTGAGCTTTCTGATCTCAAACTCCAAAATCTGATTCTTTCACACACTTCATGTCTTTCATCTTTTCTTATTTTTTCTTCATTTCTCCTCTCTAATGATTCCCATTCTACCAGTAACCATTCCATTTTATAAACCTGCATTTCAAAAACAAATATAGATCAATACTGGAGAAAAAAAAAGGAGACATCTACAGGGCAACTGTCAATGATCAGAACTTTACAAAAAATGTAACAAGATATAGGAAGACATATAAAATTGCTAAAATACGTGAAATATTGACATCATTAAATAAACATTAATGGCTATTTTCTTTACTCTTGCCTATCCTTAAACCAGGCAAAGAGTTTGTGTTGATACAGAGCTTCCAAAATATGCTGACCATATTTACATGATGAATATGTACACCTGTTTTTTACTCTCTTAAATGAAAAGAATGGAGTGAATTATTTTGTCACTGGTATACTAAGACATTAAATTCACACTGTTCTATAGCATTAGGTGCCAAAAAATTTTCTGAGACTTCTGAGATAGACTTTGGTTTTCTATTGTTTGAAGATCAGAGAATCCTGACAGAGACATGGAAAAGCTGTCATTGCAAGACCACTTGGTGATCTTTGAACATCCATCATGACTGAGAAAGGTGCCTGAGGAAGAGAAGAAAGCATTTGGCGCTCCTGTCTTCAAGAACAGTAAATAGACCCAGAGAACCTTGAGCCTTGGAAGGTGATGAAGCAAGTAATACTGCAAGCCATATGAATAAGTTCATCAAGAGTAGTCTTTATAGACCCATCACTGGAAAGTGATGCTTGACCAATCTATTGATCACCTTCTGTAGTGAAATGGCTGGCTTAGCAAATGAGGAGAGAGCAGAGGATAGTGAGTACTTTGACTTCAGAAAAGCTTTTGGCACTGCTTCCCATAAAATTTTCAGAGAAACTGGTGAGGTTTTCACAAGATGGGCAGACAGCAACAAGTGGAAAACAAAGCAAATGGACAGGCCCAGAGAGAGGGTAGTTGGTGACCCATAACATAAACTCTAGTCTGGGCAGTAGCTAGCAGTGTATCCCAGGGGTCAATCCTGTTCAATTAATGATTTAAACAATGCAGCAGAGCACAGCCTGAAGAACTGCCATGAAGAACTGCATTGAGACTACCAAGTCTGATGCAAAGTAGAGATTAGGTAGTGGGCAATGAGAGAGACTGAAAACTGTCTGAGGTTTTGAGCTCTATAGGTTGGGATCAGAAACCCAAAATCCACCTGGGAGTCACTAACTAGTGGCATACTCCAGGGATTGCTACCGGGCCAATCCTGTATAACTGCTTCATTAATGACCTGGATGATGGAATAGAGTGTACCCTCAGCAACTGCACAGATGATATAAAACTGAGCCGAGTAGCTGATATGACAGAGAGTCATCTTGTCATTCAGAAGGACCTCAACATGGTGACGAAGTTGGATGACAGAAAATTCATGAAGTTCAACAAACACCAAACCAGAGGACAGGAATAGCCTCATGCACCAGGAGAGTATGGGAGTTGACCAGCTGCCAAGAGGCTTTGCAGAGAGCTAGTGGTCCTTCCTGACCACAAGGTGACAATGAGGGAACAGCAAAGGAGGTTAGAAGTGACATTAGGTCTGTTGGGAAAAGCGTTTCATGCAGATCAGGGAAGGCACTGATGAGACCACATCAGGATTGTTGAATCTAATACTGGACTCCTCAGTCCAGAAGAGGCATGGACATATGAAAAAGTCTAGAAAAGGGTCACAAAGATGACTAAGAGAAGTCTTCATCTTTCTTATCCACATGTATATACATATATGTGTATATATATGTATATATTACATATATACATATGAAAGGGAATGAAGAAAAGGAAGTCAGACTGTTCTTGGTGACGCTCAGTTGACCCTAAAAATGCCAATGGAGACCAATCCAGAGAGGAAATTCCATTTAAATGTGAGAAAAATCTTTGTCACCATGGCTGTTTTGGAACATTGGCACAGGTTAGTCAGAAAAGATGTGGAGTCAGCAACCTTAGAGACATTCAAAACAAATCCAGACACAGCCCTTAGTAATTAGCTCTAGTTAACTCTACTTTTGGCAAGAACATTCAACTAGACCATACCCAAAACTCCCTTCCAACCTCGGTGGTGCTGCGATTCAAAGTATAAATATCACATACTAGTATTTTAGATTTTCAGAACTAGAACACGTGACTTAAAAGAAAGCACCAGGAGATGAAGTTTATTTCTACTTTGCTACTATTGTATAATAGTCATAAAATATTTGTGTTAATAAATGATTTTAAATCTTGGGGTTACTTATTTGTATAATGTGTTACAACCACTTTTGTTTTAGCCCACCAATACTGATTTTCAATTTTCAGTTTCTTTTTAATTTCAGAAGCAGAGAATTTTCTGCTTATTTGAGACCTGCTCAGGTGGATATACACCAATATTACCAGGGAACTTGATGAAAATAAAGAAATAGTGCTGTGGCTAAAAAAAGATTATGTGTTTTTTCTAAAAAATAAAACCTTATAAGCTTGCCCTGCAGTTAAACTGCCATAGCAAACAGTAATAGTCCATTCACATCTATTACAAGAGGAGTATCACCTGCAGTTTTATTGACTGTCAAAAAACAGGTCCTATTTTGTGAAACAATAAAAATCAAATTTAGTGTAAAATCTCCCAAGGTTGTAGCCTGTAACCTTATAACATCAGAAATGACAGCAGTAAGCCTTTTTTTTCCTCCTTTTTTCACTTCAGACTCCAAAATAAACAGAGATTATATTCCAGAGCAGGGAGTACTGCAGACACAGACATATTACCATGCAGAGGCACAACAAAGGTACGAACAAATGCTTTCAATTTGTTTTTCCTTTGTGCTCTACACCTCTAGCCAACACAGAAAGGCACAGCCTGTTAGTCTAACACTCACAGGTAAGTTTTAAGGACTAAATAAAGTATAAAATATTAACAACACAATATAATTTTGCTTTTCCCAGTTTTTGATGTTTCACCACTTGCATTCACATGAATTATTATGCAAACACAGTGAAATAACATATGGGAAGTGCAATTGAACTCCTCAAGTACAGGTCAGTGTATTGGGTTTCCATGGCAAAGTTTTAGTCTAGGAGGGGCTATGGGAGGAGGCTTCTGTGAGAATCTGACAGAAGCTTCCCCCTTGTCCAACAGAGCCAATGTCAGATGGCTCCAAGACAGACCTGCTGCTGGACAAGACTGAAACCATCAGCAATGGTGGCAACACCTCTGGGATAATGTATTTAAGATGGAAAAATTGACCTGTGCAGCAGTAATTGCATCCAGAGAAAAGACGAGTGAGAACATGTGAGATACAGACCTGCAGACACCGTGGTTAGTGAAAGAGGAGGTGGAAAAGTCGCTCCAGGTGCTGGAGCAGAGATTCCCCTACAGCCTGTGGTGAAGGGACCTATACAGAATGCATGGAAGGACCAGGGAAAGAGTGAAGGTAAATGTATCCTTGATATTCTGCCTTCCTTCAGTACTATTGATAAGGTTCAGATTGGGTAATGGGAGCTCCATTATCCTAGATCTTGAACATTCTTCTCTGAATAAGAAGTCAGGAATGAGTTTCCAGAGGTAAAATATTTGATAGGAGGGCTGTGACTGTGCTGCGCCTCATAGCATGTTCACTGCAAGAAATGTGAGAATAAAACTATGATCTTCGAAAAGAGGCAGCTTCCTCCAGTCCAATGGGGAAGAGATCCTTTCCTTCAGCACTTAAATAAAGGGTTGACCATTGGCTATGTGGTGTAATCTGTACTCTAAGTACCCTATATCTAGTTTCAGTGACTGCAACATTCTTCACTTTTTTGTCAGAGACCAAACTCAAATACTTGAATTGCAGCCATACTCCCAACTTCAGGAGTGCTTTCCTGCAGCTTCTTCATTACAACAACTAAAAATGCCACATCCATATTTGCCTTCAAACTCTAGTTTCCACTGAAGAGAAATCCATGTGGATAGGCTGGATGAAACCATGCACTCCTGTCAGTCTTTCTGAGTAGTCTCAGTTCTTAGTTGGGAGTATCTGAAAGTACATTTAAAGTGTTTAAGGCAAGTAGCTGTAAAATAAATCTTGGGCTGTACCAATACACAAACATGTGACACAATACACATTTACCAACATTTTCTATTGAAGACATCTCCTCCTGAGAAAAGGATTCTGAAGGATTTTCAAAAATAGTCTGTACTCAGAAACCTCAGTGGCCAAATATTTCACCCCAAAGTACCCAGTAATTCCATTCATTTCAATTCTCAGTTTCAAATGCATGCTGAAGTTAGATAAAAGTTCCCTAAAATTAGAAAAAGATAAAATATGCAGTAATACAGATTATTAGACACACTTTAAAAGAACTCCACAAAATAAAAAATAGCATGTTTCATGGAAGAAGGAAGTTACATTTTAAAACAATGGACCATATTTACACTGCTGATCTATTGCTCTGTGTTTTCAAAGAGACAGAGAGTCTTACCTGTAATGGAAAGGTTATTTAAAAAAAGTGATGCCAACTCAGAGTCAAATATTTAACAAATAGTGAAATGTCAGTGTGAGGTGTGCATATAAATTTGGAGTAGTCTTTACAGAGTTCACACTGCTGATTGCAAGATTGGAATTTGTACCTGAAGATATACACATAAAATGTTCTAAAGTTCTGTAAGCAAGATTTTATTTTCCATCAGTCCTGACACAAACAAATGGGGAAGAACTTCAGACTACCCATCTATTCCCTACCTGCCTTTCTTCAGCATCCATTTTGGAAAAGAATAAACCTACTTTTTCCCTCACTTAATATAGTGTTAGACTCTTACTCAGAAAACTGTAGGATGGAGTAAAAGTTTGTATCTGAATTAACAATTAAAATATGGATCAAACACCTAAACATGCAGCTAGGATCACTTAGATAGCCCAAAGTTGCCCATCAGGGGCCATTTTTGTACCTTTCAGAGCAGGCACATTCCACTGCAGGTCTCTTTCTAAATCCCAGTATGTGTTGCAAGGGACCTTGACCAGGCAACCAAATAAAAATAACTTGATACATAAGATGGACTCACTTGATTCAAGCAGAGGTTAAAGCAGGTTATCCAATTTCAGGTTTGCCCAATTATCTGTTTGGGCTTTCTTTTCTAGCCCAGCATGAGTTCAGATTTGAGCCTTAGTCGAGTAAATAGCTGCCTCAAACAGGAGCTGAACAAGTTATCTTCATTAAAACTTCTCTACAGAGAGTTTGAGTGTTTGGGCAAGAAAAGGAAAGGAAGAGGGGAAAGCAAATGAGGCTCTCAGACTAAGAGTTCCCTTTCATCTAGGCAATGTAATGCAAATCTTTTCTATTGTGCATTTTAAGATGTAAATTGGATTCAAGTTGATGTCCACCTGTCTTGAACCAGCAGGGATGTCTTCCTATTTTTATCAAAGCATTTCTCTGCCAATTACTGGCTCTTGTGACAGTTGGAGATTTTTTTGTGTGTGTGCAGACTTTTAGAAATACAAACTCATTATAATTAGATCTTTCACCTTCTGATTCCAAGAAAAACTGTCACTGAAAGATATCAGGGGTCAAGTGATCTGTATAGTCTAATTGCATCCTTAAAGACCGAGAAGCTTATGTTTATGAGAAAAAGAGCCCTATCTTCTTGGTATTTTCCATTTTCAAAATTTCATTCTTTTTAAAAGGGGAAAACATTATGTAATATAAAATAACAAGAAAAATACTTATCTTGTTTACTCACTGCAGACAACTAAGTCTCTATTCATTAAAGCAGATTTTATTTGATAGCGGCAAGCAAAAATTTCCCAATTAATTTGAGCAAATTCTCTGCCATTCCATAGAAAAATAGATGTTCATTAGAACAACTTTACAGAGCTCATATACTGGAATTCACCAAACCATTAACAAGAGACAAGAAGTTCATATCAAGTTGCTATGATACCTAACTTGTTTAAAAACACAAACTTTCATTTCATCGGAAAAAAAACAGATAAGACTATAATTTTTTTAACAGTGAAAAGGAAAAAAAAAAAAAGAACCATTTCTTTTTCATCTTATGAAATTTTTCAGCAGATTTGCTTTAAAAGTTGTATTTTCTTTTTCTTTTTTTCTTTTTTTCCACTGGTTAAATTATTCTCTTGCAATGTCTTGGTATGAGAAACATTCATGACCAACCTCTTGCTGAGGTTCTGTATTTGAAATGAGCACGGTAAACACGTTCAATTACTAAGGATAGGCAAATAAGCACAATTTTGGCTACCAAGGTCTCAGAATCAGTTTTTCAATGTGTTGAGGCAGATGTATTCTCTCCATGTAGCAATATTTGATATACATATATGACACAGTAGCTATATTTAGGATACATTACAGCTGTTACTTTAGATTTTTTTTCTCACTACTCTTTTGCACTCTTTCAGCAGAAAACACACCTGAAAACTGTTTACAGGCACGTAAAGGTGCAAATGTTACAGGAAAACTGAAGGAATTTTAGTACTTGGAAGTACCAGAGCTGGAGAGGGAGGACTAGAATATCTTGCTCTGGATCTCAACCATGATGTGTGGTACATCCATGCTTATTTAAGGAGAGATTTGGTCTAGAAAAACTCCTGAAAAAATACAGGACTTCTTCATTTCACTTGGCCTTACAATTCAAACATGCAATAAAATACCAGGAAAAGTCTTGGAAACAGCAGACAACACAAAAAATGTACTTGTCAGAACAGCATGCTACAGAAGGTTGGAGTGGTTTTCTTTCCGTCTTTGCACATATGTTGCTCAAATCTGTAGGCTTTTTTTTTTTTTCAGGAGGGCAGAGGGGGAACGTGTTTTGGTTTCAGGGAGCAATGGTTTTTGATGGGAGGAGGGCCCCACATTCTCTCTCAAACATACAAACTGGCTAACAGATTACTAGAAATAATTTATCAGTATTGCAGATAATTTTTTTTTGTTAAGATGAAAAGAAAAATCTACCAAGATGGCACTGCCAAGAACATCTGTCACATTTCAAGTTGCAGCCCCAATCTGGCCTCCACCACATTCCTCCCTTGTCCAAGCATCTCCACCTCACTCCTCAGAGCATTTCTGAACTTTCTTTCTCTCACTGTGCACTTCCACTGGAACATTAAATAAAAGGCTCTCTTCAAAACCTGAAGCCTGGTAGCAGGAAGCCTCTGTGGCTCAGGAGGAGCCACTGGCAGATGTGCCTCTCCGTGGAGGAGCAGTACCACCCACAGGGCTGGCATGGCTGGAGCTGGGAATCAAGCTCAGGACAGTCAAGATTTCTTGGACTGCAATCCCAGCAAGAGCAGCGTCCATTGCAGTGTGCTCCTGTGGAGGGCACAGCCAGAACAGGACTGATCTGGTGAATGAACTTACCCCCTGCCAGGCAGGGACATTCTAGAAGCCATCATAACGTGGGCAGATGCCTTGTGTCTCATACAGTAGAATTTAAACAATTCCGAAGTTGTTAAGATGGGAAACAGGCATTTTCCCTCATGTATTTCCCACATTTGTTCTCAGATTTGTGACCTCTCCTTGAAAAATCTAAGTTAAGGAAATGAAATTTATCCGAACTAAGCCAAGCCTTCTACACTAAAAAATAGTTATGTAATGCACTATCTGCATTAGGTGTTCCCCAGTGCCCGCAGGATATTATTTTCTCTTATATAAACTGTAGTAGTTGTGCCGCACTGTGCCAGTCAGAAAAAATGGAAACGTAAACACTAAACCTCTATAAAAGGGAGATCAAATTAAAGGGGTTAATTTGAAAACAGGAGAGAGATATTCAGAATTAATGAATAATCACAGACACCTTCAAAATACGGATGTGATTTGAAACCAGCTTCCAGAAAGGCTGAGTAAGAAACTCTACAGCAGAAGATTGGAGGTCAAAGAAAGTTATCCTGAATACCTTCACACAGCGCTCCAGATCCAGCATAGGGCTGAGGTATATATTAGATACAGCAGAGAAACTCTAAATTTTAACCATGGACCAAGCTTATATGAACCAAAAAGAAATCATTAAAACCCTCTTGTTTGAAAGACAGTCACCAGCACAGGAAAATCAAATTATTTTTCTCAGCTGAAACATCCTTATTCTCTCACAGAGCAGATTAAAATTCCTTCCCTCTCTCCTGACTTCGTATTTCAGAGTCCATTTTCTGTAAGGTCTGAAATGTGGTCACATACTGTTATTTTCAAAGCAGAGCAATATTGTGGAAGAATTTTCAAAACAAGACTGATCTCTACAATAGGATAAAAAACAGACAAAAATATTAACCTCTAAAGCCTTTATCTGTATATGTGTGTCTGCATTGTAAGTGTACAAATACATACAAATGTACCTCCATACCCACATATATATATATATATAAACACAAATGCTGGTACAGTTATATCAATATGGATGTGGATATGGCTATAAATACAGAGATCTGTGTGCGTACACATATTTTTAAACAAAGAGAGGAGTTAAATATTTAACCACTAAGTTCTGCACCTTGAAGAAACTGAGAGTTCGAAACATCTTCCTGTAGGAGTGCCAGACATTGATAGGACACAGATTGAAAGAGGGGGGCCAGCTGGACTAAAGCCAAACACACATAAATGTTCCTTACAGCAATTGGTTGCATTCATCCTGATTCCACCAGGGCAAGCTGATCAGCTATATGTAACAGACAATAGGAAGAATTTTTTTTTACATTAAATTATACAAAACAATCAAAAATGTCAGCCGCAGAATCTTTTATAGTAACTCAGCTGAGATGCTCTGCCTCTTCCTGTGTCTTTCCTGTTGGTGTGCAGAAACACAGGATAACATTTTCTCACTTTGAGAGATCTTTTTTACTGTTTTGAGAATTAGAAATTGTCAGGCTATTTTAAAACACCAGTGTGTTTATTCTGTTTTCTTTTATTTTTCATTTCTTCTTTCACAGCAACTAGTCCTAAGGGATTCAGTGGAATAAGCACATCCTTTTAAAGAATAATTATGCTGCCATGAGGTGACTATGTGACTGTTCTATATCCTGCAGTATAGACAGTCTTATTTTATCCGCATGAAACTATCCTTAGTTTTCACAAGGAGCGTGCTAGATCTGCTATTTACTGGTACAAACTGCGGACATTTTTTGATGCAGTGGTAGTTTGGAGCACTTAAAGCTCTTGCTGAGAACAAAAGGAAGATCACAGAGGGAGAGAGAATGACAGTCCATAAATTCTATAAATCTTCTGAGCAAAGTTTACTGATGGTTAGACAAGACTTCCCCCTTGTAAGTAGCACTACGGCTACCAAGCAACCTAATTGCCACTAGGAATGAAATCATATTCCTCATCACTACCCATTGCTCTTGTGAGCACAAAGTAAACTTGGAATGAAGGTCAAATCATTAATAGTCATGCCAAGTCAAATTTGTGCAGCAGCTGCAAAGCAGCTTGAGCCAAGGCATTGTAGAAATATCTGAAGATAACTATTGGAACAAGCAGAATATTCCTATTTCACTCTTCTTTTATAAACCAAAGGATCACAGCAAAAGTCCTCAGAAAGCCCTTCATTAGCTGTACTCCTGACAGGCAGAATAAGCTTGGACTTTAAGAGTCTAAAAAATTCGATGCAGAAGAATAAAAGTCCTTTATTTTAATCTTTTCTGACATTTTGTCTGATAAATGATGGTTAAAAAATTGATTCGTTTAAGGTCAGTCACTGTTGCTTCTTACCTTTCTTCTAAAGCTTCCAATAATATACTATCTTTTTTTATTTATCCCACTTACTAAAGCATGCAACCAAATTTATCCATTCATGAGAGGGTTTTTTTTCCCTGAGTGTTTTGAGAAGCATATATTGTTGGATCAGTGCTGAGACTCAACTATGACTAAACTTTCTGTATGCAAAAAGCCATGCAACAGGCTGGAGTGAAAAAAGAGTGTAGTGTGCCAACAGTTAAGACATTGGAGTTTTAATGTGACAGCTGAAAAATCCATGCACAGAAACTGCAGTTTATTTTTTTATAAACAGTGAAGGGCTGAGTCAGCCATGAAAGAATCTGAGGATCTGGCATTAGGGAGCCTTATATCTTTGAAACCATAAGATTAAAGCTCTGTGACACTCCCTTGAGTAGAAATGAGACAAAATAGTGAAGCAACCCTTCCAACCACCAGCACAGCATCTTTGCCTACAAAATGCAAATATAGCCACTCACTAACTAAAGTTTATTAGAACAAAAATGAAAAATTATTTTTAAAGCAAAAAGACAAAAGTAGACCATTACATAATTTGGAGTGGAAAGGTCTTCTTTAGATTTCCTAGTCTCTCCTTCAGCTGAAGCAGGGCTAAATTCAACATTAACCTGAGCTGCTCAGCAGCTTGGTAATAAACTGCCTTGTTTAATTGAAACAAATTGCAGTAGATGAAGACAAGATAGCTGTGGAAGATCATATGCAATATAACTGAATGGATCTCTCACCCTGAAAGCATTTCTGATGGGATCAATTTGTCAGGACAGTGGCTACACAGCAGAACTACAGAAAACAGCAATGGGATTTCTGTAATTCGTATTGCCATAGTTCATACTGATCTTCTTCACAGGATTTCCTAAGCAAAACCATAGTGTAAAAACTTAATTTCTGTCCCACAGAGACTGACATCTACATATAAGACACAGCAAATCAATATGGAGATATTTAGGAGCAACAGTGAAACAATCTTGGCCAACATGACAAGCACAAATCACAGCAGATGGGAGTTTGACCTGCTGGCAATTTTTTTGGTCATCAATACATCTTAAACTTGTTACAAGAAGATTGGAAGAAGGACAGTGTTTTGCTGTTTTGCACAGGTTTATAAAACGTCCTTCTCGCAGGCATTACAGCATGTTTATTCTTTCAAGTACTCGAGAAATCTTTAAAGAATATGATCGCTTTTTCTCTGTACATGATTTCCAATCAACAAAACAAAACAAAACAAAACAAAACAAAACAAACAAAAAAAACCCAACAAAACAAAAAAAATCCAAGCAAACAAACAACAGAAAAAGTGCTTATTCTAGAATTCAAGTTCTTTACCAAAGAGTATACTTGGAGCCTCTTAAATTTTCTGTATTGTCCAAAATGTACCTCTTTGGTCGACCTTTATTGTTTCAAAGCATCTTTGCTCGTGCTAGTACAAAAAGACCCTCTCTGTATTAGCTGGTCTAGGATAGTCAGGACTCACTTGGGAGGGGAGCAGGTAAGCAACGGATGGGGTGGTCACAAATTCAGAAGCTTTGAGACAGCTTCTGAATTTATGAGTCATGATCTCATTCCTAAATACCTCGATTTTATATGGAAAATATTGTCACTAACTGGAAAAGAGAAAAGTATAAACTGTTCTTAGTTTTGCACTAGCAACAACTTGTAGCCACAGGTTTGAGGTTTTAGACAACCTTTCAAGAGAAGTTAAGCTCAGCAGCACTGCAGCTTCTGAAAGACCATCCTAGAGAGCTGTGGCTAACAATTCGTGTTTCACTCACCTTGTGTCTTGATTTTTAGTGTGCTCATGAAGGAGGAGGGCTGTGGACAGCATGTTTGTCTGAAAAACCTGGTTAAGAATCCTCTAAGAACACAGAATTAGTTACAAAACCTGTGTCAGGTTTTGGGGTCACAGCTGAGGGACTCTCAGAGCATTCCCGGTTGCTGTGTGTTGCCTGGCTCAAATGTTGCATAACAGCTTCAGATACAAACCAGATGAGAGCTGTGGCAAGTTACAGCAGAGGTCATATATAGGAAAACAAGGTGATAAGAACCCAGGCTAATGGGTGATTTACTCAAGCAATATATCTAAGTATAACCGATACCAATCTCTTAACAACAAAACCAAAAAAAATTTATATACATAACACAGCAAGTAAAGTTTCTGTTTTATTCATAAATAAACAAACCTCTCCTGAGCTACTGGGTTCACTTTAAAGTACAATACTTCTATAAAAATATAAATGTATTGAAAGAAGTCTAACAGCATGGTCTGGAAAGCATTTCTTATAAGAAAAAAGGTTAACACATTGAAACTGTTTGGATTTGTTGAGGGAAAGAGAAGCAAGCTGATTCTTGAATTCTTAATAAACTAACTGCAAAGAAATGGGAAGAATTATTCTCCGTATCTGGAAAGGACAGAACAAGTACATTTGACTTTCAAGTAAGGAAAGAAAAGACTGTCATAGCTTTTTTAAGTTAAGAATAATAATGTTTGGAAAGTAGTTAGTGATGGCAAACTTAGTTTTCTGACACCGAAGGTCCAAGAACAGGTTAGACATATCAGAAATGGATTAGCTGTAGTCAATCCTTCCTAAGAGTAGTCAAATGAAACATAAGACTTTTAAAGGTCACCTTAGGCCTTAGAATCCTCTGATTTTGATCGCTATTTTGAGTTAGTTTCAGGCATAAATTTTTGGTTACTAAAAGTTACTTTCCTACATCTGACCTAAATTCCAATTAAAATTGATCTTTGAGTAGTCCAAAGATATTTTCCACTGTCAATCATACATCTCAGCATGACCACAATTTTACCTTTAAGAAACATCATATCGTGCTGAATTCTACATTTAGTTCCTGTCCTACTTTCAAAGTTGGCACAGTGCTTGTTCCTTGCAGTTTTCTCTTTCTGCAGGTTAAGGTTACATTGATTTAAATTCAAAATTTGAGGTTGGAGAACTTTCATGAGAGAACTAAAACCCGTCAGTTTACCAGCTCAATTTCCTGTTTCCGAGTAAAGTTCTCAATGCAGTAACGGCATTATTTTAAAATATTCAACAAGCATTTTAACAAACTAAAATCATCACTTACTAAAACACACTTTGTACATGCCTCTGTAAATCACATTACTAGCGGCACTCTTCTGATGAAATACTGCTATTGGTACAAACATTGTTCTTGATTGCTTTTTCACTTCATGACAAGAGCAAGTTTGGAAAGTTTTATGAGAGTTTGACTTGAGAACTTAAAGAAAGCAAGAGTTTGCTTAGACTAAAAGTGACTGATGGTTCCCTTGCAATATCAGGGAACCATTTGGTTCCTCCACAGCTCCCATTTACCATGAGCCCCAGGCTTCCCAGTGACACATTGAGCGCCTTTGAAACCACTGTGTATTACAGGAAAAGATGAGAGTGTTGAGTCTTTAGAGGTCACTGTAGCTGAAAGTTGCAGCTGTAAGTTGCAAGTCCTACAGTTTTCCTCAGTAAGTACAACCAACGTGGTATCTCTGGAGCAAGCCAAAATAATTCTGCTACTGAGAACCAGTTTGTGCTGGTGTCACCCAGAGGAGGGCTTTTTCAAAAGTGCCAGGAGCCGTGATTTCAACATTTGTTTTAGTTGGGTTCAAGGGAAGAAGTAACACTTGCTGGAAAATGAAGCTGTGGTTATTTCAGAGTTATTTGGAAATTTGAAAAAACCAGTTTTAGTTGAGTACATTTTTTGAGGGTTTCATTTAAGGCTGGTGGAAATCATCTTCTGCCTGAAAGACGCATCATCTGAATCATTCCTTACACAGGGGACCTCCACCTAAATCTCATCTCCACTAGAGAGTCTTAAACTACATTAGAAGGAAATACAGAAATGTCCATGTTATAAAGTACTCTGAAATAACATGTTTTCAGTTCCTGCTGCTGACCTTCTTTCACTGTATTCACACAAATGGGGTTTTTAATTTTGCAGGAAATTAGACTCTTGAGAGGTCTACTTAATTAGAAGGCATAAAATTGACTGCATTGTGCTATCATTTCTTTGTTAGGAGAAAGCTTTAGTTAATTGAGAAATGGAAAAGAAATGTAATAATATGTTTGACATCAATGTACAGACCTACAACTGACTTAAAATCAGATATTTTTAGAAAGCCACCAGGTTCAGTTACAATAAAAGTGTAACCTATTCCTGTTAATGTAGAATTGGCACAATTTTAAATAATTTATAAAGCAAACAAATTTGATGGGCTAATATAGCAAACATTTTAGAATTAATTTGAGAAATTCCATGGATATGAATATGTGAGTAAAATAAGAGAAAAGGGTAGGTGTTGGTGCTTCTTTGGAGCTTTTTCCAGAGAAAAGCTTTAAAAACTTCTCTGCCATTTGCCAACAATGTAAGCAAGGGTTGTAATGCTCTGTATTTTTACCTCTCTGCATTGTATCTGAGAAAGGGTTGTAATGCTTTGTATTTTTACCTCTCTGTATTGTATCTGAGATCATACTGACCTAAGTCAATTCCTCACACATGAAGGCAGCAAAATTAAATTCTTAGATTAACATGGAATATTTTGCATGAAATAAATACAAGGGGTTTTTTTGACAAGATAATTTTAAATCCAGTTCAAAGCAAATTAATTTAAACCAGTGTTTGGGGCTTGTTTTGCTTTATTTCCTGTTTGGCAACCAGATGGAGAGGCATGTTTTTGCACAGGACAATCTGGTGACAGCAACTCTCCATAGCAGCATCAAAACAAAATCAAAATTAAAAATTCAGTTCTGTTCTGGGATGTCCACAATTATTCTTTGCACAGCAGTGCATGAAGTAGTCCAGCTAAGCAGTAAAGCATGGGGAAATGAAGGTAACCATGATGAGGAGTAATGCAGGTATCTTGTTTCCTTTTTTACAGCTGCCTGAGAATGTTCAGCTGAGAAGTCTAGTTGTCACCTGGCTATGGCAGAGAGTCAAACACCAGATAACACCTAGATATGAGATGTACTCCTTCACCATACCACTAGCTGAATTTACATTTTCCTGATTTCAGGTGTTTTGGAAAAGGGATCCAGAACCAACTGCCTTCTTTTTTTTTCTTTTGTCTTTTTTTTTAATTTTAACTTTAAGCTTGCATTTTCTCTCTTCTACCCTATTTTGATGGCTTTTTTATTCTTCTTCTGCCTGAGTATCAGATGCTTAATTCTGATATAAACAGCATTCAGTGAGAAACAACTATTTTCAATGTACTTCTCACCATTTTAATCTGCACAGCTAGACAAAATTTAGAATCTTGTGGGTAATTTCAATTCAAAAGAGAAATTAGTGTTAGATAGTGAATGCAGCAACATTTGGATTTCCTCCTCCCACACCTCAGAAAATTACAATAGCCTGCCTTCTGGAATATCGCAGACATCATTTTACTGTTTTCTTGTTCACAGCTATGAGTTTCTTTTAGTCACTGTCAATCAAAAGTATTCAAGAATGATAACTGACATATTTTGGGATGCCCTTCTGTCTTAGTGTTTTCATGTGCTGCTTTTCCCTACTTGGCCCACTCTTCTCTAGCAGCACCTGTCAAAGTCACACAGTCAAGGGTTCTGTATTCCTGAGCAAATTGATATTTCCCTTTCATTTTTTGGAAGGTAAGAAGGGAGTACTTGGTAGACTACTACAGTTATATTAACTGAAGAGCAGTACGTAATCCCTCGAGCTCTGCATGGGCAAACAGCAAACAAGCTGTGGGAAATTGTCTCTCTGGGATAGCAGTTCCCATACGGATCACACGGTCTCGGTGCATTGGCCCCGCACATCTGACCCCATCTCCCAAGAGAAATTGATACTTACTACCTATGGAGGAGTTCAGGCAGAACATGGAATACCAGGGACAGTTCAAGTGCTTATGTCAGTTCCCTGATGCCAATACCACACCAGGTGTCCAGAGAAGGGTGAAACCAGACATTGCACCACCACTCCTACACAGAGCAACTGGACTGCCCTGATGGCCCAGTGAGCTCTTCTGGAAAGAAAAGTACACTCAGCACTGGAGAATAAACTGTCCATTGTCTTGAAGAAGAAGAACTATGAAACAAATCCCCAGAAAAAACATAGTCACCAAAACACCACCCCATGACAGATTCTCACATAATAAGCCAAAGGGTACGCACTGCACTGACACTTCGTGTAGATGCCAGAGGCGACAGAGGCTGTGGAAAACAGCTTTGCAGAGGCCCCTCATTTGCTACATAGCCAAATTGAGTGGAGTAGTGGCCAGCCACTTTGCAGAAGCCAGAGCTATGCAGGTAGTGTTAGAGTGGGATGAAAGGGAATAGTGGCCTAGAGGCCACTTCTATAACTGCTCCTGAATGGCAACCACAGAACTGTGTGGGAATGAATAAAACAACGGAGACAGCAAAGGAAGCATTAGGATAAACACATCAGGCCAGCTGAGGGGTGTCGATGGAAAGCTCATCACAGACACTGAACACCCATTTGAGCTCACCATGTCAGGGCACCCATCCCAAACAGCAAAACTGTAGGAGAAAAGCAGAGCATAAGTGTATTGGGTCTGACTGAGATAGAGTTCTTTTTTCCCTTAGCAGCCCTCACAGTGCTGTGCTTTGCATTGGTGGCTGGAAGGGTGTTGATAACACACCCGTGTTTTGGCTGAGCAGTGCTGTGCCTCTGACATTCCCCCCCATCAAGGGGCTGGGAGTGGGCAAGATCCTGGAAGGGGACACAATCTGGCCAGCCGACTCAAATCAACCGCAGGGATATTCCATACCATGTGATGTCAGCTAAGGATACAAGCTACAGGAGAGAGGAGGAATGGGGGGCCATTTGTTATTCCACAATGTTTGCCTCCCAGAGGAACCATTAGGGGTGCTGAAGCCCTGCTTCTCTGGAAGTGCCCGAACATTGCTCGCTCATGGGAAGCAGAGACTGACATTTCCCTTTGCTTATTCGCACGCAAACTTTCTCTTGCTTCTTTCTTTCCCTTTAATAAACTGCCTTATCTCAACCCACTGGTTGTTTTCCATCTCATTCTCTCCCCTGTCCCACTGGGGAGTGATGGAGTGGCTTAGTGGGCACCTGCAGCCAAGGTCAGAGCAATACAACAAGGCCGGTCAGTGTTCCAAAGGGAGCCATGCAGCCAGCATGGACTTATTTCAGGGAAACACTGACTTCTTGGCCTTCTGGAGTTCTCTGAGTGTATCAAATAGACATGTATATAAAAGAAATCAAGCAGACTCCTTCTTAAATACTTTTATTATTAAATAAAACAGTTGCCACAGGACTGGAGGAGGGGGAAATATTTCACAGCTTAATATGAATCAAACCACAAGGCTTAATGAACACTTTTCAGTATCAAGAGGAGTCAGTGGTGAAGTTCCCTAGGGAATTATACTGATTACAACTTCATTCAGCTTCTTTATCAATGATCTGAAGAAACTGCTCTTCTGTGAAACCTGCAAGCCTGGAGCCAATTCCACTTTTCAAGGTGGCCAAAAGCCAAGTCATTGGCCCAGAATGCCAAAAAGTCTTGATAAAATTTCTAAGCGGGGAAAAAGGTGGCAGATGAGTTAACAGAAAAAGCTACAATGAGGAAAAACTACCTTAAAGCTTGCATACACAGTGCTGCATTCATAAAAATTCAGTTGTAATTTAGGAGGATTTTAGATCCATCACTTGCGGTTGTCTAAAATCATTGTACAGCAATAGCTTAAAAAAGCCAATAAAATATTGGACATCAGCAGAAAGGTGTCCAGAGCAGGACATTGCTGTGCCATTTTAAAAAACTTTGGCCATGCCCATGTTTGGACTGCTATGCCTAGTTCTGGTTACTGCGTCTGAGGAAGGAGATGAAACTAGGGAAGGTGCAGAGAAGGACAAGAGGATCTAACTAGCTGAGTTTAAGAAAAGAGATGTGAAAGGCTGTGCGTCTTCAGTTTGGGGCTAAAGAGGCCTTAAGGAATCTTGAAGGCAGTGGAAAATCTGGAGAAAAAACTGCTGTTCACAAAATCGTGCAATTAGAGAACTAGGTAGTGCTTGATGAAACACTAGGAGGAAACTTACTGAAAACAAGTAAAATACTTCTTCACCAAGTGGGCAATAAACTTATGGAAGACAGTAAGATATGGAAAGGAGATAATATCATCACACACACACAAAAAAAAAGGGGATAGACAGATTCATGGACCACAATACCAGACGAAAATAAGAGAGGTTAAGGATGTAGCCTCTGACATTCCTAATACAATGATCGGGAGTGAATGCTTAACGACAAACTGAGTATGCCTTGTGCTGTGCAAAGTAAAAGAAATATGAAATATAGCCAACCTTCTAGTGCCTTAAAGGTAGGTTGCACATTATTAATCAACACATATGATACTTCTCGAAAGTTGTAATACAAACACTTTCTCCCCATCTCATTCCTTTTCTGTGTTAACTCTGTAGTGACATCTGCCTCTATTTTGACACTAGTTATATATTCTCTGAAATGCCTCCTTGACTGCTTTAGGCTTGGTAGTTTCTGATCTACTAATAAAAATGGAAATAAATGTCTTTAAAAGATATCCAGATAAATGACAACAGCACTGAATAAGATTGTCAATCCACCTTAAAACAGAATTAGATGTTAGTAGAACCGGTTGGCATTTGCTCAAGTCCAAATAGTCAGGAAGTGTTTAAGTGTGCCACACCGTAGTGAAGCTGACAAAATCTGAAGATTTCATTCCCAGAGGAGATGTCAGCAAAGAGGAGAGAAACAGGAGCTGTTCAGAATCCCTAATACAGAGCAAGAAACACAGCATTTTCAAATTCAGTCTCTTCTGTGCTAGTCTGGAACCTCTAATACACACCGTTTCAACTCTGCCCATCACTTCAGTAATGTTTAAAATAGTTTTCCTATAGTAAGCAGAGAAGGAAAACACATGGAATGAGGTGAGAAATGCAGAACTTTGAGACTATAATGAGACTGCAGGGTGCACACTGGCTGACATTTGACTGCTCTTTTGAGATTTACCATATGTCAGATATGAGATTTCACAGGACACTGAAATGAGTAGTTCTTACCCATACATGCCTCTATTTCTCTGTGGGAAGCCTACAAAGTCATCACACACATGAAAATCGAATGTGTGAGGGTACACATGTACTCTGGTGACCACCAAAGCTGATACACATAACCACAGGTCTTTTAGTGGAGAGAAAAAGAGAGATGTTTGGTTGTACACACCCTTCCAAACCACAACATGACATACACAGCCGCAATAGAAACTAAGTGTTGTAGCTTCATTTTCATTTCCCCCAGTTAATAGAATTATCCTACTTTTGACATCTTCCCTCAGTCAGATTAAAAAAACAGAGATTCATACTAACAGGTTACAATTTTGGACTGTCTAAATTACGTTGTAGCTTTAAGCGTGTACTGTCTGCTTTCAATATACAAATCTGTTCTGATTAAAATTAACTAGGTTCAGCAGAGAAGCCTGAATATAAGTAAAAAACCATGAAATTTTGCCTCTTGAATCAACCAAGTCCGCTTTTTAAGTGCTTATATGTGTAGTCTAACAAGATTTAATTATCAATTGTTTTAAACATAACTGTCTAAAATGTTTAATTATTCTAAAATTTAAATGAAGTAAAACACAAACATATTGCAGCATAATCCCAACATACCTTTGAAAAAGATCATGTTCAACTCAAATTTTCAGTTTAATCCCTTTTTTTGTATGTAACTTTCAGCTTCAATGCCAGAAAGAAAAAATAATAATAAGGGGTTCATGTCTGAGACTGAAAAACTGTTTTAAACTTCCCATCTTTATATTTCAATTTTGCTGCAAATACTCTTGATTTGAGAAATAGGGGAGGGTTGCTCCTCTCCTCATTTTTTTCACACCAAAATTAATTTTTAAAATTTGTCAGGCAGGACCTGTAAATATTTTTTTTTCTACAGATTGTATATGTTATAAGGCATTGCCAGAATCTTGATCCCCTAATCCATGTGAGCGAATCTATCAAATGACTTCTGATGAGAAAATAATAAATTTCACCGCGAGGGGGTGCTGATGGCAAACCAACAGAACTGCTTTGCCTGATCCCAGGGTCCTCATCTGATTTCTGTGTAAAAAACTTCAGGTTCAGATGAGAACTTCATCCCAAAACACAACAGGCCAGACGTGTTTGGTCAAATTTGGTCAGCGAAATACTGAAGAAAAGAATATTGAAATATTCTATACATTTACACTTAGGAGAACAGGGATGTTATACAAATATTGGCCCAGAAGTTTTTTAAGTGCTGATATACTATAATGCATTTAGCAGTGTTTCTCATGAATTCACATTTATATTTATGTAGTCAATTGAAAAAATAAGGTCTTTTATTAGTTCTAGGATCTTGGTCAGTAGGATGTACAGAGGAGGAAGAAAAATGCAGAAACAGTTCGGGGGGAAAATGAAAAATAGAGCTTTATTTCTCCTGGCAAGTTTAGTTTTGTAAGTTCTTTAATACCAAAATTAGGTCAAAATCTAAACTGATGTAACTGAAGGAGAAAAAGTTAAGATATTATTTTACTGTTAACATGAAAACTCATCCACAAGAATCAAACAGTAAAACGAATATCAAATATCTAAATAACTCCTGTCTAATCACCAGTGTGGTTTTATAGCTTGTACATTAGTGTGGAGTTCAGGAAAAGATAATTTTTTTTTTCTGTTTTTACCATTAAGATCTTTTCTTGGCATACAAAAAAAAAAATCAATCTCCTATTTATCTGAAAGTATTAGAGTCATTTATCTTCACTGCTACAATGCTGTTTTCACTTGGAGTTCATAGTCTTTGGAGCCACTGACTTGACACTGGAGCTAGCAAGTCCTCACGATTTGGCCAATTAAATGTCTTCTTAAAAAGAGGAGAGAAAAATAACTTTAAACTTCTAACTGTAAACTAATGCTTTCACCTAGCAAACATGGAAACTGTCCATTGAAATGGAATGAGCACCACGTGGTACTCTGGAAGCAGAGCTCACAGCTGAGCCATGGATTAGCTCTCCAACCTGGTCCTGGAATAGAGAAAGAAGCAAAAATGAGATTATTAACAAGACAAAACTGCTTCAAAGCCATGCAAGAACCAGCAGCTGGCCAAAATTCAAATTGTATACAAGCCCCTTCAGAGACAGGTAAAGAGAGGACCATAGTGGTTTAGGATTTACTGCTTTGTCATCTACCCTGTTCCACTTGGTACCCCACCTGCTGAAACAGGGGCAGTGCTTTCCTGGGGAAAGGAGAGAGAGAGAGGTAGGATTTACTAATAATTGGCATGAAGGTTGTATGAATATGTATGATCTGAATTATCTGGGTGTGTGGAAGCAGACTAGTTTGGCAATTCTGGCCATTTTTATCGTGATTTGATAGCAGCAGATGGAATTCACTAAGAAGTCTTTTTGAAATATTGAAGTAATTTCTCTTCCCTGCTGCAATAAAGTTTGGATGTGACATTTATAGTCTATAGGTCAGATCCTGAGGGGTACAGTCACACTCTTGCAAGAATATGTGGCCACTTCACTGTATGAAGAAAGAGTCCATTTCCATAAGTCTTCTGGAACTAAAGGCCCTGTTGGGAGTTCCTTGACAGTTGCTTTTAAGAATGAAAGGTATTCAAGTTACATTGGACTAGTCTTCTGTAGGTTTGTAACTTCCTATGGAAAGAGAACTTAGGGCTCTAAAGCTGTATCTAAAATATTCCGTGTTTCTAAAGCTACCATTACATACTGACGTTTGTATTATATTCTTATACGCATGTCATATTCACATGGATTTGTATCACACTGTCTTTCTTGTCTTAAGTCAATTGAACTGATTGAACTGAGCCCAGAGACACCAGCAGTGGCTCGGAAGTTGCTGTTCACAACTTAGTCATCATTTCAGTTTGCTCAAAACAAAATCACAAAATTTTGGTGGCAGTGACCTGGATGGGAACCAGCAATGAAATCTGATATTTCATGTATGCAGAAGGATACAGAATATGTGTACACAGTGTGCATCGAAACTGAGCATAGTCTGTAACTAAGATGTATTGATGGGAAAAACAGACATACTTCTCACATTAGTGATAACAGGGATATATAATGATATCTTACTATCTTACATATCTTTTCACAGCTGATATTTGTGAAAACATAGGTCTTTTGCCTTTCTTCTTCTCCTCTTCCAACTGGCCCTTCCCATTCTGCCCCATTAGCCAGGTATTAAAAGAGTTACAAATTGTCTGCTTTACTGCTTGAGGTTCTGAGACCTCTTACCCTGGTACAGTCCTCTCCTTTGCCCAGTCCCACAATGGGATTTGCAGGTTCCCAATACCCCCACATGTGCTGTGGCTCTGCTCCACCCTGCTCCAGGGTTTTCTTAGGAAGGCATAAGAGTGGGATGACCAAGGAGGGGACAAACACAAGTCCCTCCTCCATGCTGCTGCTCCAGCAGCAACTGATGGTGAAGAAAAGGGAAGAAGGTGATGCTGCACAGAAGAAAAAGCATTCAGGGTTTGCAATGCTATGTGGAGTAGTACTGATAATGTCAACATTAATAATGCTGGCACCTCCTCAGTATGCTCTGCACTGGGAACAGTGAAAATATATACTGAGCATCAATAGAATACTGTACTTGTATACATCCACACATGAAATCTAGGAGTTCTAACCATCCTTTTCTCTCATTCCAATACATTTCCATGTATAAAATATATTCTCTGTGCACTTCTGTATCATGGTGGAGAAGGTATAGTGGATAACTGCAAAACAAACTAAAAAAGAACAGAGTCTCCATATGTAGTAGGCTTGATTGTAAGCATCATTTTTTTTTGCTCCATCTCATAAGCAAGTGGGATTTTAAACAGATCCCTTTAGCACATTGCTGTCTGTCAATATGTACTTAAGCCTGCTAAGGAAGGATGCAATTCACCATCTCCTTAGGCTGCTTGCCTTCGCCTAACAGTTTTTCCCACTTAAAATCTCAGTTCAATGTCAGACAGGTAAACGTCAATTTATTCAATTTCTGTTTGTTCTTTGACTATTTTTTTAAAGCTTGCAGGGTGAAATAAAAGTGTAAGTGATACTATTTCTGTAATTCAATCAAAAGTAAAAAAACCACCAGAAGTCTTTTATTCTAGATGCAAACAATTTATTGTACAGCTATATTAAATTAAATAGCAAGTTACAGAGTATTGTTTCCAGGATGTATCTCTATATTAATTGATCTGATTATTTCTTCTAGGGCTGGATATGCACATAACAGTGATATGCAAGTGACACAGCAACAAGGATAATTGTCCTTACCTGGTTAGTAACACATACAGCTCTGGCCATGTTAAGCAAAATATTGTATGGACTTCATCCAGTTTGTTAACAATCTTTCAGTTTGTTAAAACCTTCTATCTCTAAATCCAGGTGAAAGCAGCAAGACTCATTAATTTCATTCTGCTTTCTAAACTAAAATCGGTGCAGATATTATCTGTTTGATATCCACCAATAAACTCTGCCACATTTAGTATCCTTGATCTGGTGCAGTCAGATCACTAAAAATACTCACAAACCATAGGATCATCCTGATCCAGCCCACATGAGTTATCCACAGCTGCCTTACAGAAAAATAAGAGAAAGATACCTTGAGAAAACTAAGTCAGTAAACTTGAAAGAGAAAACTTTATTTAAAAAAAACCAAAACTACCCAAACCAAACAAACAGCCAACCAAACAGAAATGCACACACCCCAGCTCCAACCCCCAAAAAAACCTAACAAAACCAGACCAAGAGAATCTTGACTGGGACCTCAATTGTAAGCAGTGTGGTGTAGAGCACCACATTTAGGTTCATACATATACTTGTTTCCCCTGTCATGCCTGTGCACTACAGACCCCTCCAGATTCTGAAATTTAATTCATTCTCATAAAACCAAGGAGTCAATATGTCTGTGTAGCCCCAGACTCATAAGTACTTTTAGATCCTTCTGATTAGAACCAGTTTTGGTAGTTAGTCTTAATGAGTGGGGAGCACAGTCCTTGATGGTCTGCCAGAACAAAAAAATTAAGACATATTGTGACAAGTTTGCAATTGAAATTATTAATGTGAACCTAATTAAATAATTAGGGAAAATTTTAGATTTTCAAAATAAAGGATGAAAAACAATTAAAAAGGGAAAGATCACGTGTGAAACCTAAAGATCCTAACAGAAATGAGGAGAAAATGAAACTTGGGAAAGTGGGTAAACTTGCACCAGTAATAGCTGCCAGACCTTGCAAACAACACAGGATTTCACAAGAAGATCACTACATCTTACCTAGAAGGTAGCCTCTTTCACTTGAACTGCTGTTCACACTTGATGGTCTTGTAAAGGAATGCTCTTTGATTTTGAATCAAAGAACTCTTGCCTTGACGGTCTGACAGCTTCAGGATACTGCACCTAAATTAAACCTATTCAATCCAACTTTCATCCTCCTCCAACTTGCTAAACCTACCTCAAATTCAGTATCTTATTAGACCATCACATCTGGAGATTTAAGATCATAAAAACCACTTGCAATACGTGAACAGTTTTATTCCTCGTGGCGCTACCTTGCCAGAGGCAGTGAGGCACAGTTATATAAAGAGTGTTCTCAAGTGTGAAACAATGTCCTCAACCACCAGTTCAGGCTTCATCTAAGCAGCAGGGGCTCCCACAGCTTCAGTACCATGGCTAAACTGGTGAAAACAGACAAGAGGTTCACCCAGAAGGAGACATGTTGAAACTGAAAATTATGAAAAATTGCAGTTGAGGATAAAAAAGGCATGAATTTCTCTCGGATTAAATGCTCTTGAAGTTAATGGAGAATTTTTGCCAGCATTCGAGGACTGGAAGTATCATCTCAAATCTTTTCTTGGTCCTTATTGTTGCTAGTTTTTCACAGAGAGTAACAAAAAAAAAATAGAAGTATTTCCAATAATGAATTTAACTTGGTTTTGTTAATACAGGTTCTGTAAGCATTTAATATCCTTGCACATATTCATTTAATTAAATGTATTTATTACTTTAATTTGCTCAACAGAAGCTGGCAAGAATTATTTCATTTAATCTCTAGGCTGCACACCCACACACACTTTGCTGCAAGAATTTTAGATTTAATGTCAGAAACCTGAGATCTTTTTAATTGTGGAGGGTCATGAATATTGTTTCTCCTCTTTAACTGGCTCCAGTCATCAAAGAAGTGTTGAGGGAAGCAGCTGGGACTGGGAATCTCTCAGGAATAGAAAAGCAGTACTAGGGTATGGTAGTAAATTTACATCTCTGAGTGATTTGAGGGTAGTAAAGATCTTCCTAGGAAGCTGAATCCATTTTAAGATGACATGGATACGTAGCTGCATCCAGAATTTAATTTTGGAAATGCATTTTTTCATGTAAAAGTCGTGAAATTTTTTGACCTCTACTGTTTAAAGGCTCTGGCACAAGGACCATTTTGCTGTTCTGATCATTCCTTGCACAGATACTGTAATGTCTGTCATTCACTGAAACACGAATGTTCTTTGTGTTCCTGGATGTTGTTTTTAGTCGCTTAAAAAAACAAATTCAATCAATGCTGTTACATTTCCCAGTTACATTTTGAGAGTATTTTTAACATAGTAGAACTTTATACCATGCACGTGGTTTTGTTCATTTATTAATTAATTTGTCTCTGCCCATACCATGGCATTTTAACAGCCTGTTCTGCAAAGCTGTGATATTACATCATTGGATGATATTTCTAGCAGTTGTAGAAAACTCGCATGAATCTTCAGTTAATTTTTGAATTCATTTGCTAAAAGCCTTGATTTACTTGTAATTTAGAAGACTGATTTGCAGCTGACAATGAGACAGATCAGGTACCTGCAAATGGCTAATAAACATCCTTATGGCTCCCAGAGGAAGATCCATTATCAACGAACCTTAAAAAGGAACATTTAAAGGGCTCTGATAGTGACCCAGGGTGGATCTCACCAGGCTGCAGTGTGGGAACAGACCTGCTCCTTGGAGGCTGTGAAGAAACCTTGACAGAGAAGTAAAAATATAAACAGCAATTTCTCTTCTGCCATGGTAAGCACCTGAGGCCTATCAGATCAAAACGAGTGCATTGGACTGCTGCGTCTGATGCAATGGACACAGGCAGTGAAGGGGTTACCACGCCGTATTTTTTCCCAATTGCTGTAAATGTGGCTGGCTAAGGATTCAGGAAATATTTGCTATAGTTCTATGCCAGCACCTGATTGTGAAAGTCTGATTAGATTGAATTACTGAATGTATTGTCTGGTTTGCATAATAGAACAAAGAAAGGACACACCCTTCTCTCCTAATCCTATACAGAGTCCTGGTGCTGTATTTCCATACTGAACAGATTTGGAGTTTTTCTACTTTCATTTATTACCCTTATTGGTTGAAAATATAGGCTGTACTTAAAAAGTGTGTCACCACACTAAGTATGACTCTAGCTTCAGTGCTATTTTCTTTTAGCCAATCCTAAGGTTATCTACCCCCAAGCTATCATGTTGTTGCACATCAATGCACCACTTACCAACCACAGTGTAAAACATTGTTCTCCCAGCCTCAACAAACCCAGGAGCAGTAGTCCAAGAGCACCTAACTAAACAGCAGTAGTCCAAGAACACCTAACTAAACCTCATACCAGTTTATTTTACTGTGACAATATTAAATATAGCTCAAGAAAAAATTTTAATTTTGCCAGCTATGGGGAAGTCAGAAATAAACTGCGAAACATTCAAAAGACTTCACTTTCCCATTGGTTGTTTTCAGCCTCTCATTCTCTGTGGCATGAGCACAACTGGAACGTGTTTTCACAGATGAGTGTTCTGTTTGGACTTAGCTTCATGTGAATGCATTGTGCCAGTTCTTACAGACACATCCCTCATGCACTGGGGAGCTGGGCATAAACCCATCGGTTATTTGATGAATATACTGACCCTGCTAATCCATCTTATAGTTTCTGCTGCAAAGTGCTCTGCTGTCTCAGTGGAGCTGCTACTTTTGTCCCACTCATTTGTTTAATATTTCTTGCTTCCTGTCTCGTAAAGGCAAAGCTGTGTCTGCTGTGATAACACAGATCAAACATTTTTGAAACAATGAAGAAACCCAAATGTGCAAAGATTTATTTTCAATATATGTGATTCACAGCCAGAGAACTAGGAAGTGGCAGGTACAAGTGTTAAACTGTAAGATTTCAAGTGTAGTCTGCTTTATATATCTCAAACGCAAATGACAAATGAAGCTGGGAAGCTGCAGCATCCTGGAGTGAGTACCACAAAGTCAGTCATTTATAGAAGACAGCCGCAAAACCATGAATGGGTGGAGACAGGAAGAAAATCCACTGATGTGAACAGAAGAATGATGTGCTTTGGGGCACTGAGGTCATTTCATCAGTTCAAGGGGACAGAATCAAACGAGCATGAGAAACCTTGCAGGAAAGTCATCATAACTCTACAAATAGGAGCTCCTGTAATGAAAACTGATATAGCCCAAATGACATCAGGGAGGGAGGAAAGCAAATGGGATTGGTGTCATGTGCCATCAGTCAGGTCTACAGTATAATCAATAATTTGTTTTTTCAGGTTTGTTTTTTCAATGGACTGCAATTTAAAATAACCACGGAAGGTCTTACAGCCTTACAGAAAATAGAGTTGTACTCTATGGTCATAATTGTTCAGCTACCATATAACACTCATTTTTAAGGTTCAAACCAATAGTTTAGGGGATAAGCAGCTTCTAATGTGCTGTGGCAAAGCTTGTAATGGGTGTTCATGACATCAGACTACACAAACGTAGAAAAAATCACAGAATCATTCAGGCTGGAAGGGACCTCTCAAAGTCATCTAATTCAGCTTCCTGCTCTAAAGAGGCCCAATTCAAGCAGGTTGCTCATGTTCTTGTCCAGCTGAATCAAACTCTGAAATAATGAAAATTCCAAAGATGCTTTGGGCAACTTGTTCCAGTTTGACCATCCTTATGACCAAAAATAAATATCTGTATTTCTTACATAGAATTTTATCTCACAATCATCACATTTAGAAGAAAATTCTCACCTACCAACTCCCCCCTCTCATCTCAAAGCCATGTGTCTCCAAAATGAGTCTCACTCCCTCTTCTATACAGTCTCCCACTAGGCAGCTTTGGACAGCAATAACAGTACCGTATCTCAGTATGTTCTCCTCAGAGCTTTCAGCTCAAAGCTGGATTTGTTCAAGCCCAATCCTCTCACCTTGTGCTCCAATCCCTTGAGCATCTCACTGGTGAGCCCAAAATGGGATGCAGTACTTCAGAATTGATTTCACAAGCACCCAGCAGGGGGAAAGAGACACTTCACTTGGTTTGCTGGCTGCAGTCATGCCAACACAGCCCAAGGTGCAATCGGCCTCGTTCAGTGTAAAGACACCTTGCTGGCTGATGGTCAGTTTGTGTTCACCACGATTCCCAGAGCCTTTCCTCCAAAGCTGGATTCCAGCTGGATACATCTGCAAACTGTATCAGTGCACAGGGCTATCCCACACGCAGGACTGTACCTGGAAATGTTTGACTTCTTGCAGTTCTGCTTTCTCCAGCTCACAAAGATCCTTGTGAAAAGCAGCACTTTCCACTGTCATCTGCTGAGAGCACAGCAAATATCTTGACTCTGCCTCATCACTCAGTTCATTAAGACCATATTACACACAATCAGCCTCAGAACTGACCCCCAAAGGACAGGACCAGTAAGCAGCTGTCAGAGGGACTTTGTCCCATCGATCCCTCTGAGACCAGAATGACATGCCTAAATGAAGAAATGGACAATTATGAATGTTCCCAGTTTCACAGTAGATTTCCTATATAATATTAACTGAGGCTCTCTTGAGCCATTGACTCGGTTAAAATCTATGTAAAAATGCTATCACAGCTTTACTGACAATTCCAGCAAGTGACTTAATAACAGAAAATAAGATTACTTCTTTCACTGGATGTTCTACTTTTATTAAATGCTATTTATTCTTATTAGTGAACACTTATAAGTCTGATGGTATTTGCGAGGGTTTTAAGATATTTGGTGGCAATGCAAAGTGTTCCCATTTTTTCTTAGTCGAGTACTGTGTCAATTATTTCATAGGGTATTTAGATCAAGGCACTGACAAACGTCCAAACCAACTTCCTCCACACCCCAGCTCTTCCCCTGATGGTACAGGGCTTGCAGTGCTCCCATCAGCTAGGCGGGTCCTCCTAGCAATAGCACGAGTGAAGCCATCTGACATTTCACTTTGAAAAAGGAAATGCATTTTCCTGAATATGTGCCAGATACTACTCCACCCCTAACTGTCTGCACTGCTTAGTTACACATAGTTTAATGAAAGGTACAGAATTAGTGATCCATTACTACTCTCATTACATTTTCAGTGACAATGACTGACTTTATTGCATTACAAACAGAAGCATGAGAATAGGTGTAGCAGTGAACCATGTAGATAAATGAGCCCATGAATCCTAGAAGATTCTAAAACTTTCTTTTGCACCTGAAAAACAGAGAACCAGTAGCTGAAATGAGATAGGCCACATTCTAAATATCAAGTATTCAAAATAATGTGTGAAGAACCACAGAAAACATACTCAGCATACATGGATATTAAAAGAGAGATAGGTCATCTGTGATAACAGTTTTGCAAACTCTACATCACTAAATTAGTAGATAGATCAACTAATATGAAGACCATTATATGCAAGGTAAATCCTGTAAAGGTATAGAGCAATGAAGTACTTATCAATATCCATGACAACATGTAGTAAACACAGGAGACATAGTTATAATTAGAGACATATAACATATAGTATATATGAGAGCCATCAGTTATAATTTCTCTATTTTAGTAACCTTCAAAACAAAACTCGGTAATTCTGGAGGGGTCATCCAAAGAAATTGAAAAAAGAAATAGTAAAGGAAGTTACCAGTGTCTCTGAATCCTGCTCTTGATTACCAAACAACTTAGCCAGAAGCTTTCTGAAAATATCAATTACTTGTACAGCGAGAGTAATCATTATTCATCAATAATGAATACATGGATGATTCCATTTCATTTCACATCAATCCAAAATGCCTCTTCATCCTCATTACTTCAGCATGGTGGGAAAAGGAATACTTCCCTAAACATTTTATCAAATGTGCTATTTGCCCTATTTTCAAAATAGTACCAAACTAAGTCTCAAAATAAGATGATGAAAAATTCCATTTGGGGAAGAATGACATAAAATATTTTCATGTTCCAAATTTCTTCCCCTCTGCCACACTGTTTTTCTAAAACTCCATGCCAGATTCAAAATTCCTGAAAATATAGCCAGAAGACTTTTACCATCTGCTTTCTGCCCCTCTGCTGAGGTAACATCCTTTATGAAAATTTATGTCAGCAAAGATTATGTGAAGACATATGCTGAAAAATACAACAGCTAATTTTTCAGAGATGTTAATCTTTAAAGGATTCAGTTGTAAGAGTAAAATTTAAGTTAAAAGGGGTAGGTTGAATTTGAGGTCTCCATACAAATATGAAAGGACTAGCATGGCAATAACCATCTGGGGCACCATTGTGAAATTCCACTGACTGGGAGTTAGGCATATCATTTTTTAAACTGTATATTTCCTTCTATAAATAAGGTTTCCAAAGAATAATTGCAGGAGAGGAAAATAACAGAGGATAAATTTTTTTTTAGTAAAATAACCTTTAGCTAGTACACACAAAAATGTTAGCTGTGTTTTTACCTTAGGTATACTTTAAATTTAAAAAAAAAATCCAGGTTTTTATACTGATTGCTCATTCAGAAAAATTGCTGTTGACTGAAAACTATTATCTCTAGGCGTACTCACCAGATGCATAAGTGTCTCTTGTCTTAAGGCTCCACGATTTAACAGGAACTGTGTGTAACATGCTTGACAAAAGTAATTAACAGGTGATTAATTTTGCAATTCGAGATTTAGGCTCAGTAATCCATAACACAATGGGATCTAAAAGAAGGTACTTGAAAATGAATTCTTTGCATGGAGGACACCTGAAATTATTGCCCTGCTCAGCATCATTTTTTGAATGAAAGATTAGGAGGTTTCATTTCAGTTTTGCTGAGCACTTAGTTGTTAATTTTCATGCACGCACATTTTGCTCGTAAGTTTAAAACTCAATAAGTTTCCTAAAGTATGGGACTGGAGTTTTTAAGCAGTTTGACTTCCTTAAACCTTCTGGATAAGATTCTGCTTTCAATTATGAAGCCATGTTTACAATGAAATTTCATTATTTTCTCTTTAATTCAGAACATACAAGGTTACTTCTACCTATTTCGTTTCCTCAGATGTGTCCTCTTCTTCTTCCACATGAGATTTGAGGACTCTGGACACTTTCAGGATTTTTACTGACATCCAGTAATACCATCATATCACATGTTTGAAAAACCATAGAATGTGTCTCAGATCCATCTTGCTGCAGTGGAAACCTGCCCATGTTTATATCTCTGGAAGCAGACATTCTCAGTGATTCAGGTTAAATGTAACATAAATCATCTCAGGACTGAAAGCAGTAACATTTTATGTATATGACAGTGGGATGCATGGGCTTTGCATAGATCCTGTATTTCTAGACTTCATTTACATAGATTTGTACAACTGTGCTTTTCTCTTGGGCACCACAATCCTCCATTACCCAGAAAACTGAGTGTTAATTACAATTGGTTCTCAAAAGAGGTTTGGTTTTCAAGCTGACAGGCTGCCTTCATCTCCCAGAGCTTTCATCTCCTCTGACCTTTGCATCCCAGGGATCTGAACTGAGAATCAACATTTTCATCCCAAAGGAAATTATAAATTTGATCTCAATGTTGCAAACCCTTTTGCATTTAGATAATTTCTCAGCTCTTATTACTCTTAAGGAAATTCACAGCTGTGGTTCATCATGTCCCTCATAGCACAGATGACGTCTGAGTGACCCCAAGATCCAGACACCACAGGTTTGAGGCAGCTCTGAAGGTAAGTGACAGAAATAAGTAATTTTGCAGGGCACCAAATACCACTGCAGTTACTAATACAAAGATAAAGTATGGTTTGCTATAACTGCGAGACTGACTCCTGCCACAAGAAGACATTTGCTGTTCTTCTCATGTCACCAATAACTGGGAACAGGTATAGGACAGCATTTACCATTGGCTGAGGGGAGAGGTAAGAAGAGGCAAAGGTAAGAAAGAGCAAAAAATGAAGCCACGGAAGCAAGACTTGAAAGAGGTGGAACTGAAACACTCTTCTTTCTTGGAATTTATCTTCTTTGCTTAGAAAAAAAGTAGTAGCAGCAAACAAAGCCTAAAATGATTCAGAATAGCTGCTTTTCTCCTAGTTTTGCAGCTTTCTTACCTTTCCATATTACCTGTGAATAAAGCCAGAATAAGGCCCCTAAGAAACACTAACCGCAGTCTCTGATGAATGAAGTTATGAATTATAATGAATAATTATGAAGCAGTCTAGATTTGAAGATTTTATATACACAATCACTGCAGGCTACCAACAAAATCATTATTAAGGTCCTATTTAATTTGATGTTTTCATTCAGGACTTCAGAGGAAGACAGCAAACCACATAAATTTAGGGTTAGCTAAAGGCCCACTTGTGAAAACATCTGGGAAAAGTGATTCAAACAGTAAACATGACATTTCTTCCAAAGAAGAAGTGGGAATCAATTCTGCTGAGGAAATATAAGAGTTACCAAACCTGTGCCCCTTTCCTGATTTTAAACCTCAAGTCAAAGAGCTATTGCCCTAACTTTATAACCTTCCTTAAAAGACTGTGACAAAGTTCTTACTTTCTTTCTATTTGTTTCTCACAGATTTTGATATTTGCATAGAGTCACTTAGGAACACGTCACATTTTCCCCTAAAATTTATAGGGACAATTTAAGAATAAACAGAAGTTTATGCTGTGTCTTTGACAAACATTTTCCATATGTCAACAAATAGTCAGAATAGTCCCATACTTCACTCTGACAGCGTTCAGAAAAGTTAATAATTAAGAGAAGAAGGATAAAGAGGCAGGGTTAATCTTCTCTTTGATATAAAGGAAGCTTTATTCTTATTTTTCCTTTCCACGTTGCAAGAGAGGCATTGTCTTGTTCAGTCACTTAATGCAGGTACTGGTCCCAATTACCCTTCACAATGATTTAGGTGTGTCCCCTAAGCCTGTTATTCTACTTCTGTGCACAGGGTATGAAGAGCTGACATATTTCATTAAAAAAATCAACAAATCCGTCTTTGCTGTCATTTCAACCAACTTCCTGCCTGATGATACTTCTGTTCCTTCCACAGCGCATGCCAGTGCGATACCAAAATAATATTTTTTCAGTTATGTTTGTGTACTTTCAAAAAAAAAATTTCCCCAGAGAGAACTAGATGTGTTATTGCTGCGTCAGCAGGTTCTTGCTTGCTTCCTGTGATCACTAGGCAAGAAGCAGTAGCCACAGGCAGAGCAGCTCCCAAAATCAACAAACAGCCAAGCTGATGGTTAGGATCTGGTTTTAAATGGAGAGCAAAGAACTGAGCTGTGATTTAAATCAGAACTAGTAATAAAAAATGTGGAAGATGAAAGGGGAATGGGAATAGACTCAAATATCTGGGGACCACTGTAATAGCTTTCATTCTAGTGCGTATTGAAAAGTATCAGGTCAGCTGATAACAAGAAAATATATTCTAATCTCATTACTGCTGCTGAATATTGAAGTGGGAATAAGCTAGGTAAGCCTGTCTCAGCCTTCCCATTTTGTGTCATCTTAACATGTCAAAGACAGAAGAATTAAAGGCTTGTCCTTGAATAAATTACCTCTTCTACACATACCGAAATGCTGTATAGGTTACTGTCTTTCTCATTTTCTCTTCCAACCATTCTTTATCACAATCACAAATCTATGGCTAATTGTCAAATGGCACCCTCCGTGACTAATTAACTATCAGGGAAGCTAACATTCCCAGGAATAAAATGTTTGATGGGGTGTTTCCCTCTATTTCACATTCAAATAGCCTGTTATAAATTGATGATACCACAGCTGACTTTTCTTTCAAATGCCAAAGCCTTTCCTATGTAATAGAATGTGAATTCTAAGTAGAAAGGCATTATCCTTTATGAACCATATCACTGCAACACCATAAATCACTTTTCTAAATGATTTCTCCATGTTACATGACTAAAATGCTGAACCTATCAATCCCTCTTGCTTTATGAGTCTCGGGACAGCACAAAGGCATGAAAGCTGAAGGAGTATATATTAATCCTTCAGAAAACTCAAGACTCAGCTAATGTAAAGAAGCGAGCATGCCTGACACTGCTCATTTGAAAGCTACAAAATGAATAACTCAGATAGGGAAGGTACTGCTACCACATTCTCACAAGGAAACATAACAAATGGCAATCTACTGAGTATATATCAACACAATCTGATAATGCTAGTAAAAACATCTATCGTGGAGCTGTCAGTGCAGGAAAGATATTAACCTGTTGCAGCGGGTTCAGAAGAGTCCACAAAAATTATCAGAGGGCTGGAGAACCTCTCCTGTGAAGACAGGCTGAGAGAGATGGGATTGTTCAGCCTGAAGAAGAGAGGGTTTTGGGGAGACCTTACAGCACCTTCCCATACCTTAAGGGGGATTTTTAGAAAGACAAACTTTTTTGCAGGGCCTCTTGTGATGGCATACAGGGTAATGGTTTTAAATGGAAGGAACGTTGATTTAGATGCGATAGAATGAAGATTTTTTTTTTTTTTTTTACAGTGAAGATGGTGAAAC